>VWZS01006294.1:59572-435200 GCA_013397075.1 Rhabdornis inornatus
CTCGGTCCCCGCGCCCCACGTGCGGCCCCGGCTTCTCCCCGCTCCCACCGACAACTTTCCCGACGGGAGCAGCCAGCGCCGGCTCCCCCCGGGCGAACCCCCCGGCAGGAATCTTCTTTCTCCGAGCGGCGCCGGAGCGCGGGTGCAGTGCCCCGCGCCCCCGGAGATGCTCATGTTCCAGGGAACGGGGGATGGCAGACCTTTGCTCTCCCGGGAGGATTTCTAGGATTTTCCCCAATTGCAAAAACCTGCAATCACATCTTACCTGCGCTTTCCAGGTGGTTGTTACGGGAGAAGACACAAAATACAAGTCCTGAGGAAAAACTTGCACAAGCCCATCATTAAAATGGTATCAAAGCGCTTGCACAAAGCTGAGTGAAAGTCGTGCTCCTTCTTTTAGTTCTCCATTTCACTCTTTGGTTGAGTGCTCGAATTTGAGACATTAATAATGTTCTCACATTGTCCTGTCCTCGTGTAATTGTTTAGAAACTGGATAGACTAATAGCGAGGTCTGGCTGCTGGGGAAAGGGACAGGCATCCATTTGTTTGTCCTTGGTCACAACTCTTCAAAGTTACCCAGAACTGGTGCAAAACTCAAAAGAGGAAAGTAAGTAAGAGTGCACGTACCAGCTGTCCCTTCCAGGTCATGCTCCATGCTTCCAAACCTGAAAGCCAGGCCTCATTTTGAGCAGTCTTATGCATGACCGAACCCCTTCCAGCAAGGAATTCAGTTGTCAGATGTGTGCGTGCCCTATTTTGCTGCTAATCGGGACTGAGAAGTGACACAGGGAGACAAAGAGTCTGGTCTGGCTCCCTGTGCTGCCCTAATGTGTGCTCAGACACTACAGCCCGCAGACTTTCAGTGCTGCTCACATCCTCACATCCTCGCAGCCAAGCGTGTCCTGCAGGGATCTGCGATGCAGGAGAGGAGGCAGGCTCGGGAAGCATCGCTGCTTGGGGAAGAAGCTCAGCCTAACATCGTCTGGTGCTGGCCCAGCTGATCAGCCAGGCTTAGCTCACAGACCTAAGAGAGGTGACCGGGGTACTTTCCCTGCCCTTGCACCTGTCCCAGCTGGAGCAGGGCAGCCTGTCCTTCCCTCCCCCCCGCATTCCATCACTCCTTTCCCCAGCTGCAATCTCTCATCTGGCCATTCTGTGAGCTCCCATCGCTGCACACACCGCTCTGCAGCCGCGGGAGCCGCGCTCCCCAGCCCGAGCGGCGCAGCCACCTCCGGGCGAGGGAATGGAAGGCTTGGCCAATGTCACATAGCACAGCAGTGAGTCAGCTTCGTCCCCTGTGCCTCAGGCACCTCTGCCCAGGTCTCCGTGGGAAGCAGATGGAATTGCCAGGGCTCAGGAAAGTCATTCCAAAGGAGGGGGCAGAGCCTGCCTTCTTGGGTAGAAGTGGACTCATGAAGTTCAGTGTACCTGCTGTGTCCAGCCCTCATTTGCTTCCAAGAGTTTTCTTTCCATTTGGAGCTTTCATACTTCGTTTTCATCCTTAAAGCCATGCTGTTCTCTTATGTTTGAGCAGCAATAACTGCTTCACATCTGCTTTTGCTGGCTCCATAACCAGCTGCCCAATTTGTCACTTTTAGGATGACAGCACACTTTTTATTGTGCCTTCACCAGTAAAGAGTGGATTGGTTCATCAGGCTGGATCCCCTGGGCAATAAATTCTGAGGTCTGTAGACCCTACAGAGCAGCAGCATGGCTTGTGGGGAAAGGTTTCTCTCTCATCTGTGCCCTGGCTGATAGTTGTGTCACACACGTGAGCTCACGGTGCAGGGAGCCCCTTGTTCACAGCTGAGACCTGGGTGTGACGTATTTTCATCACCATCATTTTGCAGGATGTCTTATGTGACAGCCTTGCTAAGCTAAAAATCATCTGGGATCCATGTGAGTATCACATGAGCTGTGGTTGCCTTGAATAGATATTACAGAACTACCCATGCCTCATAGAAATATGTTTGAAAAAATCTATTTAGAAAAACAAGTTTTGATAGTAAAATTTATGAGATGACAGACTTCCAAGGGCCCTTTTTGGTTTGCTTACAAACATTGCAACTGCAATGAAAGTGTGACCTGTCCGTGTTGTAATCCTAACGCTGTACTCATGTCTGGGCCACTGTGTTCCCAAAATTCCTCTTGCTGACAATTAACAAAACCAGCAAACCTCAACCAGAACTTTATCTTGATTTTCAGATTTTCACTTCAGTTTTTTTCTTGGGCCAATTTCCTACCATTTTATCTCCTCATTGCATCCAGGTGGTCAGTCTGGACAACCCTAGATCCTGGAAGCTGGCAGCACTTGTAACAGCTCAAATATAGCCAAGGTTTTCTGTTGTCCTGATTGCTGACTCTGTGACTACCTGGTGCCTTACTGCTGCGACAAGATTATTTCAGGGCACAGCTGCTCCAAGCACCTCTATTAAAGGAAGCCTTTGGTCAGCCTTTAACAGTACTGAGCCCTTGACCCATGGCCAGGCTGCTCCTGCCCAGAAGGATCCCTGACACCAGCTGATGGATAATTGGGTTATTACTCCATACAAACCTGGCACTGCATTTCATTGCAGAGCCTGGCCTCCCTCCCAGGGGACAGTGGTCTTGCCTTTGCAGGGGATGGATTTAATGATTAACAGACTGTCTTCATCTCTAACAACTGCAGTTCTAATAATGATATCTCCTTTCTGTGAGGGTCTCCAAGCACTTCACAAGCAGTAATTAAGGAATCTTCACAGGGCACCAACCTGGGGAACAGCTGAGCATTAACACAGGGCAGGAAGAAGCTCAGGGCACATTCCTCATCCGAGGATGCTCACTGCAGCCATCCTACTTCACTGCAGCAGCTGGTCCAGCCTCATGTCATGCAGGTCTGCAAGCTCCTTACCAGCTCACAGCCCATGACAGCACTGTAAAAACTAATTTGGGTGGACTCGGGCCTTTCAGCAGAGCCTGATTCCCTTGCTCTTTTGTCTGCAGTCACTCTGGCCCATGCATTGGCAGCTGCTAATTTGTCAGGATGAGAAGGCTGGTGCTTTCTTCCTCCTTCAGAAGGTGCTCTGCATGCTTTGGGCCCTGCTACAAACACACAACAGCTCAAATGGTTCTTTCAAATAGGATATTGACCCATGGTCTCAAATGTCTCTGAAATTTCGTGCTGTGTCCTGGATTCTAAAATGGGTCAAAGCTCTCCCAAGCATCAACTCATTCTCTCAGCTTTCCTACTGAAACTTGAGGAAACCACAGTTTTACTTTTTTTGGAATGGAAAACCATGTCTAGTCACTGAGAATGTTGTGGGTTTATGGCAGCTCACAGCCATGTAGTTCCACCAGAGAGCATAAAAAAAGATGACAATGATTAAGACTACAAATGAAAGTACAGCTTATTTAATACAGCAGAATTTATTCTTAATTTCCAGATAAACCCCAAACCTCCAAACCTTTGATATCACAGGCCTCAAGGCTTCAAAAGCCTGAGCACATAGATCCTGGAAGAAAAGAGGGAAGAAAGACTTTAAACAAGATCCAGTTTCTCAGACATTGAAGTTTCCTGTTGGCACACTCACACTACCAGAATCTGTCAGTAGGAAAGCCATGCATTGTGGTTATTTCCCGAACAAGAATTGTTTCTATAGTAATCCCACTTAACTCTTATTGGAGAAGAATTTTCTTTGTAGCATCCAGGATTCCTCAACAGGCTGGTACTGCTCTCTGGTAGCAAGGAGGAGATGGGCTGGTGCTGCTTGGAGTCCTGGACCTGGTAAACATTTCAACAGATGACCCAACTCCAGGTACTGAACAAACCCTGCATTTATAGAAAACCCTTCAAGTGTCAGCACATGAGAAGCTCTGGTTAAAGCTGCTGACCAGCCAGCACAGACAGATCCTGCCTAAGGTCAGTGCAGAGCTGGGCCGGCAAGGTCTTGCCCAAAAGGCAGCCCTTTGTGTAGGACATTCCCAGCCTCCTGCAGCAGGGTGACTGGAGTCACATCCAGGGCTGGCTCAGAGTGAGTCTGTGACCATGGGATGCTGGGAAGAAAAAGGAAACTCACCCCTTAGTGGGACTTCATGTCACCTTCCTCTACAATTTATTTCAATAACATCACACATAGTGAAATAAAAAGCTGAAGATCAATCTCATAACCATATTAAGACACTCTGGGGTGTATTTTATAGGACCATTAATATACTTCTTGGGTGGTTAAAGTCACCCACAGCATAAATTAATGGCTCCATAAAACATACTCTGTCATATCCTATGGCTTAAATAACACACAATAGGCTGGGTGTGTTGGGATGTGGTTGAGCTTATTGGGTGGAAGCAAAGGGTCAGAGTGACCACTTGGAAGTGAGGATGCCAGCCTCAGGGGGCCCAGTCATTTTTAAAAAGCAAGATTCTAAACCATCCAACTCAATTATAATTGTAGATTTCATTAACTTTCATTAGCACTTGTATTCCCAGGTTTATTCATTTCATTTCATTCAGGCATATCTTCTCTGCAGAAGCCATTCTGTTCCAGAGTAGGATTGTTGTGGGTGGGGCTTTTTGGCATGGAGGGAGCCAGGCTTGAAAAGCTCTGAAGAAGTCAGGCACAGAGCAGGGAAAGCCTCTTGGTTAGAGTAGGGATCAGATTGGCTTTGCAAGGGAAGCTAAGCCTGCCATATGTTTCAACCTTCTGAAAGAAGCTTGAAGGGAATATTAATGCAATATCTATTTGGGACAGATTTTATTGGAGTGGAGGTTTCTGGTACCCACAGGAGTATTTCCAAAATGAAAAAAAAAAAATAAAACAAAAGAGAAACTTTTTTTTCCCTAGTTTCTTTCTTGACCATGATCAAGCTATAGAAGAAGCAAATTCTTCCTCCTAGTCTGGTAGATATTGAGTCTTAAGTCACTTTCTTCCCCAGGAATTTTTTCTTTGCTATTTTAATGTCTCCACACGAGTTACCAAAGACTCTTCAGTAGACACTAGCTGTGTCCTGCTAAGATAAGCTATCCCAATTCACCTGTCTCAGCTGATAAACCTGCACTTTTCTGCTTCTGCTGCTTGAAAAAGAAAAGGGCTCACCTCTGATTTGTGCTGCAAGAGCTCAAGGCAACTGCCCAAGGCACCAACACTCACCCAAACTCACTTCAGCTCAAGAGCCTCATTCTCTCTTCCTTTTTTATCCTCCTTGTTCCCTCTGCAGATACAGAGAGCCTCACTGCATCCTTAAACTCCACCCCCACTCTGCTGAGGCTTATGGAGATGCTGTTCCCTGTCCTTCCCCTGCTGCCTCACCTCTCCAGTCCTCTCCTTTCTATTTTCTCTTTGTATTTTCAACACAAAACTTGCTATTCATTCCCCCTAAAAGTCCTGAAAACTAAAGCTGTATCAGGAAAGATTTCTGCTTTAAATCTTTATGGTGCCATAAAGAAGAGGCAAAGTCTGAGCTTTTCAGACATGCTGCATGCTGAGTAAGTTGGTAGTCCCTTGTGGTGGATGTGAATTGAAGTCTAATGGCTTAAATATGGAAAAAGATCAGGAAGAAAAAGCTGGGAATAACTCCCCATAGCAAAGTCTGGTTCAAACAACTTGAGTAGAGTTGTTGATCTCATGATTTGGTTTGAAAATAAAACTAGCCACAAAGGCTCAGCTTCCCAAAACTAACTGGCACATGGGGCTGTATCAGTGCAGTATCTTGTTCACCAGCTCTACTTTGAAGGGGTTCGTTTTTCTCAAAAGTAAAGAATCAATACCTAGAATATCAATAGCAATTCTGTATACAGAATAAACAGCAAAAATCCCTTTTCCCTCATAAAAACACTGAGTTTAGGAAAGATTTCTATAATAGAGAATTGATTTCATTCTCACAAAAGGTTGTCCAAGTACCCTCAGTAAGATTAATAGAAATAAATAAAAAGGTAGCAGTAAGGCACAATGATGGGACAAGCTGAAGGTTTGGGAAAGGAGTTCCTTTGGAGCAGTATTGGTATGCTCTTCCTTCACGGTGAGGAGTAGCTGGGAGATCCCTCTTTGGGCCAGGATTACGATCCTGGCAAAAGGCAGAAGAGACAAGGCAGCAACAGACAGCACAGCCTGATCCTGCAGCCATCTGGGGCCTGGCTGTACTTTGCTCGTGAGAGTAATTTACAGGCATCAGACAAGCCACATGTGTAAGGCTGAGCATACACAAATATTCTCAGGAGCAGAGCCAATTAACACACCACGAGATATCACTCAGTGATTTGGAAGATATACAAACCCCATCTTGCTTTTTGAAGTGCTGAAGCAGAAGAATCCATGGCGGCGTCTGATGCTGCATCTTCACAGAAACATCCCCGACCAACTTACTGCTCGCTGGTCCCACAAGAGCATCTTTATGTTAAAGCAGCATCTCCTGCACATCTGAGCTTGGTCCAACAAAAGCAGCAGCTTTGATATGAGGCGCTCCCCCGCCATGCCATACCCCCTATGGAAAGATTATGATCATCATTACTATTTATATAGAATAACAGCCAGCAGCCTTGGCTGGGACAAACGGCTCCCAGGGCTAACCCGGCTGAACATAAAGGGAGATGCTCCTTTTCTCCAGACAGCTCCAAAGAGGGATTTGGGGCCTGGGAGCAGGTCAGTGGGATTGGGATTCCTGACTCCCTGCCTGGCGTCCTAATATTAGCTCGCATTGTCTCCCAGCCCGTCTGGCCGTTCTTTCACATGAACTGCAGGCCTGAATTAGAGCGTCTCGCTGCATAATCTGCCAGCCCATCCTGTGTGCTAAATTAGTCAGGGGCTGAGCAAACATCATGGGAACAGCTCTCTTAGAGTGGATGTGGGATAAGTTATTCCTATGGCATTGTTTGCTCTGTGTTTTCCAAGCATCATCCCAAAAGTATGATGGGCTGTATCCTGGAGCTGGCATCGCTCCCCAGCGCGGGCAGGGATGAAAGCTGGCTGGCTCAGTGGTGGCTCTGCTGGGAGCCAGCTTGGGGAAGAAGTGTTAACAAATGAACTCTGATGGCAGATGAGCAGACCCAGGAGAAGGCAGCAGCAGCAGCACATGCCAGCCTCCTTGGTGTGGTATTTACAAGTTTCCTAAATTTCCTTCCTCTCCTGCATTCAGTGGTGGATAGGCTGATGGGTTTTTGTCTGCCACATGAGCTTCTTATCTTGTGCCCTCCAGCTACAAGCTCAGGGCTGTCCACAAAAATACCCAACCCTCAGCACAAGGGGGCTAATGGGGTTTCAAACCAGTGCCCCCAGCAAGTTTTGGTTGGCTTAGAGTCCATCTCCTCCTGCTACCAGGGGCTGATGGCATTAATTTCCACTAGGCTCATTAGCCTCTGTGGAGCAAGGCTTTAATCAGAAACAGAAAGATACAGGGGAATCACATCAAATCCTGTCTTTGGGTCAGGTAGCACATAGCCATCACCTCCTCCCAGGTGAGGGACTGCTTGCAGGGCACAGAGCAGCAGGGAAAAGAAAAAGAGGGGGTTGTGGGAGAGTCTGTGTCCCTGAGCAACCAGTCAGCCAAGTCACACGGCTGGTTTTATAAGGTGCATGCAGGCTTTTGGACAGCAGCTTTTGAAAGACAAGCGATTCATTGAATATTATCCCTTTCTGGCAACAAGATCAGTGCAGTCAATTAACTGTAAAATCTGAATCATGTCCCTGGCAGGCAGGCTTGGAGAGGAAGCAGCTCCACCTTCCTGCTCTGCCCACAGAGGTCACGGCATCCACGGCACGGCTCTGCCGACAGCAGCTTGCCAGACCTGTCCCAGGCAGGGATAAATCAGGATATTGCTCCCATCACACAGCAGGAACAGCTCAACTCCCAGTTCTCAGCATGACGTCATGGAGGCTTTCCACAATCCCAAGACCACTGCGCAAAACCCTGGGCAGTAAATCCATCCTACAGCACCACGTATGGATGGACACTGTATCTCCATACATCCCTCAACACCCTTTTACTGCCAGGCTCATTTCTCTTTTTTTATTGCTGTAGAATAAAGTCTTAAAATTCCTGACTTGAATCAAATGAGCTTTTAGGTGAAGATCCAGATCCATGGAAAGAGAATTGCGTTGTACAACGACAGACACAGTCTACTGCCCAGCAGAGAGCCAGAACTGGGAAAAACAAGCCCATCAGAGCTCCTGCAGTGAATTACTTGCTCTTGGGAGCTGTCGCTCCCCAGTGACTCTTTGGAGACAACATCTGAACCAACAGAGTTGTGTTTGCGGCTCTGTGTTGGCTACAAATCCACTCCTGGCATATCTGTTCCTAGTTTCCACCTCCCATATGTGTCACTAGGTCCTAGATCCAGCCTTTCCGGCTGGAGATGACTCATCTTCATCCTCCTCAATGTGATGGGGATTAGACCCAAGGCACATTAGCAAAGTAGAAGGCTTGCCTTGGACCAGGGCCAATTTCAGCATGTCGATAATTTATAAAAACACATTGCTCTCCAGCCAAGCAAGTTTCAGTTCCTAGATGATTCAGCAGCAGTGCTACAAGGAAATATGGATGTGAAAAGTCCCTGAAGGAATTTCTGTATAATTCTGCATTGAAATAAAAAGCCGTGAGACCAGCAGCAGAATGGAAATTGGGAATTAAGGATCATTCCTTCAGTGCCTGCAGGGACTGCTAAAAGCTGGGAAATTTTTAGTGGAGTTTCAGGGCAGGAGGGAAGAAAGAGCAAAGGCAGAAATCAGGGAGGTGGAAGACCCTGAGGTGGAGAAGGAAGGGAAATACAGTTCTTGGTTTTATTTTGGCCACTTTGCACCAGCTGCAACTCTGTTGTCACTAAAAACATTAAAATCCTGTGGGCAGGTAATGGGGAAATTGGAGTGAGAAACCTCTAAAAACACAGTTTCAGAAGGCAGCCTGGAAAATGGGAAGTATAAAGAGCCAGGGACAGCTCCAAAGCCCATCTGAGCACTTTGGGTTTTGGATGTGATCCATGCCTATTTTAAAAAAGAATGAGAAAAGAAAATATAAAAGGAAAAGTACCACATAACTGCCCAATGTAAATTAATTCCTGAAAGGGCATGGCAAGCCAAAGGTGAATATTTCATTTCTTCTGACCTCTTTCAGTTAATTATCCTAATTGTGAGCTTCAAGACCACAGCAGCATTTCTCTGCATGTAAAATCACCAGGGATGGGATGGCACGAGGTGTAACAACCCTCCTGAACAGATTCCAGTGGGAGATGGAATTAAGGGGACTAAAATCACTGCAATAGCATGGAGTAACTTCAAATGCAGTTACTGGACAAATTCCTTTTTGCTCAGAAACATTTCCCACAAGAGAGCACACTCCCCACTCCCTCCTTTTATCCACTTGCCCTGAGATGCCCAGAAGTGCTTTGCAAGGTCAAATGCCCATTTCTGAGCAGCCTTGGACAGTGCTGGACTCACACCATGCCATGCACAGCAGTCTCTTCCCCTCAAGTGATGTTTCCCAGCCTGCTCCTGGCAGAAACCTCACACTCACCTGTGTGCAGCTTCTCTCTCACAGTTTGGAGAGAAGTTCAGCATCCTGCAGGATGCAACCCCTGGCATGAACCCAGCCCTGTGTCCCTCCATGACCTGCTGCCCTCCTGCCTGCCTCCACCACTGTTGGTTCTCCACACAAGCAGCAATTTAATTCTTCTTTTCGTAAAGAAAATCCATTCATGTTTTACTGTGCAGCACAGACCTTACCATCCATCCTTACATCCATGGGAATCCCACCAGAGGTTCCCTTACAGTCAGGACTGGCTGCTGTACTCCATTGGAATTCCCTGTATTTTAACTTTTGCTGGTTTTAATTGCTGCTCAGCACTGACATTTCCAAAGGATGCTTCTTTGCTCCTTTTGTTAGAGCCTGTTTGTGTTCTTTCTGTGCTGCTGTCTCTTCCCTGGAGCCCTGGTTAATGAATGCAGCATGCTGATGACCCCTCCATTATAAATAGTTTAATATTTTTAAATAAATATGGGATGGTGCCATGATTGTGTGGGTATTTCATCCAGCCTGCAGCACAAGGAGCTGGCACTGACAATGGCAACCATGGCTTTATTTGTCATTCTGTTGCTTTGCCATGGAAAGCAAGGGAAGGGGTTGGGGTGTAACACAGAATAGAATAACACAGCAGCAGATGTGTTATTCCAAGTGTATCACAAGGAGCTGCTCCTCATCCCAGCACAACAGATGAATGCAATAAAGAGAAAACTTTTAAGTTGTTATTTGGTTTCTTGAAGCTCCACGGCTGCAAGATTATTAGCTGAGACACAGAGTAAACCGTAGGAAGGTACATGGGGGGGGGAATTCTGTTATATCATGTTTCCACTGTGTTGCAACAGAATTAACACATTAGCTTGACATGTTGCTGATATAATTAATTCCTAATTTCAGAGCAAAATTTATCCTAAGCAGTAATTTTTAAAACTAAACCAATAGTGACAATCAAAAAGAGAAAGGGAAAAAGCCGGAGATCAGGTCAAATTTTTCAACATGTTAATTAAGTTTTCAGCCCATCAACTTCTGTTGTCCTAATTTCCTTTCTTTCCTTCTGGGTGTATCCGGATTTTTGCTATATGTAGATCATGTGGGTTAGATCTAAATTTGCTTGTCCCTCACAACCACTTCTCAGGCAGTAAAAACCTCCTAGAAAGTTCACCCAATGGTACCCAAGGATTGCCTTCACTCCCAGGTGGCACAAAGCCAGGATTGATGCTCCACAGCTTCCACTCCCAGCCTACGATTTTACCAAGGCATGGGGTGTGAACAGGGACTGCTGCCAAGGCAGTGATTTACAGCAGTGCAATCCATCCCCATGGACAAGGAGGAGCAGTGATAGCTGATACCAGCTGTTCCCCAAATGTTTCCACTGAGGAGCCAGCTTCTGCACTTAAAAACCCAGCTTCCAGATTGGAGAAACCTACTTCTCTGGTTGCAAGCTTCCTCCTGCAGCCAGGCATCCTTCAGGCTCATTGTGCTGCTGCCTTCTTGCTAGACACCTCTCCCTTACACCTGCTTCCTTCAAGGGGGAAAAGTGTGCACAGCCAGACCCAAAAATGTGCCCTCCTGCAATCCCCCCAACTCAGATGAGCCCCTTTTCCCTGCCAAATTGTCATCTGAGCTCCAAAGTGCCAAATCCAAGTCCTGTCAGCCTTTCTCCTTATGAGCCCAGCTCACTGGAGGGCCAGGCAGCCCACTGTCCTTTGCCATGAACAGGAACAATTACACAGCCTCTTGCAAATGGATGGGGAATGGAAGGTCAGGATTATTTTAAGTGACTTTGCTCTGAGATGAATGAGGAGGCAGTCTGAAGCTATACCCAGCCTCTCGGCTGCTATTTCTGACTCTTTCCTCCCTGTGCAGCTTCTTTCAGTGATGGTGCCTGCAGCAGCACTGTAAGGGAGGTGTCTCTACACACCCCAAGCCTCACCACCATCTGTGCATTTAGCCCTGAAATGGGGAGTGCTGTGCATTAAAATACTACCCTGGCATGGCATGGGCTGTGGCTGTAGATATTAAGAAGGGCAGAGTAATTGGGTATCCTCGGGAGGAGTAGAAAACAGCCAGCAGCTCTCCTGCCACAGTTTCTGGACTTAAAGAGAAGAAAAAAACATGTAATAAAAAGACCCTTTCGAAAAATCAGCTTTACAGAGATCAAGGTAACACCTGCCTAAGGCTGAGAGCTTGGAGTGCGTGCTGAACTCAGGAGCACAGCAGAGAGGTACAATTACCTAATTGCCTCTAAATTGTGTCATTTATTAAGTGTTTTGCATGGTGCCATGGCCTCTGGAATAGACAGTCCTTGCCTTAAGAATGTCCCCCAACGCCACCCTGCCTGTCAGATTGGCTCCCATGAGCCAGGAGGGTGACAGTCCTTGGGGGGCCCATGGGCCCCACACTGCCTACCTTACTGCACTCTCTCCTCTGCTCCCAAACAGCCAAACACTTCCATTAGTTATGGTTCACTGACTGCCTGAATTTATACATATGTATATAAAATAATCAGAAGTGCCCTATAGATTTAAAATTCCTCTGTGAGACAGGGTGGGCATAAGTGCTATGTTATTAACCACTGGAAAACAAATCTGAGAGGATTCATTAAGCAAGAGGGCAGCTGGGAAATAAAACATTTCCCCCATAGTTTCTGAACAACTGCAGTTCACAAAACATTAAATTTATAATTATAAGCCCAGGAAGTTTTAATGTAAAAAAAAGTGACTTGTGAAACAAAGTATGGGTTTTTCTGCTCATTAAAATATCCCCTGAGTATAATTTCCTTGCCCTTAATCCTGAACCTTAAGGTTTTCACAGGTAAGTAGGTAATTAACACAAATCTGGTTCAACTACACAGCTCTTGCAGTGCTGCAGGTCTGGCAGTAATGGAGCTGGGTTCTGCTGGGCTCCCTTTGGGCAACAGCAGCAGGGAGCTGGTTATCCTGTGGTGTTCTGCAGCACAGACACTGGGAAGCTGCATCCTTGGGAAAGGATTTCCAAAATACATGGGAAACAGAGGGCCGAATCTCTGAGGGCATCACTTTCCAGTGAGAAGCAGCAGCATTAACACTCGTGCAGATCTGCCCTGAGCACATTATCCTGCTCTCCAAGCAGCACTGGCTGCTCTGTGTCAGCACATGGTGAAAAGCCTTCCTGGCAAGAGGCTGGTGGCAACACACAGCCCTGGGCTGGCTCAAAGCTGTTTCCTGCCCTGTGGTGCATGTCACAGAGGGGTTTTGTGGAGTCAGCTCTGTGGCGGGGAGCAATGAGGTTGTCAGGCAGGTTTGGATCCTTGGGGAGAAGAAGTCCCATTGTCACCAGGCCCCCTGAGTGAAATGACTTCTGCAGTGCAGGGGTTAGACTGATTCCTCCTAAACCAGATTGGGAATCTCAATCCTGGGAACAAGTCAGGCAACCTCAAATAGCCTGAGAAGAGGAGACATAGTTCCATTACATCAAACAAGTCCTTTATGGTACCTTGCACTCAGAGGTGAGGCCCAAGGCATGTTTCATTTTAAAGGCAAGGGCTTTCTGCAATTTGCCCAGCTTTATGCACCTCACCAAGGCCAAGCAGGAATTAACACCCAGATCATTTGCCTTCCAGCCCTTCTGACTGACAGCCACCCTTCCCTTTGCATTTAAGTCCAGGCTTTCCTGCATTTATCACAACAAATGCAGTCATATGCAACCACAAGTAGCACAAGGCAGGCGAAGCTGGAAGCAACTTCCTTTTCATGTGGGAAGCAAATCTCCCACTAAGGCACTTCAGCCTTCTGACCCTGCAGCCTGGAAACCAGACCAGCAGAAGCAGGCAGGACCTCCCTCAGCCCTTAGACTGAATCCAAAGCCGTTTTGTTCGTGGTCCATCGCTCATCTCCAGCAGCAGGACCTTCTGTGCCGAGGGACCACAGCCCCACTGCTCCACTCTGCCCCAGTTGCAAGGGACTCTGGCTCACCTCTCCTGACCCAGAGGCTTCCCATTTGCAGGGTCCCAGCCAGAGCTGGGCACTTTGTGGTGTTTGTTCCAGACCACCTTGAGTGGAGGTGTCAGGTCCCCCAGGGCAGCTCCATTACCCCAAACTCTGTGGGAGCAATCCCTGAGTGCTTAACATCAGCTTTCCTACACATCACTTCCAGGAACCAAGTCATTTCTCCCTGAAGTTTTGGATGAAAAATAAGATGTAAAACCAAATTATCTCCTGTTTATGTACATAATTCCCAGTGCATCTGGATAAGAGCATGCCCGTGGCCTCTTTATGCTGCATCTGATTCTCATTAGGTGCTTGTGATTCCTTCTTGATAAGGTTTTATTGCTCTCCTTGACACTCTGAGCTATGGTTGGGCTCTTTATTCTCTGCAACTGCCCTGGTGTGGTCAAGGACTGCCCAGCCCAACCCAGCCCAGTCTGAGCTGATCCACACCAAGCTCTGTCAAACAACAGCCCTGGTGCTTAAGAACTTGAAATAAAGCCAGATCTCTCCAAAGTTAATGTTGTGAATTGGCTGCTGGGGCTTTGCTTACAGTAACTGAGACCAGAAGAGGGGACAAACCAGAGGCAGAGCCTGTGCATGGCCTAGGGCATCACAACAGCACAGCAACCTTCCTTTGTACCAGGCCAGCTCTGGAGGGATTCTTTAGCACTTAAACTTTGCATGACTCTGTGGGCAACATTCCAAGGAGAGATATTTTGCAAATATATTTTTCTTTCTGTGAATTACCCCACTCCTCACTCTTCTTATCCACGTACAAAAGCAGATTATAACCCTTTTCTGGTGAGCAGGTAAGAGACACAAAGGGAATTCGGCAGATTGAGTGTTAAGCCTCATCTTAAGCAATCTTAAGAATCTTGGTTTACCAGAGAAATTAATGTCCTGGGATATGCCCAGAAGTAGACCAATTTCTTTCCAATAATTATTGTCACCTTTAATTGAGGAGAACATTATCAGATATAGCCTTTGATGCATATCAGAGACATCCACCTGGATAGCATTCCTGTTTGTAAAATGCAGATTTACCTTGCAGTAAAAATCCCTGCAGTAATCAGCAGCAGAAAGGTTTAACATACTTCAAGATTTCTTCTACTGACAAAGGAACAGGAAAACTACAGATTTACCCTAAACTGGAATTTATTTTACTACAAAAACAAGTAAGCAAGAAACACACAGACAAAAAACTCATAAAACAACCAAACTCAACAGTTTTTCATGAACCACTGAGATATCTTGGCAGCACTGATTTTCTTGTAGTTTCCAGTAACCAGCTCTTGTGAGCAAGGGAATAGACCAAAACAACAACAACCAAAAACGCAGTTCCTTAAACCTTTATGGCTTATGGGAGTTGAAAGTCAGAAATTTCCAGGAACATCACCTTGGCCTCCAACTTATTGCAGAGGAGTCTAAAGTCTCACTTGCATGGGGTCTCTTCCCTGTTTCTCGTTTTCCTCCTCAGCACTTCCCATGTGCCAAGAGATGAGGGTTTGTGACTCTGTGCTGTCTTTATACCCTTATCCAGCACCCAGAATTAACTCCATTAAATTTATAAAGCAATTAGGAGTGGGTGAGCAATTCCAAAAAAACCTCAGTGAAAGTCCTCTCTGCTTTTTAAACAAATCCATTCCAGCTGGGTTCATGCTCCCAGTGCATGGGCTTCCCACATGGATCCCAGCATGGGAGGTCAGAGGCAGAAAAGGTTTTGGAAGGGTGAATGTTAAGGGAGAATTAGAAGCCATATGCAAATCCTGAGCTTAAGTGAGGGCTTGTGCAAACAGGAAACCCTCCCAGGGCATGTGAGCTAAATGGCTAATTAAATCAGCACAAGCATGGGGTCCATGAATGAGCTATGGGTCAGGGATTGGGGGGAAAAAACATCCATGGAACTGATTAATTGAAGGGAGTTGTGATCTGTCTGCAAATAATTCAATCGAGCAATTAGAGCTGGGCAAGGAAATGTTTTTGCATGTGGCAGATTCTGAAATATTTCTGTTTTAGCTTAGGACAAAAGGAATAAAAGCTTTAAAGTGAAAGAAAATTCAGACGAGGTCCATCCTGAATCTTCTTACATTAGTCTGAAATGTTTCTTGTTTCCTCACTGGCCTTATTATAATTCTATTTTATAATTATTTTACCTTTCAACATCAAGAACGTGGTTCAGATTGCATGTCTAGAAAGCTATTTCATTTTAAACATCAAAAACACTTCAGAGTGTTAAAAAAGCTTTATCAAAACATCTCTTTTCAAAGTGAAAAAAGCATTTTCAAGAAGTCATCATTATTTGGGTGGAAAAGAAATCTCCCAACTAAAAATCCATGACCCTCTCAGTCTTTTATCTGTTGCATATTACTGATCTCTAAAGGCAAGAGCCTTGGAGGGAGTCAAGGGTTGTATCATTTAAGGTAACTGAGTCAAGTTTTCTCAGTTACCTTAAATGACACAACCCATCAAACATAATTTATTAATTGTCCAGGTATTGGGAACAGAGCATAACCAAGTGAAGCAGGGCAGCAGCATCACAGTTCTGTCTCTCTTACATCTCCATCCACAGCTCTTCTCATTCCCTTAGTGATGAGGTATCAGCCAAACCCTCAGCATTTCTCCAAAGACAAGACTGGGGAGATAATGTTTCAGTGGACCCTCAAAATGACAATGGGGCTGTGATGGGCTCAGTTCCCCTCACAAAAAGCTGTAACACAAGCAGGGCACAAAGGCAATGAGGCTCCCTGCCCTCTAGGACTAAAATTGAACAAATGTGCAGTTGGCCCTGGAGGAAACACCATGTAAGGACCTGGTCTGACCCCAAACACCCTTTAAAGTCTCTCAAGGGAGGCCCTTGAAGGGTTGTTTTATGTGTGAGTATAAAGTAGGCATTGATTAGGGTTTATTAAGATTTAAGATAACTTTGACATACAAAAGCAAGGAGAGTGAGTTGGTCAATTTTCATCATTTTGAAAGTTTCTCTGCCACATCTTAATGACATTTAATCAAATCTTCCGTGGGAAATATTTGATTTGGTTGATTGAGTCTCAAGAAATGAAGTTATAAAGTTTATCTGACTGAGGATGGTGTGCAGCTCAGCCTGTTCAAAGTGACTGGCTCAGAAGTGGGATATGAGACACCTTCTCAAATACCACTTATCAATTATTGATTATTGAGATTTAAAACTACCACAGGAAGAGGGGCAAAACAGTTGCTGGGTCTCACACATCTCCTCAGTCCAGCAATTTTATTATTTTTGATCCTGGCTGTGTACAATTCCCACATATTTCACCCTGAGTACCTTTGTCAAGGTGATTAGCAACTTTTTATTGCTTCTCTGATAAAGGTGAATGAGAAAAAGCTTCAGCTAACATTGCCAAAGCCTGAGAAAGGATTATTCATCCTTCATGTCTGGATGTTAAAATTAGTCTTACACAAAAAGGCTGTTGGAGCAAAAAAATCTTAATTTTTTAATATATGATTTCTCTTAAAAGGCCTTACACCCCAGGATCCCAAATCAATTTAATTAGAAACTGTAAACTTAATTAGATGTCAGAACCACCCTGCCACTGAGGCAAATCTCTGATTAATGGAGAAGTGTCTATCAGGGGCCAAATTCACTCCTGGCCAGACTGGCAAAGGCATCAGAAAGATAAAACAGCTGAAAAAAGGCTGAAACAGAAACAGTCCTTATAAAACTCTGGATAGACACAACCACCACAGACCAAAGTGTTTTGGAAAGAATTCCTTGGAGGAAGAAGCCCAAAATGGCACCCTGGCCACTCTGTGCTGCTGGCAGGTGTCCTGGGAGCTTGTAGCAGGGTGAGATGGAGCCTGGGGAGAGGAGGGACAAGCAAACCAAGGTGTGCTGGGACATTCCTCCTGGGGAGAGGAGGGACAAGCAAACCAAGGTGTGCTGGGACATTCCTCCTGGGGAGAGGAGGGACAAGCAAACCAAGGTGTCCTCAAGCCCAAGGGCTTCTCCACATCCCTGCAGAGCAGTGTCACATGCAGGCTGCACAGCTCGTCCCCAGGTCTGGCCCAGCAGCTTGGTGACACGTCACCTGGGCAAAGCAAACAGCACTGCAGATAACTCTGAAATAGCAGCATGTCTCAACAGTTGGCAGGCTGTTGGAAAGGTGACTTTATTTTGCACTATGCCCAGGGACAAAGGACTGGCAATTTAATGACAGGGAGCTGTTTGATTCCTGACTGGCAATAGAGAAAGTGGCAGAAGCACCACCTGGCTTTGTGCAGCAAGGAAACAAGGTCAAGGACTTCACTTATCCCATCTGTGATGCTTCTACATGGCAATTTATATTACAGTGGCAAGAAGGGGTCTTGTCAGAAATCATGACCCCCATCCAGGAGGGTCCAGGAAAATCCCCAGATGAGAGGCAGTGTGTGCCTCAGAGCCATGTGCTCCAGGTGCAGCTCCCCAGAGTCCTCTTCAGGGAAGAAAACTCAGGGGGATGTTGGGGGGACAGTGGATCTCAGATGGACCTGGTGCTGCAATGACCTTATGGCTCTGCTGAGGAACTGCTGGTGTGGCTGGAGCTCACCAGACAAGGCTGGGGGATAAGGGGGATGCAGATGCAGGCAGGGTCCAGCCCACATGGTAGGAAATGAGATCCAGCTCTGTCACAGCTCCCTGTGGTGGTGTTTTACAGGAATGTACTCCCTTTTCCCTCACTGTCAGTATTGTAACACTAGCTTAAAGCCTTTTGGATGCCATAAGCATCCTCCTGCATGAATTATGCCCTCAGTAAAAAAACAATTTCTACTCCCAGTTACATCAATTTAAGTCATCAAACGATGATTTTGGCTTTGTATCAGTGCCTTTCACAGACACAGGTCCCCTGGGCCTGGTTTGGCTGCACTCACACATTTTCAGTGGAGCTGCACTGGGAACATGGATTCTCTCCCATCCTTCAGTTTTCTAAAACCTCAGGTGGTTTGGGGAAAGTTAGTGCTGAAGATTCAAAGCAAGAGGTTGGCAGCAGAAGTGAGAAGCAATTGAAGCAATTCCCTGTGGCAAGGCTGTGCTGGCTGTGCTTGGGGAATGGGGCTGGGAGGGGAGACATGGAGCTGGGATCTCCTCCAGCAAGGCAAGGGCTCAAAGGGGGAACAGTATTTTCTGCTGGAACTTCATCCCACTCCTCTATAACTGTCAGTCCCTTCACTCCCTTCACTGTCCTCTGCTTCTCCTCCAACCCAAACCATCCTATGATTCTCAGGAAGCTTTTCCCATAGAGGGATCCAGGTATTTTACCTTGATATAGAAATCAGACTACTTAATGGAAATTCAGCTGCACACTTTGCAGGAAAAAAAATCAGTCTAGGTAAAGGCAAAGATATAAACTACAATCAGAATGAAGGAAGATTTTGCCTTATGGTTTTTTGAGGCTGGTCTATGGGATATGTGTTACTAATGAGATATTTGATGTAGTCAGTTTACTAATGCCAAACTCCCTCAGAAATTAGGAGTTTTACCTGGGCAACAAAGGTATTAAAATGGCCCCAGAAACTCAGAATACTTGGGATGGATAGTTAAAAATAAAAATAAAATAAAAAAAAAAAGAGGAAAAAAAAGAAAAAGAAAAAGGAAAACTCCCTCTGGATTTAGTGTATAGTCGTTAACAAGGTATCCCATAGGTAGAACATGATTTATTGAAAACTGGAGAAACTGTCCTGGTTTTGCTAGAATGGAGGTTTTTGTTCTGCTCAGGGCACTTTATATGAAACAGATGCACAGTCGATAAATCAGGCTGTCCAGCAGGAAGCACAGGCTGCATTTGCTGTATAAATTATCATGTTCTTTGTAGGTAAATGCTATGGATGAAAACAGGGATATTCTTGCTCCTTAAAAAGCATTGATTATTATTGCTGGAGAAAAGAATTCCTTTGGCCTGTAGGATGTAGCAGCAGAGAGAACAGTCAAGGCAAAACTCCCTACAAAAATCACTTTCAGAGTAAGAATTTGATTAAAAGAGGAGACAATGGGAACATTTGAATTTAAGACCCGCAGGACGTTCTACTTTCTCAAGTTTCCCGGTTTTTTTTTTTTTCAAATGGCTGCCCCAAAAAAGCAAACACATTCAAGCACTTTGAGCTGATAGGAGAGGCAAATCCATTTGCAAACCCCTTCTTTCTTTTCTTGGCAAGGACATTAATCAGCACTAGGGCAGTCTGCAACACACCATGAGATTTCCAGTGATGCTGTGAGGAGCTGCAGCAGGGAGAGCAGCAGGACATGGCAGTCAGAGGAGGAATTGTCTTTGTTTCAGAACTGCTAAAAATATGTATACAAAAAGCTGTAGTGTGGGTGGCTTTTAGTCAGAATTTAGCATGCAAGAGGGTATTATGGTTTTTCAATACAAACTGGCAAGGAGTGATGCCATGGGAGGGGATTTCCTGGAGTTAGGTTCTTGTGAATGATAGATACGGGACACACAGAGCAGAAGTTCACCAACTGCCATTTCTATTTGGCTGTATTTTCACATGCAAACTTTTCATGCCTCACTCCCCACAACATTAAAAGTCTGCTGAAAATGAGTGTTGTTTTATTGAAAATGTCAACTACCTAAGCTGAGGCTTAGGTAAAGGCAGCATTTTCCTGCAGGGAGGCACAGAGGAATTCTCTGAACAGAGAAGAGCCAAGGGCGCATCCCCCCTTGCTCCATCCTGGCTCTTTCCTTTCTTTTTTTTTTTTTTTATTTTAATTTAAACTGCATAATCTGCAGATGAAAAAAATATATAAATAGCAATTCTATATATAGTCCCGGGATAAAACTGCAGTTCATTTATGACAGCTGACAAATCTAAAATGGGCAATGTAAGTGCATTACAAAATGATTAAACCTTAAGTTCTCTCGCCCCCAGCTACAGGGCTGCATTAACATTACATTACCCACTGAATAATGCAATCTGCTGCAGTTTTATGCCAACACAAAAATACAGCCAAAATAGCCCTTTCCCTTCTATTTACAGCTTGTGTCTCAAAAGCCGTCTTCCTTGTGGCAGACACAGCTTCCGCTCGCCCGCGTTTGCTCGGAGTCAATAAAACAGGAATCCTACAGAGCTGAAGTTGGTTGGAAGCATTTTCTTGGGTTTAAGCCACACAAATGGCATGTGCAATGGGCTTAGGTCTCTGCTCGCAGAATTACAGAGGTATCAGACTACATATCCCTGGGGCTAGGGCTGAAATCAATACTGGGTACTTGGGAGAGATGTAATGGATTCAATCTGACCAAAACTTTAATTACAATCTTCATTATGACACCAACTATTCTATCTCTGGATCTCATTGAGCTTAGGCAGAATATGCCAGAGCATTGTGTAACAGAGTGTCGAATATTCCCATTATCTACCCCTCACCAGGGCAGCAGGCAGGTCACAGCCAGAAGAGGTGGGTGGAAATCAAGTGTCCACTAACCCACCAACCCTTTCCAAGCTGCAGAGGTGACACAGCCACGCTGCCTTTGTGATTTACCATCACACTGTGATTTCAGGACTCATTGATAGCTGCTCATTTCTTGCTGCTTCTCATCGTGGCATGACAAGAATGACAAGATGTGAAATAAAATAATATGGTGAAGGAAAAAAGAGCCTGGCAGAGAAATTTATGGTTGTCAGTTTGTTTTTTTCCCAGCATAAACAGTTTTCTCTGTCCGGGGGACAGCAAGCTGGGACTTAGGATGCAGGTTTTGAGAGCCCAGGAAGTGGGAATGGTCCCTTTGGTCCTGCCTTTGCACATGTGAAGGGTTCTTTCATCTCCCTCGAGGTCACATTCAGCTTTATGGTACTGATACCGCTTAAAACACCATGGTCCCCTTCAGCTCAAGAGAATAATTAATGAGACCCCCATTAAAATGCAATGATTTTCATCCTTCCTTGTCTGGGACCCTTGGGATTTAGCCAGGAGTTGCCCAGGGCACGTGTTCCATCGAGCTTTCCAGAGAAGGCACCTGAACAGTAACTCCAAGGGGAACCTCCCTAAAATAGCATAGACTCAGATGCTACAGCTAATACCTATTTTCCCAGAAAACTCAAAGCCATGACTGTAATGAAAGCCAGCTATCAGACTTTCATTTTAAGCAGCCTTAGTTCAGAAGGAAAGGAAACAGCATCATCCCATTACACATGGAGTGTGTTTTCTCTGGAGAAAAAAAAATCACTTGTCTTTCAAAAAGTACCATTCTGTCAATATTGCTTCTGTTCACAAAGAGGAGCTGTCAGACAATTCAAGCTAAAATTGGCATCGTACTAAAACCTCAGTATCAGGACTTGAATGAAACGGAGCTGGAAGCACTCACAGTATTACACTTTCACCCAAAGTTTCCCAACTGCTGGTTTGATCTCTGTGGCATCAATCCCTGCTCCCTCTGAAAGCCTTGATGGCTTTTTCCTCTGCAGCAGCATGCACAGAAAGGAAGAGCAAATGAGGAGCAGGGAGCTTTCTGGGCTCCCCAGGTCTCCCTCCCCAGGCAGTCCCCCACGGTCAGTGCCTGCAGGGGAGCTGGCACAGGTGGGACTCAGCATGTGCTGGGACTCAGCCCCTCTGCAAGGCATCTGTATCCATTAGCATCCTGCAGAGCAGGAATGGAGGTGTCTGAATTACCTAAATGAAGCAGCTGCTCTAGGAGAGAGGGAGAGGAATTTTCTTGTTCAGAGTTATCTGACTTCACGGAGGAATTGAGGGATTATTTTTTCTGTATTCAGTCTTAGTTATGAAGCGCCATTAAAAACTGCATATTTGTTCTGCCTTTATGGGGTGCTGCCAGCAGCAAACTACACTCAGGTATGTACCCCACATTCCTGCCAAACCAGTATCTCCCTTTTTGCTCCTTGCTGCCTGTGGCCAGGGGTTGGTACCGTGGGAGTTGTACACACCATGCAGCCTTTGCCCAAAGAAATTCTTCCTGTGGGACCAAACCAGGAGTGAAATGTAACCCACTCCTACTCCTGCCACATTCAGACTTCTCCAGGATGCTCCTCTTCCCTCTGCTGCCTCCAAGACCTCTCTGAGGATCACAGTTTTCCCTCCACTCCTGCTTTCTCCGTGGGTCCCTTCCCTTCTGCCCATCCCACTGTGTTCCCTGGTGGGTGATGGTGCCCAGGATGTGAAGCCACACAAATTGTACCATCACTATTATCATCCTGTGGCCCCCTGGGGAGCATGCATTTCTTTCTCTGCCTCCGTCTTGGACTGACAAAACTCAGCTGCTGCATAGAGGCAGAGTTAATTAAGCTCCTCCCCAATTCCCTCAATACCCTCGTTTGAAATATACAATTTGTTTGCCAGCACCTTGGGGTGTTATTGCTATCATTTACACCATTCACTGGTACATAAAAGCAACTGTTTATTTATCAAATACAAGTAACAGCTTTTAGGATTAAACAAAGAAAATCCTGGGGTTTTCTCTAATCCTGGCCAGGCTCTGTGCCGAGGGGAGACCTTGCTTTGCATGGAGCAGGGCTGGGTTGTGACCCCTTTGTCTCATGCCAACGCTATTCCTTTTCCATTTGGTTCGAGTTTCTTGTTGCTGCTCTTCTGTACTTGCAAATGGAAGGGAAGTAATGCAGACACAGAGAGAGCTTTTAAAGACAGAGGGAGCAGGATTTGATAGCCCCATTCACACAATTCCACCAAAATGCTGTTTTCTGACTCAGAGATAGTCCATCAGATGCAGGTGAATAGCCCATGAGGTCAGGGACAGTTCTGTAACAGACTGTGTGTTGGAAAGGGGAGAAAATTCCTCCGAGAACTGTGCCAACACTGGTTATACCCAGAGCACCACGTTTGAGCATCCCGTGGTTTCTGTACCAGCTGCAGCCCTAGACATGGGCAAAAACACCCCACCAGGCTCCTTCTAAATGTGACTTTTAGAGAAAGAATCACAGTAAATCTATCAGGCCAGAATAAGCAATGATAGTTATGTCAGCTCTTTAATCCAGCTACAGTAACTGGCTCAAGAAAAACCTCCTTTAAATCCCAGTGCCTTGCTGCAGGCAGCCAGCAGGATGCTGTGCTCAGGAGAGTAGGACACAGCCAGACCAGGAGCTGCACACTGCTGTAGTGCTGGTGCTAATGCAATTTAAAGTGGATAAATGTGAAAAATAGGTGCATGGATGGCTGAGAACAAGTAAATCACCAGGAGCCAAAGCATGTTTAAAGAATGGGATTTGTAGACATCTCCTGTCTGAAGGATTACGTTTAAGTGTGTGAGAAGCTATCTAATAAAGCTCACAATAGCACAGAGTGCTTACTTCACCACCACAGGAACGGAGACTGGGAGAAATTAGTCGCCTGAATTCCTCTTTACCTTCCCTCAAAGAACAACATTTTTAAAAAGCCACTTTGCTCAGTTATTCCCAATAACCCTGGGCTCTGTCCCTTCTATATCCTATGACTGTATGAACCTGCACTCCAGGCTGGCAGATTCACCCTGCTGAGCCAGCTGGTGTGTGATTACCCAAACCAGTTTTGCACCACTGAGCCTTGGCCCCTGTGGGGCTGCACCACACAGGGGAGAAGCACCTGAGAGCATCTTCTGGCTTGTGGAGGACCTTACATATCTGAGCCAGCTCAGTGGCTTAGTGCACTTGTAGTACAGTGTCTGGAAAATTAATATGCTAGCATGTGTGCCCAGCTAGGAGTCTCTTAATAGAGACTTCTTGCCTTCACCATGATAATGGTGTTAAACATAATCTGACATACAGCTGCAGAAAAGGTCTCTGAGGAAGCCCAGATGCGCAAGTGCTGGGAAAAAAATAAACAAAATACCTTCAACGTGGTACTGACTGCCTGGTGATTTTTACATCTGAGGGCAGTTGTGTATTTGCTGCTTATTCTAAGAAATCACATCTCTCCTGAGCTTTCCTTCAGTGTAAGGAGCCTGCCCGGTCTCCTGCTGGCTTTTATTATATTTGTATTGACTAGAATAATGCTGCCTTGTGGGCAACTTTGCTGTGCTGAACTTTGAGAGAGGTTCTCTGAGGATAAGAATGGCTGGTAATAGATACAGGGCTTGCTCAAAGCCAGCCAGGCAGTGAGGCAGCGCTAATCAATTCCAGGGAAAGCTGAAATCCATCGATGCCAGTGCTGCCCAGACAGCCCAGTGTGGATTAAGGGCTCAGCTCCCCATCCTCTCACACCGAGGGGGTTGGCAGGGTTTTGTAGCTCGCTGCCTTTGAACTTCACTCTCACACAAATAACTACACCAGGGGTCTGGTGGTGAAGCATTCATCCTGGTATTGACTGTGGATTTTGGCTTTCAGGCTGCAGTCTGTTCTTTTCCCCTGTAAAGGCAGGCACACATCCTTGATGTCTGAAGGGTGGGAGTGGAGAGGCAAAGAAAAAGAAGCTGGAAAAGGAATAAGAGTTTGTGTTTAACAGCGATGGATGCTGCGTGTGCCCTGAGCACACCGGTGCCAGCGGCCAGGGCAGAGCTGCCTCTTTATCTGCAGGGCTGTGCAGCCCAGCAAAATATATTACCTGTAATAATGTGTCTCATATATACAACTGCCTTTCTGGATATGCTTTGAAATGTTTAATGATGTGTGGCTGAAATGGAATGATGTCTTCCTCATGAAATGCAATGGAAGGAGAGCTCGTGCACATTAAGACATCTTATCTGTGTAGGCAATTAATAACCTGGGAATTAAAACAAAGTATAAAACCTGAGAGTTTTAGCTAAAGCTAAGGGATATGAGCAAATGAAACCCAGTCAGGTTTCCACAATGGTTTGCTGTAGTGAAATCCAGATGTCAGGGAACTCCACCTATCAGCTACTCATTTCTTTTAGACTGTGGGCTTCTCAGTGATTTTATGTCCCTCAGCTGTCTTGAAGTTCATATATTCATATAATTATATTGCTATAGATTTTTCTCTCAAGTCCATGAACATGTTTTAAATTAAAATAGTCAAGGGCCAATTGCTTGAGTTAACAAAAGTTACAGTGAACACTAGACTGGACACATCACAAACATTTATTCCAGGACTCAACCTCAGTGGTTCACAGACATTGTGACTCAAATCTTCATGGAGCATCTAAATCAAGTTCACTAATTCTTATAATCACTTTGATAGCCAATTAATGAGTTAAATTCTATGCTTTTTCATAAAGAAATGCACTCCCTTAGGTGACAAGTCACAGAAGACTGTACATTCTCTGAGAAGTATGCAAGTTGGATTAAAAAGTCTAACCCTAATGCTTGGTTATGATAAATGTTCTTTGAGCAAAAAAATCAGTTGAAAATCTGGATTGAATTGGATTAGATTATCCAAAGTATTAGACATGAGGAATATTGAAATTCTGCTCTTTGATTTTGCAAGATTACTTTAGTGGATTCTCCTCATTGTAGAGAAAAATTGAACAGAGGCCAAAAGTTATTTAATCTCATAGTCTCCATTTTAAACATAGAGATCTGCTTATAACCCTCAGCATATTGCTCTTGCACAACTGCAATAAGTGAAAAGAAAGACTTCAAGCTTGCAGCAAAGTTCCATTGCACTTCAATATAATGATAAATTGTTTTTCAGTAAGAAGTTCACAGCATGCCTTGACTAGGCAGAAATATTATTTGCATTCTTCCATAAAGAACTTTAAGTTAGAATCATTACCACCTTATATAACTTAAGATGCAAAGAAACCAATATATGATTAAAAGTAGATCACAGGGAAGTGACTGTAAAATTGAATTTTAAATGAATGATTTCAGAAGACTATCTTCATCTCACCATGCCTTGTGGTATGTATTTCACTCTCCCTAAAGATTTAATAAAAGCATTACTCTGTCAGCACTTGGTAAATATTAAAATAATAATACATGCCATAATTACTTTCCAGACATTACTAACATGTTCCGATCTGCATAAAGCTTGACTCTCAAGTTACACCAAAACTTTAAAGAGGAGGAAAATGGTTTCCTGTTCCTACACCATTTACAGGAGGGGCCATGTTAGCAAAAAAAGGCTGTGTCCCTGTCCTCATCCCAGGAGGCAGATCAAGGCATGAACCAAGGGGTTGGTGCACACTTGGCTTCATCTTGTTTCTGCCTCCCAGGGCTGGAGGGGACCCCACCCCAGCTGGTAACAAGCAGCTGCAGGGATAGATCTAGCAGGGGTTGTTTGTTTAGGGACAAAAATGCACATTATAGTGAGAGAATGGCCCATCAAAAATGCACATTATGGTAAGAGAATGGCTCATCAAAAATGCACATTATGGCAAGAGAATGGCCCATCATAGCAGAGAGACCTCTGGAGAGACACTCCAGGCTGTGTCCTTGAGCTGGCTGCTGCTGCAGTGTGGTGCTGTGCTGGAAGAAGAGGCTGGGCTCATGGAGAGGGGATTTGGGGACACAAAAGCAGTTGGAAGTGGAAGGGTTAGTGGCACTGCTGTTTATCAGGGCCTGTCACCACAGGCACATGGACCAGTGATTAATTGGTCAGCCAGGCTGTATCAGGCAGCTTCCTGATTTCACATTTGTGTCCTGTTATCGTGCAGAAGCTTTAGGAGATGGGAACTAAAGGTGGGAGAAGAGATGGTGACGCCCTTGGTGAACAGGAAAAGGTTTCAGTGTCACGGCTGCTGCAGACTCTGGGGTCAGCAACCCCTGGACACGCACAGGCTGTGCTGCTGCTGTCACCTGGAAAGGTGACACGGGCCCAGGCCACTCCTCCTCTGTTACACCCCAAGCACCTTTGGGACATGCTTTGGAAACGATACCAAAAAGCTCAGCACAACTTCTGCAGGAAGGTGTCAGTGGACTGATGTTCTGTAATACACAAGGGGCTGAGAAAAGTATTTCTTCTGATTTCTTTTTTAAGCTACATATTATTTCCACACCATTGCCTTGGACATTTGCAATAGAAATTGAAGCACATTTAGATTTAGTGTTTTGGTTTAAAACCACAGATAAGTGAAAATGGTTTCTTATGCTGCTCTGTTGCACTGCACATCTGCAAATGGGGCTGCCACATCCACTGAGGCCACATGGGCAAACGAGGGGTTGAGTGGTGAGAGGCAGGAACTGGGCTGGAACACAAATGCAAAATGACCCAGAGATGAGAAGGCACCAAAAAGGCCTTTTTGCCTGTGGGGCCACATAAAACCTTGAATACTGTCATCCCTTTTCATCCAGGAACCTTAACTGGAGACAGAGAGCTCTCACTGTGATGACCCTGTGGGACTGACCTGCAGAGTCCCATATCAGACAGCTCTGTGCTCATGGATTTGCACCCTGGTGACATGGGATGAGGAGAAGGGACTGTTTGAGCTGTCTCTCCTAAAGAATTACCTCTCTGGTGTCCCAGAGGAATGAAGGTGTTATTCCTCAGTGCCCCACTCTTGCTTTTGTCTAGGACATGCACTTACACAGCCAAAGAAAGGAATTGCTCACTCTGCCAACCTGTCTGAGCAATCTGCTCTTTAATTTTGATAACATTATCTTACATTCAGTACCTAATGCAGGGTGATTTCATATTTTAAAAGATTTTATTAAAAAGTGTGTGTGCACTTATGACAATTGTAATAAAACAATAGCACTAATGGGAAGAAGAGCCAACACATTTGCAATTCCCTTTCCCGTAATACACAGTAATTCAGCAACCCTGTCATGAGATAAGAATTACTTTGACAAGAATTTTCTTTTAATAGCTCTGTCTGCAACAGAGTAAATTTCTCTCCTTGTCATTACTTCTGGCCTGCAGTAAATACCTTAAGACTGAGTAAAGGCAGCAACCTGCCATCACCCACATAAACGATGGACACACCACCATCACTTCAGAGGGTTTGAAAAGCATCTAAACAGTCAAGCATCCTTACTGTTTAAATTGAGGCATTGAAAGACTTGGAAGTATTAGAGCTCTTGAAGAATCCTTAATTCATTTTGCTGAGTTATGCCTTACACTAAGCATGGGAGCATAGGGCTGAAGCAGAAGGTACACACTGAGAGTGAGACCATTTACTGTAGGAGGCACATGGACAAAAAATAACACGTACAGGCAGTACAGCAGCCTGTACAAGTAAGTAAGGAACAAGTAAGGAACTACGGCTGTTGAGTCTGAAGGGTTAGGCTGGGAACCTGGTGTGATAGCTGATGCATTCCTTACTATGAATTAATGCAAGAAAAGCAGCATGGCCAGTTCCACCCAAAGCCAATCCCATGTAAATATCTGGGACAAACCTCTGCTGGTGGCAGGAACTGGCTGGAGCACCCACCAGGGTTCTAAGCAGCAGGCAGAGGTGTGAAATGTGGCTCCTGAACAAGATGTAGGATCTCACTGGCTTTGTTTGACCTTGGAGCTTCTTCAGCTCTTGCTGTACCTGTCACAGCTAGTGTAAACTTCCATTCTCCAAGTGCCTACAGCTCCTCAGCCCTTTGCAGTCCAAGAGATTGCTTTGGGAATGTCTACCAAGCTGCTGGGTGGAAGTTTGACTCAGCAGGTTTTTCAAAATGCAGTTGTTTAGTCCTTATCTCATGCTGTGGCTCCATGTCCTCGCTGTGGCCACCCAGCCTTCCTTCATGAGCCCCTCATGGCATCCTTGGCACTGGGTACCCAACACCCAGGAGCTCCCTTGTCACTCACCCCCTCTCTCAGGAATGTAACTCAAATACAAAGTATGATAATTGTAGATCTCTGAAGGTCACTGGCAGTGAAAGCACATTAAATTGGAAGTGTCTAGAAGTGCTTTAGCTCCATCAAGTATGATGCATGACCAGAAATATCTGCAATAAGGCACAGAGTATGTCCACCGTCAGCTTGGATTTTGTAGCCCTTGTTCTGAAAAGACAAGACTGCAAAATTGAGCAGAAAGCAAGAATTCCCTGTGATACCCCCAAGTTTGAGCAGCTCTGTGATCATGTACAGGCCCTGGTGCACACCTGGGTATGGGGCTGGTTAAAATGGCATTTTTCACCAGCAACTAATTGTGCTTAATGTTTAGCAGAAACAGCACAGCAGTCTCGGCAGATGTCTTATCCAATTGATTCTTAGCAAATTCCTCTCTTTTTTCTGCTCCTGAGTGAAAATTGGTTTCATTGCAGCATCTAAATGTGATGGGTATTTTTAGATCTATAATTTATCATATGGAGCTAATGAGGCTGCTTTTATTCTATCAGTACAACACACAAATAAGAGCACCAAACTTTCCCAGACCCTGCTGGGACAGCAAGCAAGACCACAGGACTCCTTTCCTATGAAACTGTCTAATTTTAGATCAGTTCTTTTTGCTTCCTACAAAGATTTATAGTTTTTACTTTGGCATTCAACAGATATACACAATCCAGTTTTCAGCCCTGATCTCCAAATAAAGCAGATTAAAGCCTGAAACTGTTGCTCCCGTTTGAAGACAGAAGGAAAACCATCCTCCTGCAGTAAATACTCTTGATCCTTATCTTTGAAACACTGAGCAAAAAATACATCTTTATATCCTAGCCAACACACAGTAAACATTTGTAACTGGAAAAATAATGCAATCAACATAGTTTTATCTAAGTCCACCCAATGTCCTTAGTATTTGTGATAAAAAGAAAATAATGAGAGCACATGAAATTCCCTGAAATTTAGAAGTCTGGGTTACCTAAAGTTCTGCAGGACACTGGTCTGCAGAAGGCACTGGTGTAGCCAGCCTTTGTTTAGGGCATTGTGTTTGGAAAAAATGGGAATGGTGTTTTTTTACTCCAGGTGCTAAAGCATAATATCATGTCTTCTGTTGTCTTATGAGGAAGAATAAAATGGGCATTTTTGAAGTAAAGCTGATGTCCAAGCTGACATAAATCAGTTCATTGCCCAGCCTTTAGAAACAAAAATCCATGCAGGACACAAAACACCTGCAATGTCCTAAGGTTGGGTGAGATCCAGGAAATGAAGGGAGCTCTCAAGGAAGGTTTTTTGGACAGAGCATAAAGGGAGTGTCTTTCCAGTGCCTAAGACTCCAGACCAGTCCAAAACATAACTGAGACCACACTGTGTTAAACTGAGTTGCATCTCATCCAAAATGGGCACAAGCTCTGCAGCACTCTGAACTGGACCAAAGGTCTACAAAGGGAGTAAAGTGTCTCTGACCTGGATGGGAGGCTGGGAACAACACCTGCAGGGAGAAATGGTCACCTTGGGCTCCTGTGGCTGCCTGGAATGCCCTGGACATCTCATCCAGTCTCCCCTGGGGAGCTGAGCCCATCACCCCACACCCTGGCTGAGGCTGCTGGCAGCCCCTGCAACCTCCAAGACCCCCTTACCTCTGCTAGAGCTCAGACTAAGGCTGAGCCAGGAGTGAGGGTGACCTAAAACCAATCTAACCACTCTGCTCTCAGAGCTGGGCTGGGAGCAGCTGGGTTCAGACCAGGGAACTTGACCCATCATGTTTTACCTGCAATCCAACTTGGGATGAGAAAGCAGCTGCCTCTGCAGATAGAGGGAGAAAGGACACGTCCTAACCTTTGCAAAGCATAACTCCTTATCTGTGAAAAGCCAGCCTGGCAAACACAGAGCTGCTGGAAATGTGCAGGAAGGCAAGCACATGGCAAGGACACACTACAGAAGAGGGAAATGAGAAAATCCCCAAGTTTAGGAGGAGCCAAGCTCAGGTATGCCCACTACGATGACAGAATGGCAAATGCTCAGCTGCAAGGTGGCTGTACTTGTGGTGTAAGTGGCCAAGGGCATTTGTTTGTCTCCCCCATATCCCCAAAACTGTTCCCTGCCCACTGGAAAGTGTTCCTTGATTACAGCCAAAGCAAAGATATTCATTAACAAACAAAAGCAGCCCAAACATTGTACTGAGTTTAACAGTCATAGAAGATCCCAAACGCTCCTGGACATGTATTTCTTTGATCCAAAAGCTTAAGGTAAAAGGAATTAATTTGCTAATGGGTCAATAAAATGAATCCACACGATATTTCCAAAACTAGAAGAATCTCTTCATTTAAATTAGTCCCATTCATTTCCCTGAGGACCACGGGAAGGATATTTTTTAAGGGTAGAACACCCACAACATCTGTTATCTCTAACTAGGACTGCAGTTACTCAGCAGTCCTACAAACCAGAACATATATTTTTCTGTCTTTAATTGCTACTTAGTTTTCTACATTATTAATGATCAGAATACAGTGTCCAAATATGCCTCCAAAAAAATACTGCCTTTAGCTGAAGGACTGAGAAGTTTGTGTTCATGCAGGCAATGATTTATGCCCGCCAAGCAATGTGTTAGATTAGCAACTTCAGTAGCACAGTGTTCAATCTGCTCGATCAGAAAAGTGTTTGTAGCATTTAAAGGGTACCATTGATTATTATCTTAGCTGAAATACACATTTTTATGGCTAAACTTGAGCTGACATCCTGGTCTAATAAAATTTCCTGACAATCGATAGCAATTAGCAGAACTTGCAGCTGTCACAACTGATGCAATACAATTTTCTCTTATCTGTTAACTCTCCTGCATGTCCAAACACCTTTCTCTTTCTCTGCCTGGTGACAGAGTGTGACATGAGCTGTTCAGCAGCTTTGCTAACACCAAACCTCTTCACCAAATGAGTGCCCCAGCCTGGATTCATGTGGTACCAGCAAAGGGCTCAGGGGGCTCATTGTCCCCCCGTTCTGAAGGACAGTGCCAGTTTGGGTTTTTGCCAGCCCTGCATCCCTGAGCTCTTCCTGCTCCCACATTTCTGTCCTGTGCAGATTCCAGCCTCAGAATTACAGAATCATAGAAAAGCCTGGGTTGGAAGGCATCTTAAAAATCTCTGCCATGGGCAGAGAGGCCACTCACTAGGTCAGGTTGCTCAGGGCCTCATTCAGCCTGACCTAGAACAGTTCCAGGGGTGTGGAACTGTTCAGCCTCCTGAGAGGCTGCTGCAAATCTCCAAACTGGTGAACAGTAAATCAGTTCCTGAGGCATAATTCATGAACACAAGCAGGGCCATTACTTTTCAGACCCCAATTCCTTTTGAAAACCTTCATCCCATTTCAAGGCAATGCAGTAAAGAACCTTAAGTGCACTAAACTAAAGATCCAACCTGTTTTCTGCTTTGCATCTTTCAAGGCAGTGGATGAGCACACGGCTCACTGGGATCAGTGGCCAAGAGCTGGAGGAGGACATGTGGGCAGGCACTGCACAGTCACTCAGCTCTTTGCTAAAGGGTTTTTCTTTCTCAAGGAGAGCAGAGCCCCTGCAGAGGCAAGCTGCAAGCTCTCCCCTGGGCTCCAGAGGATATTTCATGTGATAGCTGAAGGATATCTAATAAAATGACCAAACTCTGAAACAATGCAAACAAACATCAGCTGCAAATTGATCTGAAACCTCTGCTCATTCTCTGATCTGTTACTGACACAAACCTTCTTCCTCAGGCAGGGAAGAAGAAATGGAGGTCACTCATTTGCTCCTGACAGAAAGCAGAACCCAGCTTCTTAAAGATTATGGGAAAAAAAAATAAATACAGCAAAATGTTTCCTAGATGAAAGATTTGAATTATTTTATGTTCCTTAATTGCTTTTCATATCTAGCACACACTGTCATTTCCAGAGGAGTGCAGTGAGAGACACATAAAGGGGAGAAAACTTTGGAAGCTCTTTTTGGCTTCAGCAGATCCCTGTTGTTTACCCAAAAGTTAGAATTCAGCCAGTGAATTACTACTTTTATTCCATTCACATTCTCACAACTTGCTTTATAAAGAGAAATACAAAGTCATATGCACTGATACATCCATACACATGCACATAGAAGAAGCTAGGAGTTGTTACTCTGTTTTACATTATGCTCTGCTGTACAGTGTAAGTGGCTGAGCTCACATTGCAGGGTTTTTTGTCATTCACATTGTGCCACCACTGAGACTTGTGGAAAGATTCCTTGAAACTGATGGCATGGAAAACTACCCTACTTCAGGACAGATATAAGAGCATTTAGCTCCTTATGGAGCTGGGACAGGAACCAGTGCCCAAAGGTTACACATGAGGCAGGAAGGCAACTGTGAGCAGAGATCTGCCAGGTATCTCTCATTTGCACACAGGTAATATCACAGCTGGGAAAAAATGGAGAGATGGAAGGTAGTGTCTGTGCTAGAAAGAGGCTTACAACTACTAGCAGACAGTGTTTTCTGGTGTTTAAAATTATGTGGGAGTAAAGGGAGGCGTAAGTCTGCATTAATTTTATATATATATATATCAGCAGGATATTTGGCATGCTTCCTTGTCCAGACAGCCTGATGCCCACAGCCTCTGTACTGCCCATGATCGGAAGAGCAGCTCTGGATGAGACCTTCATCCCATTGCTCCCCCTGGAAAAGGGGGGAGGAGGGGAGAGGAAAGACAGCATTTGGACAGGGCTTTATACATGAAATTGTTACTCAGCCCTTGGTCCCAAGGGAGAGAAGTGCTTTACTTGGCATGTAAAGGTAATGGAAATGAGGACTAAAGTCTCTCTAATGAGAAGAAAACACCACACACTTTATTAATTTAGGCTTCTGGAAATTAGCTTGCTGAACTTAAGGACTAAATACAGGTGTTAAGCCCAGCCATCCCCACACTAAATTACATGCTCTCCCTTACATATATAATCACTGTCTATTTAGGCTTTTCCCATATTGCCTGCTATTATGGTATCTAGGCAATGATTCTCATACTAGTAACTTGATACCTATTTTTACAGTCCTGCTAAAGTACTAACTAGTACTGCTCTAGTCTGTCCTGAAATCAATTCCTAATGTCACTGCAGGAGCAAACATAAAACTTGATGTATTTTTCTCCAAAGGTTAATATCATATGTTTCTGATTGAGCAAGGAAAAAAATAATTTCCTTATAGGGTGGATTTTGTTATGTCTCTTGTCTCTTTTACAGGCATGAAGGAGGGGAAAACCCTTAAGAGAGTTAGGATCAGGACCAAGATCCTATGTTACTGTGTAAAACCCAGATAGGGGAGTTGTTTCAGAAAGCTGCTCTTAAAACTGAGACAATTTGGTGTTTCTGTCCATATTCCTATGGGCAGGAATTGCAGGTGACAGCAGCAGTGAAGAAGTCAGAGCTGGAGATGGTGACAGGTACCAGATCACCCAGAGGATCAGCCTATCCCAAAGTGTACAACTAAAGCTTTCCTTACTTTTTTTTCCCCTCCTGACTGCACAGAAGACAGATTTTCAGTCTGCCTGGAGGTAGGTAGATATATCCATCAGGAACACTTCCAGATTTGCAACTGAAGTGCATCTGACTCTGCCCAACCTCACAGACATTTCACAGGGAAATGTGCTGTGCTCTGATACTGCTACATGAATCAGCCAGTGCTGCTTTTTGGTATGCTCTAAATTGCATGATCAAGCATGGCTCTTAATAGCTAAGTGATGATTCATTTATGATGGCACCAGGACAATCCAAGTGAGTTTTTACCTTTTATCCTCAATGTAATTCACTCTGTGCATTCCAGTTTCAGCAAGGTCTGAGCAAATTCAATAATCAGACCAGTATTCAGCACTTTTTATCTAAAAACCCAATTGCTACTAAAATTTTAATGAGACCAGCCTTTTGCATTAACTACGTAACAAGAAACACAAGGTTGCCTCAGGTTTGGGGTGTTTTCTGTACACTGGATGTAAAGGGCTTTAGTCTCAGGTTATGGAATATCACATAATTCCATGAATTTTAACAGCTGCAGGAGGAGATGAAGGGTCTCCAGTTGGGGCTGGAGTTGAGCAAGCTGCAGAGCCCTTCTTGTCCCCAGCTGCTCCATTAAAACAAAACTCAGACGCATTAAGTACATTCCCAATATTGCTTTTCTGTGTAAGCAAATTCAAGAGAGAGAGAGGTTGTGTGATGGGGAGTGGGACATGAGACAATCTTTTACTGTGATACAAAAGGAGGTAGGGAATGCTTGAGTTATACAAACATTCCTGAAATAGCAGGAAAACTTTAGCAGATGTTTCCTCCACCTAATTTTACTCCGTTCTCCTCTTTTTGTGTGTGGCTTTGCAGATCTCTCTGCTTTCTAAAAACTCCTTTTGTATGAAGGGTCTGCATTAAAATGTCAGGCTTTATTTTTCCAAAAGACAACTGCCAGAAATGAAACCCTAAATGCTCGTTTCAGAGCCAGGCAAGGATCTCTTGGGAACCACTGGGAATCCCACCCCTATTTCTGATTAGGTTTTCATCAGCAGAGTAGGAGCCAAATTCTCAGTTGCCTGAAGGCTTTCATCTCAATGAGAATCAGACTCGGAGGAGCTCTAAGGTATCAAATCATATTTACTGTCTCTGTTAGTTATTGGCAAGGCGTCTGGAAATACCTTGGGATTAGTGTTTTGATTAGAATATGATCGTAATTTTATAAAACACAGATAAAAATGATCTCATTTTCCGAGCCAAGAACTCAACAGACTTGAAGAAGGAATAACTTTTAGCAACACTTTCTGCAAGAGGCTTTAGAAAGGATCAAAATCCACTGCAGAGCAGAGTGAGGCGATTCCTGACAATTTAGGATTGGAACAAGGACTTTTGTCAGCTAGTTACTCAGCATCCTCTAATGCTCCTGGTCACAGCTGGAGCTGGCATAGAATCCATAGAATCTCCTGAGCTGGAAGGGACCCACAAGGATTAGGAAGTCAAGCTCCTGGCCCTGCACAGAGCAACCTCAAGAATCACACCATGTGCCTGTCCAAATGCTAATAATCCAAGTGGATGGTAGACACATCTACACTTTTATGGTGAGCAGGACATCCTTTGTTCCTGCGGATCTCAGTGGCAGCAGTGGGTCAGCCTGACCCTAGAAAGTTCCAGACAGCAATGACAGCCAGGCTCAGCCTCCCTGCTGATGGGTTTGCTCTGCTGGATGCTGTACAATTCTCAATTTCCCCCTCTAGATTTTTGTAGTTGCCCAGAGGTATCAATACCCTGAGGTCTGCATCCTCTCCGTGGCATGTCCTGACACTCCACTGGCTTTAGGGGCACTCAGCCAGCAGCAGAAAGCTCCTGAATCCAATTTATTTGCCTGATTTATCTGATTTCTGGCTGGTTTTAAGAGGTTGGATACTTCAAGCAGGATTTTAAGCTGTATGACTTGCCAGTGGAAGTTGGCAGGTAGGGACATCTGGGTGAGCAGCAGATATGAAGTGAAGAAGAGAGATCAGGACACTGGGTTGGGTCTTTGAAAATGTTTCTTTCTGAAATGAGCTGAGGCTTTTCAATGAGGTTTCATACCATAAAACGAGGGTTATTTTAGGGTGGCAGGTTTTGGCAGCAGGGCTGAAACACACAGCTCCTCCTTGGGTGCACCCTTGGCTCTTCCCTGTGCTCCCTCCTTTACCTGCTCTACTCACAGCTCCTTGCAGCAAAAGCTGTCTCAGTTTGCTGTTTTATCGCAGCAGAAAGGGTCCTTAATCTCAGCCTTTATGAAAAGCAGCACAGAGAACAGGCTGATAAATGACAGATGATGGAAACACCCTGGTCACCCAGCGTGCTTCCCACCCCACGTGCAGGGAAATCCCTATGGAAGGGACCCTTTTTTCCAAACCGCGTTTTTCATGTGCCATCCTTGGGCTCTTGGGATGTTTCATTAACATGAGACTCGATGATCTTACAGGGCTTTTCTAACCGGAGTTATTCTGTGGTTGTGCTTCGAGGAAGAAGCGGTGGGAAGAGGGAAGGGTCCCCTGCCAGCCCTGCCAGCCTGCGGATGGCTTTGCCCTCTGCTGGATAAAGCCAGACCTGCTGATTTTCTCCTGATAGATTATTTTTGCCAAGGGGAAAAATATATTTTTGTGTTTAGAGAACAGTTCAGCTCAATGAGTATTTCCAAACCTGCCCCCTTACTCTGTTGAGGCAGCTGCAAGTTTGCATTCGAGGTCTGAATGGGCTGGGAAGCACTGATGGAAGTTAAGGGAGTGGGAGACACAGAGACTACATTGCACAATGCCTGGGGAAAAAAAAAAAAAGAGAGAGAGAGAAAAGTGTCAAAAGTGTCTGCTGTCCTTTATTGTGACCGTCCTTGCTTCTTTGCAACTTAATATACTCACCAATTTCAAGTGAGCCTATCAAGGTGGCAAATACAAAGTATATTTGAGTTATTGATTCAAATAAAGCGACTCAAATACATCTTACTTTGAAACCTATTTGCAGTAAACAGGGTGTGCCATCTGCTTCTTGAAATGGTACAGGCCAGAGACTTCAGTTCCAGGGACATATAGAAAATGTGATGGGCTTTATTCGTTTTTAGATGTGGAGCTTCAGGAGCAGAGGCCATTGCCTGCAAAATCCCGAGGGGGATGAGGAGCTCCTGTGACAGCTCTCCCTGGCTGGCCCTGGCTGGAATCCTGCTGGGGGTGGACATGGGGGACAGGGTGCCAGGGCTGTCTGAAACCAAGTGCTGGCTTGGAGACCACAGACCAGGACAGTGGCCATTCCAGGTCGTGCCAGTGTTTGGGGGAATCATTGATGACCCACTGCCTGGGACCAGCATTGGGAGTTTAAGGAGTTTTGGATGGGAAATAACTCCCAGAGGGAGAAGCATTCTCCTTCTCCTTCAGCACATTGGTCAAGCCTGCCAGGTGCTTTTGGCTGGACTTGCAGGGGATTTTTTTGGCTGTAGCAAACACCTGTGTGTCCATCCCTCACACAGGACCTGACTGGCTGACATCCTTCTCTACCCCCAGAGGAAGCAGAAAGGCACTGACTCACCACCTGGCACTTTGCAGCCCATCATGAGACCAGGTTCCTGCTTCAAATAACATCAAGAACTATTCACAATACAGCCATCAACAATGTCACTCATTCCATTTATGGTTTAAAAGCTATCCCTCAATTTTGGTTCCAATCCAATAAGTTCCTGAAGGGTAAACAAGGTCTGAGGAGGGTAAATGGTTTTTCTGAGGTCACCCATAGTGGCACTCACACAGTGACAAGTGAAACAAAGTGGTTCAGACTACTCGTGCACCCTCACCTAAAGAAAACTGCAGGAATTTTGTTTTCTTATCATTCATCGGTTCAAAAATATATAAGCACAAACACATCCACAGTATCATCTCCTTTGACTGATTCCAGCCCAGTGCCATTTCATATAGCTGCAGTGTGAAATCCAGTTATTTCATATTGGCTGTGCTGCACTTGAAAGACAATAACATTAATTTTTATTGTAACAAACAGCCTTAATTAAACTTGCAAAATAAATACATACTCATGCAGCCTTTATCCATATTGGACCTTGGCATTAATCTTTATTATTGTTATTAAGTGTTAAGAGATGAGAATATTTTGATGAATAATAACAGTGCATACCCAATCAATGAATATTTAAAATATATGTTTACAAAAGGCAGTGGCACGAACATTTGATTTGTGAGCTCTGAGGCTGTTATGGCCAGATAGATAAATGCCAGTAATTCATCCTGTGCTGTGTGGATTAGAGAATTCAGCAAGAATACTTTTCATAGTTCTGTGGCAAGCAGGCAGCAGTGATGTGCCCGGTCCATATCCCAATTTTTGCTCCCATATTTCATCCTCACAGAAGTGAGGTGGAGCTCAAAGATAAAGAAAGCCTGAAACTTTGCTGTCTGTTCTTGGGCACTCTTAGTAATTGTTTCACAGTAAGTAAAACTGGAAGTAAATGCTACATTCTTTTCCCTGGTTCTCAAAAGAGACTAAATCTTGGAGAATTTCAGCTTTCTTTATTATTTCAGTGGTTAATAATTGGAAAAATGGGGAATTTATATCAATTTAAGTTTGATTTACTGTTAGCAACCAGCCCTAAACTGAAATCAAAGATCTCGAAAATGAAGTTCAGCCCGTGGTCAGGACTCAGAAGAGTCTCCAGTTCATACATCTGGATGCCCTGAGGTACCATCACTGTCACCCAGCTCAGGCTCTCATGTACCAAGACCTATGAAATGTACCCAGCACTTCACAGATTTAATCCAGGAATTTGTGATTGAAGGAGAAAATGTCTAAGAGAAGGAAACCCACCTTAACTCCGAGACTACAATAAGCACAGAATTTTCCATATCCCTTCATAAGCTGGCCCAAGCTTAGTTAACTGTTAATTTACCACATCCATTGAAAAAAGTTTGACTAAAAAATCAGACTTATTTTAGGCCAGGCTTAGGCTCAGTTGCTTTGCTCAACACCCTTGCTGTCTTTAAGGTCTGATTTCAATCCCCAGCTCTGCCCCAGCCATCCTCTGTCACCTTGGGCAAATAATTCCCTCCCTCTGTTGCCATCTGTCCCAAAAGCACATCCATTGTCTGCCTTGTCTGGTTCCATCATATCTTTCTTTCCTGCAGATGCATGGCATTCACATGCTAGCAATTTGCTATCAACCATGACTTCTAGTTGCTGTACAAATATTTAATAACAATTTAAATGCTGGACTTGATGCTAGACTTAATCTCACCAACAGCCCGGATCAAATTCACCCAGCTGTGAGATAACTCAAATTTGATATGTTAGTTCAGAACTGCTTCTTCATCTTTTACAAATAGAAATAATACATCAATTACAATATGTTTGCATTCAAAATTATTCTCATTTCAGTTAACTAATTCAAGAGCCAGGACTCTGAGTATTATTGCACATCCTATGAAAGGGCTGGGAGGTGGCTGTAGGCCTTATTAGCTCTAAAAAAATCCTCACTGGCACTTTCCCAGGGGGTGATGGTAAGAGCAGAAGTCATTTGGGCACTTTCCATATGCACAGGCAGCATGTCTAAACTCCCACGCTGCCCATGGTTTACACCAAAAGTATACAACCATGGCATGGGAAAGTAAATAACTCCTCTGCAGCCTCTCAGTGCACTTTCTGTGTGTTCTTGCCTCAGAGCACTGTGCCCTGTGCTGGGTGGTGGCACGGAGAGCAGGTGACCTGCAGACCTTTCCAAACCAGACACCAGACACACATTGCTCAGCTGCTCCTGTGTGTGCAGAGAATCTCCCTAAATTACAAAGGGCTCACTGAGTTCAGTGCTTGCAGGACACAGCTGGAGATGAGGAGCAAGACCCCAGACCCAAGGGTCCAGGCTGCACAGATGTCCTACTCTGCCCCCACGCACAACCAGAACATGCTGGCTGGTGAGAACATCTCTTTTTTCAGCTCTCCACCCTTCCTGCTCAGCAGTGAACTTTCTCCATGCATGGAGCTGTAATTAAGGTACAAATAGGATGCTAGCCTTTCCTCTCTTCCTTCCATCACAGCCTATTTGGCTCTGCAGCATTGTCACTCCAACACTTGTGCAGTCGAGTCAGGCTATGAGTGTGCTCTCATCAACCCAAGAGAACCCCTCAGCTGTGCCACTGCCTGTCCCTTTCAGGAGGGATTAAATCCCCTCATACGTGGGATAGTCTGACCTGGCCAACGAGAGCCCTCACTAAATGTACTCCTAATGCAGAATGAGTCTCTCAGTGAGAGCCCCACTGCCTGAAAATGGTGATTCACAATGAAGTTAAAGTCACTGTGCCTTTTATCCTCCCTTATACCAGTTAATATGAAGCAGTTACACTGATGAATCTCACCAAGAATCTCCTAGCTGTGATGCAAATCAGTGCAGCTCTGCTGAAGTGATGAAACTCTCCATATTTATATCAGCTGTGGAGCTAGCCCTAATATATTTTCTAGAGAAATAGCGGGACTTCAGAAAAGGAAAAGTGTTCTAAATGACTGAACTAGAGCAAAACCCCAAAATGTAGAGGATACAGAAAGCATGAACCAAAAAAACATCTTCCCTTATGGTTCTCATACCTTTTGACACTGTCAGCTCATTTCCATTAATTTATAACAATGACATTTTACACTCAGAGGAATTTTGCCACAGACATCACTGCAGTCATCTCAGCATGATCAAGCCTAAGCAGGAAATAACAAATCCAACTAAATCACACCTACAATTTTCTTAAGGGATCTACGTCTGTATTTTACCCACCACAGGCATCCTCCCTCAGAAATACACAGTTTACATGCCTTTGGTATTTTTCAGGGTTCATTACTCAAGGTAATTTATTATAAGTTTATGCTACTACAGTACATCATTTTGTAATTTTCTGCAATAAAACCATTGCACTGACTAGTCTTGGTTCTTTATTACATTTGAGGTCACTTGAAAGGGTAATTTCATCTACTGAACATTAAATCCTGCAATAATTCAATGCTTTGAAGTTATTTGAAAGCAGTACTCTCCTCCTCTTCTGCAAGAGCATGTGGCCAGGACTGAGGGTAGCACAGAGCCATGGCCAGGTATGGCTCAGCTTTAGCTGGAATAAACTACTGTCAGGGCTGTAAAACACCTTGGTGGTCACCTCTGAAATTCCTAACGTGGTTGGAGTACCCTGGATGGATATGTATGATATGGATATGCTGAATGCTTAATTTTTTATTAATAAACATACGTGCACAAGGCCAGCACAGACTCATATTTTAGAAAGAACTTCAGGATGGATGAAGCCTGTGGATGTGTCTCAATAGGGTTTGGTTCAGTGGGACCTAACCAGGTTTTTGAGCATTTTCTCCACCACTGCTTATACAACCAAACCATTGGGACCCATTGAGATCCTCTAAACTTGATGAATTTGCTGCTAAAATGCTCAAGGAAATGTAGCTGCACAGGAACTGGCTAAGTAATAACAACAGAATAGCTTTAATATTGCTCCATATCCTTACAGCTTTACCTCAGACCCCTGAGGACTCCCGGTTTTGCCCACACCAGTGAAGAGCAATGCTTTGCATTCAGGGTGGTCACTGTGGAGTAACAACTGCTGTGGTGAAAGAAGTCGTTCAGGGGATTAGCACACCAGTATTTTTTCTCTGCAGAAGCCATAAGCAAGTTCTCCCATCCCTGCCAAGAGATCACAGCCTTCAACGACATTCCTAAATTGTCTCACCATAAACTTTTAAAAACAATGTTTAAATCATCTGCCTTGGGAGAGCTTGAGAAAGGAGAGAATGGGGAAAAAATCAATAACCTTTGAGAGGCCTGAGCTGCAGACAAGTTAAGCAGGAAAAAGCGATGTCCTGAACAGCCCAGCACCAAGGGCAGTGATTCTGACTGCCAGAACTGCTGTTGAGCTTTTGTGCAGTATTGCCAGACAGAGATTCCCCATCCTTGACTGTACACATCCTAAATGAGAGCCAGGGAGAGATTCCTGCCCACCTCTACCTGTTGGCACTCACCACTCTGTGATGAGAAGCCAGGCTCCCTTATTTCAGAGTCCAGCCACATCCAGTTCAGGGAGGAAAATGATAATGAGCAGAATGCTGGGATACCTCCAGTGACCTGAAGAAGATTCTGTAATGCACAGAAATGTGCTGATTGCAAGTGTTGATGCCTGGGACATGCTGAGGCTGGGAACTGTTCACATCCTCCTCCACTTTTTCTACCCTCTAGCATTTTCCACTATGTGCATTTCTCCATCACTTCTCTTCTTTCTCTACAATTAATGCTTTTGTTTTCCTACTAACACCTGTATTTCACTACTGCCTCTCTCCTGTCTTTCTTCAGCACAGAAGGGAAGGAGAGAGGATAGGGTTGTTTGCAGGGAATATTTGGTAGCTCACCTTTGCCATCTCACTCCCTGGCTACTTAACCACAGAGCTGTTCAGGAGGAGCAGGGGTAATTGCAGGAGTGCTTGGACCAGCAAAGAGCTTGGAATAAACAGGTGATTTGGACGCTCTGGAGAAACAGCAAGCATGACCTCTGCTCTTCAGTTGTACCAGCCCAGTGCTTTGCTATTTCATCCCTGCACCTGCCCTAACTAAGCCTGTAGCTGAAGAGGCTGAGAGTCCCTGCACAGGAGAATGTAGATGCAAGATTTCCTGGGGGATCTTCACTTCTCGCTTTCTTCCTCAATTAAGGGGGAAAAAGTAGCCTTGGATATAGACTTTTGATTTATGAAAGAAGGAACCCAAACACACTCTGCTTGTTTCAGCTGGGTTGTTAGTGATCAAACTAACCTGTGCTCAGTCTCCAGTGATTCCCAGCTTTTGCTGTAACAGCCTGCATTGCTGTTTCCCTCTGAATTTCAATCAGGTGTCATTACCGTGCACTGCCCACATTCTGCTCAGGATAGATGCCTCTCATAAGATACTGGAATTGCTCAATGCAGTGAACTTATTCTCTTTAAGAACCTGAATTACACTAAGTGCTTCACTTACCATCTGCTTTTTTGATTTGCTTACTCTTCTGCTTGCACTGTCTGCAAGAGTCATTTGTTTCCCTGCCTATAAATTGGTGGTCCAGAAGAAACTGCAGCACTGTCAGCAGAGTGCTGAAATATGGTTCGAGAATGGACCTACAAAAGAGGCTGGAAGCAAAACTTAGCACACAGTCAAACTCTCTGTAATTGGATTTTGAGGCCAAAACATTACAATGAACAGAGTGAAAGGAATAAACAGGATCGTTTATTTTATTCGATCATTAGCAGAACTCCTTGGTTACATGTGATAATTGCTGGCAAAGATTTACATACAGAAATTGTGCCTGAAAATGTTTAAGCCCTTTTCTTTATAACAGATCAACTACCAGCATACCAATTACATGACATAAAGTGTATCGAGCTTGGAGAAATCCCACAAGGCTTTCAGCAGCATAACCTGCCAGCCTTCCCCTGCTCTGTGCTTGGGATTGCTTCCTGGATGGGCTGATTTAAGAGAGGAATACACATTCTCAGCAATCTGTCATGTATGTTTACAAAATTATCTCTAGAGAAGCCTATAGGTCAGCCTGGGAATGAGAAGTGACAGAAGATCAAGATCTTCAGTCCTCACTCTGGTAACATACTAATGGATCATAATGGGTGATTTTGTGTAAGCAAGGCACACAGCTATGTCTCCATTAAGAACATTTCTTATCAGTCTGTGTGTTTTAAAAAATCAAAGTTTAGAAATTTGCTAGGGTTTACATCCATTAAAATAAAGAATGAATCTCCAGCTTGTTCCCCTGAGAATGTACCATCCTGGGGGCTGATTTGAAGGCCTCTGATAAGAAGAAATTTATTGACTTCAGAACTGGAGTCCAGTGGGTAAAGAGCCAAATTGCAGAAAGACAGAGGCTTGGAGGGAAGGACACAGCCATACCCATGAGTATATAGAGATGTACCTTTGGAGGAAAGATCTGCAAATGAGAAAGATGTCTGCTGGCTGGTTTTGTGAGCTGGGTTTTGATATTAAGGCAGATAGAAATAGGAAAATACACATACTTTCCACTGCCTTACCTGTTTCTGGGCTGGCCCGCCTATCTTTTGAAGAAAAAAAGTCAAAACTTTGGCTCTGCAGCCTTTGCCAAAAAGTCCCTTCCTTTTTGTGTACCCCTGGTCCTCCTGCAGAGCAGGGAAATGGAGCGGCAAGGGGAAGATGGACATGACAGATGTCCAAACTTGAGCAGCCATCTCAGGTTTTGCACAGGGTATCTGGGTTAGAGAGCACGTTGCCCATTTGCAGCTCTGGATGTCGCTCCAGCTCCTGAGGCAGTTTCCAGTGATCCAGAAAAGGAAATGTGTTAAGGACACTGGTGCATCTCCTTCCCTGCAGACAGGCATGGTGGGAATGGCCCCCAGCCAGCAGCACTTCAAATGCCACTGGGGCAAGAATGGGGCTGGTGTGGGCAGAGACAGGGTGGGCAGTGCTGCAGTTTAAGGTGGGTGTCCTCTTCCTGGAGATGCAGATGGCAACACAAGCCACATAGCAAGGGAGATGGCCAGATGAGCAAATCAAAATAAAGTCTTACACAGTTTTCCTAGTGTTTTCTCACTGAATTCAGTGGACTTGGTGAAAGGAGGCAGCAAAAACCAGAAAGCAGGAGGGAAGCAAGATCAAGAGCCACTGTCCCCAGAGCTGGAGGTGTTTTCATCTCCAGGTCTAAAGGTCCTGAAGAACATGTAGGCTGAATTTGGATCTGATGCTGTAGCTGATTTCTCAGCCAGGCTTATTTCTAGCTCAGACATTGTATATTGCAACAGCATTGCTCATTGTTATAAAGGATGTTTTTTACCTCCAAATACAGAGTAATGACTATTTGATTATTAGACAGCAGCATTATTCCCTCATTGCTGTTTACAAAAACAGCAGGAGAGAGACATGGATACTGCAGTGTGGCTGACAGAATGGGCTATAAGACCTTCAGAGGGAAGTGAGTCTTTCACTGTTTAGGGTTTTAGAGTCCATACCTTAAGTCTTCCTGGACCTCAGCAGGGAGACTTAAGATCTGGATCACAGGTCTTTTGATATAAGCCTTAAGACTTAAAAAACTCCTCTTTGAAAGTTTACAGCTCCCTTATGTATTAGTATCAATATTTAGAATATTTAATGCATTTAGAGGAATGATTGGGGAGAAGTGACCTGCGAGAGAAGAGCAGGGTTCCACCAGGAGGGTAAAGTGACAGGCTGGTAACAGCAGAATGACATTTTATAATTCAGAGACCCTTTGCTGCAGATTTCACAGGGAGAGGGAGTGCTGACAACAGCTGATGTGTCCTGCTCTGTCTGAGCCCTATCCCAGCCCCTGCCAACAGCCAGCCCTGCTGAACATGTACCTGACCTTTCTGGAGGAGCATGAAGGCAGAGCAATGGCACATTTCCTGAGGACACTGCAATGTAGCTTTTTCTCTTTCATGCACATGCCTTTAACACACCAGGTTGGTACAGCACCCTGTAGGAGCTGCTGGTGGTCTGGACAGTCGGGACTGACAAAGAGATCTCTAAAACCAGGTTTTACAACTGGTGGTTTATTGTATAGGGTGTGAGTAAAATGGCCCTGCTTGGAGCTGCCAGCCACAGGTTGAAGCAGCCCCGTAAGAGCAAGAAAGCAAGAGTAAAGAGAGTAAGAGAGTACAAGGTAAGAGCTAAGAAAAAAGTGTAAGAGGTAAGAAGTAAGAGCATAAGAGAAAGAAGTAAGAGAGCAGAGGTTCCTGTTACAATACAATAAATCTTCTTCTGTGCTGAATATTCTAATTTTCACTAACCAATCTAATACAAGATACAAATCCTATAGCATTTACATACAGCCTATAAGAATCATTACTTTACCATACTGTGTTACACTTTAAACCCTAAAAACTACTCTTTGGACCCCTCTGCCAAGCTAGCAGGGTCTTTTCTGACCTTTGGACCTGTCTGCAAGCAGAGGGAATTGTTCAGTCAAGAGAGGATTACTTTCAGCTGGCCACACTGTAGTTTCTTGGTTGTTCAGTAACTAAGGTTTGGTATCTCAAAGATGGCTTTCATTTCAATCTCGCTTATAGTTTCAATATTCTCAAAATCTTTTGCCAGGCAATCATATTTATAAGGTTTTCCATTTTCATCTTCCCCAACAGCACCCCACTAGAGCTGCTGGCTGAAATGCTTCTTGTGCTATGCTGAACTTTCAGGCTGTACTTTCTTGTCTAATGATGCCCTGGAAGACAAGGAAGTGAGGAAACCCAGATAACCTTGCTAAAATCAGCAGAGAAGGTCCCTGGTGGAATGAGGGAGGGAAGGACATGATCTGAACTCACACATTCTTCAAACCCTGCCACGAGGCATTTTACAGCCACACTAGGTCCTCCAGACCCATGGAGACACAGCCATATCTGCTCAGATGTATTACCCAGGATCTATTTTCAGCACATTTTCATATTGGGCACAGCTTGGGTTGGTGCCCCACCGTGCTGGACATGGTACAAGGACCAGAGAGCCAAGACTTGAAGAGATGGACCCAAATGGCAGAGCTACAGGTAACACAGCATGGTAGGATGGCTTGGGTTTTACCTTCCAGCCAAACTTTGCTTCCTTTCCAGTAATTTCATTCTTTCATGCTGCTATCTTTGCTCATTGGAAAGGCACATCTTGTGCCATTTCCCCCCTTCCATTTTAGTCCCAGTACTGACAATGGAATGAATTAATGGCACACTCTTTTCTAGTCTAGCAGTCTTTGTCACAAAAGTGAGGGAAAGCATGCAGTGAAAATGAAGATCTATCAGCACTGCTATCTGACTGATGGCTCACTCTGAGCTGATGCTGAGATGAGAACAGAAGACAAAAGAAAAAGATCTCTTTCTTATTTTAATACCAAGAACAGTACACAGAACCTGTATCCATCTTTTTGACAAAGGCTGCAATGAAAATGGCAGCATGCTGGAATGTCACTGTACCCCCATGATGGGCTGTAATTCCAGCCCCTTCCATGGGCACTGCAAGCAGTCAGCACTTTGTCTGCAGGTATTTGGGGTAAAAATGCCTGTTACTCCCTCCCTGCACTGCATCTTCCCATCACCTAGATGGTATTTCAAGCCCCTCACACCACACGAATTTTATCACACATCCTCTTTACTAAGAGCTAATTGAGCAGAGACACCAAGTGCAGTGTGATTTTTTTCCTCAGTGTCAGTAACCAGCCACATTTGAAGCATGTATTTTTTTTCTACGCAAGAAACAGGTAAAAAAACAATGTATTGAAATGAAATTCATTGCACACATCTTCAGCTGTCACGCCGCCAGGCATATTCTTCACTGACCTTTTCCTCTGTTCCAGCTTTTAGGATGCCTCAATCCTCCTTGAACTTTCACAGAAGCAAAAATAAGAGTGTTCTTGCTTTCTGTATCCCCTGGCAAATCTTACTATTTCCTTTTTTCAAGACAAAGGCACAGCTGGACACTACACAGTTAAGATGCTGTTGTCCTAGGAACAGCCTAGGAAAAGTTGGTTTAGACTTTAGCTCTGCTGGTACAACTTTTTGTGGATTTTGAAGACATTGCTTGTGCCCAAATCCATCCTGGGAGGGGGAACAGCCTTCACCTGAAAGAAGAGCTGTGTGATTAATGCTATACAGGAACAAACAAGGCAATGTGATGCTGGCGTGAAGATAAAGTGTTTATCGGCTCCTTTTCCTCAAACCAACTTTGTTCGTCAGTGGGCGCCCTTCTCTTGTTGGATTTCAGGACAGTCCTCTGGAGATAAGAACTTTTCCGTTCCATCACTATGTGGAGGCAAACCATATTCCTTTTCTTTCCACGGGAATATCAAAGTTGCTTCTTGGACATGGGCCTTGAAAAGGAATTGGATAGAGGCAGCAGGAGCAGAGAAGATGGGTAATCCAGGGAATTGCTCTCCTGACTTCTGAATTCAACAATTTCAGCAAGAGATGAGGCAGGCCCTGGACACATCTCCTCCAGCTTTGGCAAAGGCAGAATGACCCATCAAGAGTCTGGTGCTGATGGGCCATGACAGGTATGCAGGACACACTCTTTCCAGTAGGATGGGGCATTTGGCAGCAGTTCAGCTCCCTTTGTATTGGATCTGTCCTGCTCCAAAGCCCTAGGTTTACTAATCCTCACTTGTTTCCTGCTTTGAGCAATTTGCATAGTTATTAGGCTCAGCTCTCATTCTCTTCTCTAAAACATGAGGAGGACAGGGCTGAATGAGAGGGGAAATTTGATTGCTTAGTATTTTGTCTGCCTGTTACTATCGGTAGAGAGCAGCTACACAGCCTGGCAACAGCCTGCAGAGAGTCTGAAATGCTCTAAAATTAAAAAGACCCAGATTCACACCTCCTGACTCTTCATTCTCACAGACCAAAACGAAAAAAAGAAAGGGAAAAAGAGAGACAGAAAGGAAAGAGATGATCATTTGTTTGCAGAATGCTTCTGTATGTGTGCATTATGCAGAAGGTTAATTGGAAAGGGGGTTTCTATGCCAACAGGGGCTGAGAACAGACGGCAGAACCTGGAGAAGCATCCTCCCCCATGGATGTTGGATGCATGGATTGTGGGGCCCAGGGGCTGCACATGGAGCAGGCCAGCAGGAGATGTTTCTGGACCATAAATCTCCCTTCCAATGAGGCTGGAGGAATTACCTGACCTGTGCCCTGCCCTAACTCTGGTGCACTCCAGATCTTTAGATGTCTTTAGATCTTCTCCTCAGGCAGAAGTTGGCAGCACTGGGCTGAACTGGGCACCTGCAGAGGGAAAGGCAGATCCTTCCTATTCTACACAGAGCTGGTGTCTCCTTGGGAAGGGTGAGCAGGGTCAGAAGAACATGCCAAGCTCAGTTCAACAGTCTGGAGCTGCTGGAATGGCTGCTCCCCCTCCCCAGCAAGGGGAAGGCACAGGGGATGGTGGTGGTCATTCAGCCCTGTGGCTCTCCAGGACTGTGTGTGATGTTTGCCTTGGACAAAGCTTTGACTGCAGGGTTTGGAAGCAAATGCCATCAAGATACCAAGTACTTTGGCACTGTGAGGTGTTCAGATCATAGTTATATGTTCCAACCCTGTCCCCTTAAACATATTTAAAGTCTGGTGATGAGCACAAACAGTGTTTTAAAGGGAAATATTTTTAATAAGTGCACGTCAAACTTCGAGATAAAATAAAAAGAGAATACTATGAAAATTCGGCTTGAAACTACTCAAAGGAGGCAGATTATGTTGTGGTTCCTAATGACTCATTTTTCACGCAAGAACCATAATTTAAGATGGCTTTCAGGACTGTCTTGGGAGGAAGATCCTGCTCCACACACTTTTCCATTCTGAGACATCTGAAGTGCAGATGGGGAAGGAGGCGGCTGAGGCAGCCTCTGGATGAGAAGCTACAAATAGGCTCTAAATGGAAGTGTAAATCATTTATCCTGGCTTTCTGAGGTGAGTTACATAATCAGAGTGGTAGACAGGTCTCCAGGACATTCAGATCCTTCTCCCCTGGCTGAGTTCAGCACCTTTACACAGCTCCTCAGAGGAAAAAACAAAGGGCCCTACAAGACCAGCTGAGGTCTTGCAGCTGGGCTGATCAACACCCCTTGGGTCAATCACAGTTTTGGCCCTTGGTTAAAGTCATTTCTGTCTTAGCTCGTGGCTGCAGTGATTGCATCAAATTTTACTTTCCCCGAGTTAATCTCCAAAGAACCAACGCCACTTCAATAAGGTATTTCTTTAAATCAGCCTTGGAAATAATTACCAAGAGACAACACAACTACTGATCTGTACCCGGCTTAATGGCTGAGCCATTTTCCATATGGGACAAGGCAGCAGTTTGCTGCCTGCCACGGTCAGTAATGAAACCACTGAACAGCTCTGCTCCTCCCTTTGATCTGCAGCATCTGCTGAGGTACCTGCCTGCCTCAGGGTCAGGGCACTTCACAGCTTTAACACTTGCCAGAGGAGTTAGTCAGCGTCCCCAGCATTCATCACTAAAATACCTTTCTAGTGAGTGTTGTGCGCCCCTGTATCTGCTCTTAATCAACACATAGATCCTGTCTGCACTGGAAAGCTTTGCCAAGGTAACACTGAAATGATGGCTTAGTTTAGTCAAAGAAATGACATAAGCTACAGCAAGAAATACACTGACTCTAGTTACAGTCACAAATTATCTCCCGGACTGAGCTGTAGATAAAAGTTCCACCAGCACAGCAATGCTCCTTAGGGATACCATTTTTTCATGACATCAAGCCAGCACAAGTTATGTGAAGGCAGCTATGCCAGCATAAAACTTCTTTTGCCAGCAAAGAAGTGTTGGCCAAAAAAATTTAAATTCTTAACTCTTATTGCTTTCCCAGGAGAAGTTTCTAGCACAGACTCAGCTGTAATTTGAGCACTGGGGACAGAGTAATCTACTACATTTAAATCATTTCTCTCAGCAAGATAGGCAAGGTACCTCCCAGAGCTTTTATTCTGTGCTAGACTCTGCTATTTGCAGTGCCCTAACATCATCTAATTTTCTTCTTGGTTTATATAGCCAGAGCATCTCTGCATCAAAGAAAATGTTCCAAGCAAATAATTTAGGAAATGAGCCGCTTCATTTGTGCCTGAGGAAAAGTCTTGTTGGAGAGCTGTGAGGCAGGAAATGGTCTCAGCCTCACCAGGCACCTTCCTCACAGAGGACAGTGCTTGGTGCAGGTCCATCCACAGCACCCCATGCCCAAACTCTGCAGCAGCTACAGCTGATTCTGCTACAGCAGAGAGGAATGAGGGACAACCTCCCCCACTGCCATAACCTGCACCCTCAGCAAGTGCCATAGGAATTTCCAAAAAACACCTAACCTAGGGGATAACAGCACCTAATTCTATTGGTTCTTCATTACTGCTTGATGTGTGCTTTGAGCTCTGCCAGGCAGGTCCTGCTCAAAAAATCCATCAGATCTAGAGCAGCCAACCAGAGAGGGAAGGAGGAGGCAGAGCTCATGTCCTGCTTGAAATTCCTTGGGAACACATCTCAGATGTGGTATCTGTGCTTTTGGCCATGCTATCTGGATTGTAATGTTTGTGTTTCTGCTATTCTCTAGGTGCAGGGTTATAAAATTAGCATTTACATTCAGATTTATAACCCAGTAAAGGCAAGTTCCCTCTAATGAAAACAAGTTCATTTATGAGAGCAGATTTCAGGCATGACTTGCAAGAGGGAAAACAACATCCTGTGTGATTCTAATGGCTCACACCTCAGTGGGCAGACACAGAAGACATTTTTCTGCAGCTCTGCTTCTGCTCTCAGCCTTTCCTCATCTGTGGAGTGTCTAGGGGTCATTTGTGATGTCCTCTGATGCTGCTCTGAGCTGCAGACGTGGCACCAACCCTCTGCAGTTATCCCAGGTCTCTGTGGATACGCCCTGGGGGAATGGGAACAACTTCAAACCCTGCCTCAGCTTCCCATCCCACTCTGATCAACACCCTGGGCCAGGTTTCCTGCCTGAGGTGCCAAACGGTGGCCACAGAGGCTGGGCAGGGAGAAAAGCCCATCTGCTGCTGCACTGCTGTCAGTGCCCTCATGGCCATTTAACACAGGCAGGCTGCACTCCTGGCACACTTGCTGAGCTAATTTGTGCCTGGGTCCATCCCCACACAGCCAGGTATCCTTCTGCACTCATCCTGAAGCAGGAGACTCTGGGATCAAGGGGGTGGGAGGCACCTAAGGGTTGTTTTGGGCTGGCCAAGTTGGGGGAACAAGGGGAACACCTCAGAGCATACACCCAGATAGATTTTAGCCTCTGATGCAAAGGGCTGTGAATTACAGGGCAGAAAAGCACAAGCAATCAAAGACTAAAAATCACAATTTCTCTCTCTGTATTTACTACATCAATAAAATATCTTCATAGCAGCTGGCTGTAATGTAAATCTTCTTTAAGAACTAATGGTTGTGCAGGAGGAGCATTAAAAAAACAGCTCCATCATTAAGGCTGTTGGTTGGGACACTCTTTGTGGTGTTATTCTGCTCTGCAAGGCTGCATGGAGCTGCTCCAGGCTCCAGTGCTTGGCAGCAAACTGGATGGATTCAAGCAATAATGGCTGGATTTCAGGGGGGATTTTCTCTCTCAAAATCAACAATTCACTAGAAAACAGCAAAATCAGCTCTGCCTTTCTGCAGGTACCTACCATGGCCTCTGGTCAGAAGCTGCTTGCTGGCCAGACAGCTGGTGGGCTGCCACCATCACTGTGTGACCCCATCACAGCCAGGAAAAGGCCAGGGCACACAGAGGGGTCTGAGCACTGCTCCAAGCTCAAAGCCCTTCACATGATCCAGCACAGGACAGTGCAGTGCCCTGCTGCATTTCTGTGCAGTGGTTGTGATGCACCATCCACTAACAAACCCCACCTTGTGCAGCCTTTCCTGCTGCCAGCTTGCATATATTTTCAGGGCCTTTTGAATGCAACACTTTCATGAGTACATGAAAAAAAAAATTAAAAATCAGCCTTCACCTGAAAAACATGTAATTAGTTGCAGAATCAGCTCCTTTTGAAGTAGTAATATAATCGCTCTCCTCTCTCTTTGTTCCTGGAGCATCTGCCTTTAATCTAACATCCTGCAGCCTTTCCAAATAGTGCCTGGCTCTGTGGTGCTGAGCTGCCAGGATGCTGCACTCAGAGGATGCTCTGCCACACCAACAGAGACTATCCCTGTCCATCTCATCCCATCTTGGGGCCAGACTTGACTTCTTGGTGCCACTTGTCTGGAATGCTGTGAAGGACCCAGGGCAGGCTGAGGAGCATGACAGAAGTGATGAGAGCAGAGAGCCAAACCGTGATGCTCCCCTGCTTGACAGCCTCAATCCAGTTTTGCCTGTGTAGGAAGGTACTGGGAGAAACAAGGATGAAATCAAAGCACTCTGCAGGGATGAGAGCCTGGGGCATCACACTGATCAAACAGCAACTGCATCTCTCTTTCTTCCAGCACAGCATCCTTCCTAAGCCACTCCTCCGTGCAGAGTTTTGGGATCACCTTGTTGTACACTGGAAATATTGGCACAAGCCTCACCCCAACACCAGAGTACATCAGCCCATGAGCAATGGGGCCATTACAGCCTCTGCCCAGCAGCCTGGAAACCTTCAGTTCCCTCATCTTCTAAATCTTCTGACCTCCAGTGGGTCAGGCTGGAGCAGCCACACCAGCTGTGACTCCTGCCTGGCCAGCAGCCTGCAGTTCCTCACTTATGCCCAAGCCAAATGAAGCAGATAATTGCTGACCTCCTGCTATAATCTGGAGTAATCTGGGTCTCTCTGCTCAGCCTGAGACCCACATTCTATATCACCACTGAGGGCTCCTCACTGCTCTTCAGCTTGGCTGATGCTGTCCAGAGGGCCCAGCAGGGCCTGGGGAGGGACAGACAGTAAATAATCCCCTCGATCCTGATTTCTGCCTTCGCCAGCTGCAGATGAGGCTCCCACATTAAGTTATGGATGCTGTGGAGCCTTTGCAATACCACAGGCTCCACCAGTAGCAGTCTCTTATTTCTCAGGTGATGGAGCAGATGCTGAGCCCAGCATGCCAAGTCCAGCACCCCACGACTGCAGCCTCTTCCAGCAGCTGCAGCCAAACCCCATGAAATGGGCTGACTCCATCACAGATTCAGATTTATGCTCTGCAATGTGCTTTCAAGCAGAGAAATTGGCACGAGGAGCATGCTCTTGCAGGGTTCTGGCTGGCAGCTGCCTGGCAGCATTTAATCAGTTATGTTCATGAAATCTGACCCAACCTGCACCTGCTGACCTTGGCCCCAAGACTTGCAACAAGTCAAATGAACTCAGGCTCACAGATTCATCACTATCTTTTTTTAAGAGCTTTAATCCATCCATCCATTGCATCTTGATGTTCTTCATGGAATCAGCATACAAATTCCCACTTGTATGTATCAGATATTCACAGAAAAAGTATCCTGTGTAAAATAAAGAGAAAACATCATCCATGTATGAGGCAAATGAAAAATTATCTCCATCTTCCCACAAAAGATCTCCTGGCCATGTATTTGGGTAATTACTGCAGAGTTTGTGTCCCCCTGCTCCCACATCTGAGTTTTTCATTATGAACCTACAAGCCCTGGCTCCTTTCTCTGAAGTCAGAGGGGCCTCACTCCTCCATGGCCAAATTGACTCCATGATCACCTCAAAAGAAGAAACCATAATGATGAGTTCAACCCCAGTGAGAAGACACAGTAAGACAACTACTTCTGTTAAAAAAAACAAAAAAGAAAAAAAAAAGACATTTTCTTCAAATTTGGCCCAAAGGTGACAAGGAAAATACCCTATAGGAGGAAAAGTAAAGAAAGCATTGCCTTTGGAGATTTTTAAAATGGGTACATGAAGGAAGCCACCAAAAAGGTTTCATTGAATTTTAATTAGATGAGGATTTTGATGGGTTCACATTATTCTGTTTTTGAGATATTTGAGCTAAATAAAATGAGCCAGCAAAGGGTGGGTGCTCACATAAAGGACAGTCTCCAAATGGAAGTTCATTTACTGGTTACATAAAGATTAGCAGAGTGCACATGGCACAATCCAGGGCTCTGTGGGGTCCCTTGGAGGAGGATGATTTTCACACTGACCTCCCTTCCTTTCCAAAGCTCATCAGACTTTCACAACAGAGCCCTACTTTGTGTATCCACAGCTAATAGTGTGTCCTGGCTGAACGTCCCACCTTGGCCAGCAGGTGCTCAGGTTTGTGCATGGTAGGACTGGAGCTGGTGAGAATTCCAGAGCACATTATATCCTGTTGACTATGCTGGAAGCATTAACTGCAGGGAGAATGGATGTTGTAACTCTATTTTTACAGCCTGCTGAAGTTTTCACCTTGGTCATTAGAAACCACAGTGCACAACAGATGGCTGATTGACGCCGTGTAATTTGGCTTTATCACAGCCTTTCTCCTGACTTTCCTTTTTTGGGGGGTCTGTGTGTGAATCTTTTAGCATTTCAAATATAAACTTCATTATAAATCATGTCGTAATTTAGCAACTGAAAAGCTACAACCATATCAGCAGAAACTGACCTTGGAATTGAATGTTTTCCTCTGAAGTTCTGACTTGATAAAATGTTCCTGCATTTCCATGCTTGGTGAAACTCATCATGTGAGTAGGCAGCCGTGAGATTTTCTGGGTCTGCTTTCCAAGCTTGGCTAATCACACAATTTTAATAGCAATAAACCACTATTTCAACAAAGGGATGTCTCTTCAGCAGAGACATGCAACTTTTACTCACAAAGGTATGAATTTATCATGTTTATTAATAGACACGCTCCACTGCTTTGTCTTGCTTTGTGTACTGCAAGCAGTGACTCAGCCCTGTGCCACAGGCATGCAAACATTATTAATAAAACCTTATTCTGCCACATTTAGACAGATTATGGACAAATGATAAGGAGGGATTTGCATATAAGCAGCCCCATCAGAAGTATATGAGAGAGGATCATAGTTTCTGGTAAATTAGATATGGCATTTCCTTGGGGAAAAAGAGGGCTAAAATTCAGGTGGTCTATCAGAAAGTGTTTTACAGCCTCAAATGTGGTAAATACTCTGCTGTGGTACATCATCTTGTCCATAAGTGAGACATGTCAAGATAGTTCCAGAGGAGGATTTGCAGAGCTGAGGGAGCTCTGCCCGTGCTGGGGATGGGGTGGGTCACAGCTGGGCCATCTGTCTGTCCCTGGCAGGAGCTCCATCTCCTCCCTGCACATGCTGCAGCATCAAGAAAAAAGCAGGGATGTGCTCACCAGCTTCCTGCTGCAAACACATGCAACTGCAGCTATTAATTACAGACAGCAGATTACTCATTGGGATTAATCATTCATGGGTATCCAAAGACCTCCTAAGGTCTTTCTTGGGGTCCCAATTCTGCCCTGCTCTTCCCAGAGTGGTTCTGTATGGGTGGCAGTGGGGATGATTCAGTGCACAGTGAAGTGTTTCACTTTGAGGCTTTCAGCTGTGCTATGTGGCACCAGGATGTCCCTGATCAACCCCCAGATATTTTCTTTGAGGCTTTCAGGTGTTCTTCATGGCATGAGGATGTTCCTGATCACCCCCCAAATCTCACTGCCAGCGTGGGAACCCTGTGTGAAGACATCTGGCTGCACTGATATGTCACGGCTGCAAACTGGAAACCAGCCAGCACTGCTGATGGTTGTCAGGGCCCCAAAAAATCTCAATATTGAGGGGCTCTCAGTACCCACCTCTGATCACACCTGATAAGCACCACCAGCATAAGAAAACCTACAAAATACTAGCAAACAAGGCTTCCCAGGAGGGAGATAGATTCTCCTCCTTTTCCCTCCCACTCTCTCTCTCTGTGTGCAGGCAAATTTAGCAGTGAGCCAAGATTTACAGCTTTAATTATGAACTTTAGCCCAAGCAGCCATTCTGGAAATATCCTCACGGGGGAAATGGGGAATGGGACCTGGCGTGCACAGCGAGGTGTACAGCTGTGCCTCTGCTTAATTGTACTGGTTCTGGTCCTTCACTAAAATGATTTCATGTGAAGGGATTTTATCTCCCCCCACCACTTACCAGTGGTGACAAGGAAAAGAAAATTGGAAAAAAAGGAGCCTCAATCTGTCTTTTACTGTATTATCTAATAAACCAGCAAAAATTAGCCTCAGCAGCAAAGATTAGCCTCTTTCAAGCTCACACACCTTAATTAAACATGCTGAGCTCTGGATAGCAGCAAGCACAAAATGTTTTACACTGCTAAAAGCTGTTCATTTGTTTTACTATCCAGATATTGTATTTTTTTACACCCAAAGGCAATCAGGACTCCTAGAAAGAGCCTGACCAGGATGGTGAGCCACAGTGTAGAAACCTCCTTGCTTGTTTGAGAGAGGAGGGTGCAGGTGAGAAGTCAGGGAGATTTCTGTAAGGATGTCACTTGTGAGCCACTTTGCTGAGAAGGACCACAGACCCTGCCACCATGACTGGGGCTCTCTGTGTTGAAATAGAATCTGGTTTGAGTACAGATCTCCAATAAACAGCCCAGTTAATGGAGTTCAGTAATAATCTGGGTCTGACCTCACACTGAAAGTGTAGCTATATCATGATGTGCTCCAGTGTTGCTAAGCCTATAACACAGCCCTAATCAGGGCTGTACTGTGACTGTGGCTCTGCTGAGGAACCAAAGCCATGTAGAAGGTTTTTGTGTCTCTGCTTACATGTTTTTTTAGTGAAATAACCTTTCTGTGTAAGACTAGTGTGATTCTTCCCTGTGAGGGTGGTGGGGACCTGGCACAGGGTGCCCAGAGAATCTGTGGATGCCCCTGGATCCCTGGAAGTGCTCAAGGACAGGTTAGACAGGGCTCTGTGCAATCTGGTCTAGTGGCAGGTATCCCTGCCCATGGCAGAAGGGCTGGAATTAGGTGGTCTTTAACACCCATTGCAATTCAAACATCCTATGATTCCATCATTCCAAAAAGGCTTTATGGTATCAGGAGCTTTGTATGAACCTGCACAAGCTGATAGCAAGGATCTGTTAATTTCCTTTTGCAAAAGGTTGACGATATTTCAAAAAGCCCAAGCACAGGGGACAAGAAGCAGCTTAGAGGCACAGAATTCAGCAGCAGCATTCCACCTGTGTGAGGCAGGGAGCATCAGGGGACACAGTGCTGGCACTGAGACCAGCAGGTGAAACAGCTCAACCTGACCCTGGGCTGGCCACCCTGAGTGCACAGCATGGTCCTGATCACATTTTGAAACAGTTTTTCACAATATTGTTCATTAGACAGAACAGGTGGGAGCTTGCAGTTCCCTGGGGAGTGGAGATTGGCTCACACCATCTCTGAACACAATCCCTGAGCCCATCCCCTCTGGGCACAGCACTCCCTGGCACAGGCAGGGAGCAGCACTGTGGCTGCTAAGGGATGACATGCTGGGAGGTTTCATTATGCCACATCTCACCTTCCCAGCTTTCCTAATAGATTGTTCTTGTCATCAGGGCCTAACAAAACGCATTACCTTGCTGGAATTTGCTGCTCAGCAGCAAGTACAAATCTTAGCTCCACAAACTTCATTTGGAGGTCCAGCATGCTGATTTAGAAAGTAGCTTCAGAGGCTAAAAAGCTTAAGTTTTTCTTCCTGCGAAAAGATTAAATTTTAAATCTCTTTGTAAGAAGACATTTGCAGCTGAGCAGTCCTTTTAAACTATATTTCTTCCTTGATAAGAAAGAAATTGAAGTACATTAGAAAATGTTCCACCAAATCAGTACTCTTAAATATCGGTGTGCAGAATACTGAAAACGTGCATTTTCTTTTCTATGAAGTCCAAGAAAAGCCCTCCAAGCACCTTTGAAGACCTTGCTCTGCACCTATTGAGTGCTTCTGTATCCCAAATGCCCTCGCCATGATTATTTGAAGGCTCTCAGTTTTATGGTTTCATTTTCAATTCCATACCATAGCTAGCTCATAGCTGGTGTTTGTGGCCTGTCTTGCCAAAGTTCAGTAGCTACCAAGAAAGGCCATTTTTTCAACTATATACTTGAGGTATTATATAACTTCCTGACGTCCCTTTGATCACAGTTTAATTACACTGCAGATAGCTGTGAATAAGGTTCCTAATCTTGAATTAATTCTGTTTTCTGAAGGTTACACAATCCTGTCCTTCTCTCATCCTCTCTTAAACTCTGTTAGAAATAAGATCATCCTCCTGGTTTCACTCTGTGCTGGTTAAATTTCAGAAAAGAACCCATGAGCACCACTATCCCTGACATTGATGGAGAATTATCTTCAGTCCAGTTTTTCAGCCACAGTCCTTAATCCACTGATCCTTGACCACATGCAAACAGAGATTGTAGAATTCCTCTAAAGGCTCTGAAAATATTAATCTTCACTTCCATTGTAGAGAAATATATACCTATACTTTCACTCAGCCTCTTTTTCAAAACCTGCCTGAAACTGCATAAAATGCTGTACTTCCTTTACTAGAAAAATTATCTGGAAGAAATATTGCATCAGCTGGAGTTCACTAATGCACAGCCAAAAAGTGTCATTAAGTGATTGATCATGCATTAAAGATAAAGTTACAAGCTTTAAAACAGATCTGGCAAAGGAAAATTTGACTTACTTTTAATTACCTATAGAAATAACTCACCTAAACACTGGCTTAATTCATTATGATCAGTACCATTATAATAAATATCAAATATATTCATAATTGCAAGGCATTTATCTTCAGTTAATGACCTGTAGGAAGGTTATTAAATAGGTTTCATCCTTTGGTTACTGTAAATGGGAGAATTCACTGAGTTGGTTTGCAATCTCACTCCTCCTCCTGAAGAACAATTACTGCTGAGCCCCTCTGCAGCACAACAAAGGTGTTGGCCAGCCACAGTGGTTCTGTGAGCATTAGGTTTGACATAAAGCCTCTTAATCTGGTGCTCCTTACTGCTTTTGCTTGCACTGCAAGCAGCTGCACTGCCAAATCCTAGAAGGGAAAGGTGAATTTATCTCATGGTCCTGGTTTGGGAATCATGGTCCAAGAAGGTGCTTGGCCAAATGCTGTGTGAAAGAGCTCATCTTCCATGGCTGTTTCTGTTCCCTTAACTGTCAGTGTCCTTGGTTTCCCGAAGCCTCATCAAAGCAGTGTGTGGCCAAGCAGGCTGAAAGACCTTTTGTAAGTATTAATTCACCTCCAGGCCTTTTGGTTCTCCTGGGATCTCAGTCCAAGGACGGTTCCTATCATCTCTGGTACCCTTAATCCAACCCTTCCTGCCTCTAACCGCAGTCAATGCCTGCAGTGCAGAGAGAGGAGCTGCCTGTCCTGGCAATTAATGGCTTTTCCTTGGCTAGTGTTTTATCTATCAGTCTTTCCTCTCTGGACTAATTTTAGAAGCTGGATTCAGTGCCAGCTTCACAGATGATCTTTTAATTTTGTAAAGGTGTTTGGCTTTGTTCGCTAATAACTTAATTAGAGGTACTCTCCAGATTCCCTCTCTGCTTATGCAGCCCTCGCCCTTTCTCTTTTCCCTGTGTTCTTTTTCTGCCAGACCGGTACATCAGAGCTCAGAGGACCTGGGGTGATGAAACGTGGGAACACTGATGAGTCTGTAGGAGGATCAAGGGCTGCAGCACCTGAGAAATGGTTTGTCAAAAGCTTCTTTCAATTGCAGCCACATTAAAATGTCCCCCCTTGATGAAAAATAGGGGTGTTCAGGAAGCTGGGAGCTTCAGGGATGAGAGGGGACAGACATTTCATGGTCCACACAAAACTGGGAGGACTGGTGGTGTGCAGATGGTTGTGCTGTCCTTCAGAGGGACCTTGGCAGGCTGGAGAAATGGGCTAACAAATGCAAAGTCCTGTGCCTGGGGAGGAACAACCCCTGAAGCAGGACAGGCTGGTGCTGCTGGGTGGAAAGCAGCTATGGGGGGAGATCCTGGGTGTCCTGATGGACACTGAGCTGTCCATGAGGCAGCAGTGTGGCCAAAAACAACAAGGCCATGGGTCTCCTGGACTGTCACCAGGTCCAAGGAGGTGCTCCTGCCTCCCAGTTCACACTGGTGAGACATATCTGGAAGGATGGGTCCAGCACCAGGTTCCCCAGTACAGGAGAGACATGGCCAGGATGGGGTGAGTCCTGTGAAGGGCCATGGAGACAATGAAGGGGCTGGAGCATCTCATGGATGGGGAGAGGCTGAGAGAGCTGGGACTGCTCAGCCTGGAGGAGAGGAGGCTTGGAATCCTGTCAGTGTATGCAAATACCTGATGGAGGAAGTAAAAAAGACACAACCAGACTCTTCTCTGTGGTGCCCAGTGGAAGAACAATGAAATACACTGAAAAACAGGAAATTCTACTTAAACATAACAAATGACTTTCTTACTGTGAGCAAGGTTGAACACTCAAATTGGTTGTCCAGAGAGGCTGTGGTTTCTCTTTCCTTGCAGGTGTTCAAAGCCCAGTGGGACACATTCCTGGGCAACCTGCTGCAGGTGAGCCTGCTTTGAGCAGGGACCAGGCAATCTCCAGAGCTGCCTTCAGCCTCAACCACTCACTGATTCTGTGATTTTTGCTATCTCTAAGGCAAATCACTTCCATTCCTTTCAGCAGGGTAAATTTTGTCTGCAAATGTTTCTGACATTTTCTGAATTTCTACCAGAAACTGGTGTTCACTCTTTCCTTTCAGGAGCAATAACCATCTGTCCCAACTCCCTGAACAAAAGCTTTTACCTCTTATCAGTAGATATGGTGGGAAAGAAACAGCAAAGACTGAAAACAGCTCATTGTTTATTAATGTTTGACTGAGTTTATATCCTTTCTGAAAGTCTGCAGCCTTGTGTATGCTAACTATTCTCCTGAATATCCTTCCTATGGGTAAAAATATCTCTTTTTTTAAACTCTTTAATAAATTCTTGGCCTCAGTCAGAATTCCTGGGGGCAAGAAATCCCTAAAAACGTGTTATACTATACAAAATATATTACTTACAAGAAAGTCTGAGTCCAGGTGTGATCGATTGTGCAAAGCCTTGCTTGTATTTTTCCAAAAATGTGACCTGAGGCCTAGGGCTGGAGGAGGGTTGTGATTTGATGGTTACCTGACCCCTGGCAGAAGAGTGTGAGACTGACAGCAGCAGCCTCTCGTTCCAGCATCGCTGTTTTTCTGGTTTTATTTAAATTGGAAAGGGGAAAGGGCTTGGGAAGCTGCCAGTGTTAAAGCTTTAGTCACTGACAAGGTAAAATATGCTCAAAAATACAGGCAGTTCTCCTTTCACAGCCACAATCACTTTAAAGTTGGAGCTAAACCTCCCTGTGAGCAGGTACAGGGAGTGTGGATTGCACTGAGTCCTGGCCCTGTGAGCTTGGGAAGGGATTTGGTGTCTAACACCAAGCCCAGCCCTGCTGCAGGAGGGGATGGTGAAGGGATTGACTGCTCTGCATTCTTTAATTGCCCTCAGCACTGCAATCTGCAGCACTTTGCTAAATTATGGCTAATGTTCAGCATTATTTCTTTGTGAGAAACAGCAGCCAGTAATGAAGTGGAGCATTTAGTCAATGGTGATAAATAATTTCTTTCTTAACCAGAAAAGCAGTGGGGAAAAAAAGAGCTGTAGCTGAGTAATCAGGCTCTTCCTTTCTTTCAGGTACATCACCAACAAGAAAACAGGAGTTTTAAGGAGTTGATGCCCACCCTGGAGTTTATTGGTGCACCAGAGCAGGTTTTTCTAGACTTGACTCTGCCATCTCATGTTTAAACCTCAAGCCTATTCTCTCTCAGGCATGCATTACAAAAGAGATTTTAGCTCTCTGCCCACATCACACTTTCTTCCCTCTTGCTTGAGCCTCCTGCTCTTGGCAAGAGCAGAGTCTCCTACAGAAACAGATGTTTCCCTCTTGCCTGTCAAGGACACACTGCTCTTGGGCTGAGGCTTTCTGCTTGCTGGTACTTCCAAACCTGAGAGGTGAGCCATGCTTCCCTCTGGAGCTCCCTTCTTTCCCCCAGGAAACTCCTGCACCCCTGGGAGAAGAGACTGAAGTGAACAGAAGTTTCCCAGAGCTTTTGCTCTATGTCTGCTCTCAAGCACAACAGGGATGTGTTAATGCCCCTGTATCAGGGACTGATACGGCTCCCTGTAAATGCTTTGGCTGTTTGCACTGTCATTAGAATTTCCACAAAGAGACCTGCTGGCACCCCTGGCAGGGCCGAGGAAAGGATCTCAAGAAAATGATACAGACTGACTGCAGAAACTTGCTCATGGCCCCACCAGCAGCTTTCTTTGTGTCTGGGGACCCTCAAGGTCCAGCCTTTGTTCAGAAAACCTTAAATTTTATGTGCAAATTAAAACAGGTGACTGAGATACCCTGTAAGCTCTTGCTGGTTGTACAACAGCAATTTTCAGGTTCTGTTAAGAATAGACCAAATGTCTAGGGATGCTGCTGGCTGTGCCTGGATCCTGGGTGTTTACTCATTAGTTCTTTGTGTGCTCTTCCCTACAAGGTGCTGCTATCAGTGTTTGGAAAGGGTGCACAGCAGTTACTGCACTCGCTGCCTCTGTTCTGTGCCTCATTAGTTGTAGCTCTTGGCATGTTGATAAAATGTTATCTCCCAGATAAGCTGAACACACTGCCTGGTTGTCTTGACTTGTGCAGTAACACTTGGCCTCTGCCTCTGTGGGAAACAGTGGAGAGGGTACATACATGATTAAATTACCTCCTTGGAGGTATTGCCCCTGTACCACCACCACAAGCAGTGGCGGCTGAGAGGGGATTTGAAGATGAGCGCCTGAGAGGTGTCCAGGTGTCCCCTTCCCTGCTGGGGAGCAAATGTGCAGTGTCCTGGACTGGGAGCTGAGCAGGGGACAGCAGCAGAGCTGCCTTAATATTCAGCTGTACAGGACTGGGAAGGCAAACACCAGCTGGGGAGGGTCATGCTGCAATGGGTACAAAACAAGGACCCCTCTGTATCTGATATTCTTGTGACTTGGGGGAATTTGGTGCTCTCTGGGCCACCCAACCACTCTGCCTTTCTTCAACACCTTGCCACTACATTTGGGCTTGTCCAATATCCAAGGAGTGGGAGTATCTGAGATTTTGGTGCGGTCCAGAGCACATCATGAGAGAAGGTGAGGCTCACCAAGGTTTAAAATTACATTCTTGGTATATGTGTGCCAGTGAAGCTGCACAAATCATTGCCTGTGAGCCGTCCATGTGCTTTCTCTGCTGCTCCTGCACTGGTTTCCCAGGGCAAACACAAAACATGTGGGACCTTTTCTGCAAGCCTCTCAGTGATGCATGGCTGTCAGCATTAATACAGCAGAAGAAGCTGCACAACCATCTGCAGCACTGACAGGAGCCAGGCTGGATCCATGAGAGCACTGGATGTTTTCAGCAAGGATCAGAAAACCAGCTTACCAAGGAGTAAAACAAAAGAGCTCACAATTTAGTACCCTCATCTTTCCACTCCTTCCCAGGATATGTATCTGGACCCTGTAGGGTTCTAGCTTTTATTTTATTCAGCTGGAGAAGGCAGAGAACATGGTCCATGCCTACTGCAATGAGATAAATGTGGCTAATTCACAGGTAGTGCCACTGCAGAGGGCCCAACCCACTCTCAGACCTCCAAGCAATCCATGTTTGGGGATCTGTGCAGATGGCTGAAGTGGCTCATCTCCTCCCTGGCAGAAGTGTTTTATGTTCTCCATAGGGGAAAAAATGGAGAATAACTGCATAAATTACCACTGGAAGCAATCTCTTCCCTGACAGTCTTCCCTGTCTGCTCAGCTCCTAAAGGACTAGTATATACTGACTCTAATCAGGCTTGTCTGCTCGTGTTGGGAATTTCAACAAGAAGGAGAGGAGATGCTCTGCCTTCCAACCAGCAGAAAGCCTCCTGCAGCAGAGATTGCTCCCAGGAGGCTCAGGCCCTTTCCCTTCATTGATCAGAGGAAAAAGTCACTCCCAGGCATTACCCACTCACTTTGGCCTTTGCTTTCAGCAGTAACAAGACCCCACCTCCCTCCCACCGAGTGTCCAGCTTATATTTTAACAAGGCTGATTTTCAGCTGGGAGATGCCTGGATATTGTCCTGCTTCTCCCATTGCCCAGGCTGGGCTGAGTGTGACCATCCTCATGTAACACCAGCCAGTGTAACCACAGCCAAATGGCACAGCTCCACTCTGTTCTCAGTGGAGGATCATGAAAGTGCTCTTTACAGGTTTCCTGTCCTAATCCAGAGAGAAATCGCTCTCATTGTTTGCCAAAGTTAGGGAATTGCAGGGGTTTGTACTTTCCTTTAAAGAGCTTGCAAGCCCTGCGGAGGCAGTGCCTGTGTTCTGCGTTTTAGCACCTGCAAAAACCACTCAGATCAGCAACTTGCCAGAGCTACAGAATACATAAACCTGGTATTTTTGCATCTGTTTAGTATGGGCTGTTAGTGGGAACCAGCTGAGTAGGTTCATGTAGTTTTTGCAGGAGAAAGTAGATGACACAAAATCCCTCTCCTTGTATTTTTAAAAGGAGGCCAAGAGAAGCCACTTCTCTCTCCTGCATAAAACATTCAACAGTGCCCAACTCATTATCTGGCACATTTTTTGTATAAATCTCTAGAAGCAATGAGTGCATCTGGGAGAAACTGCAGCCTACCAGCCATGAGACACTTATTTGGACTGACCTTCAACTGCAGTGGGACCAAGCGACCCCTTCAGCCTGGGTGTGCATTTAGAACTGCTTTCCTTGCTATCAGCTGGTACCTCCCAGCCCTCTCACAAGCCTTGAAGATCTGGAAGCTGTCTAGGGAGATGGGACAAAGCAGAAAAGAAGAAAACACCAATATTGAGTTGTTAAATGTTGTCTGGATGGATCATGGCTCGAAAGTGAAACACCACTCACAACCTCACTTGGAGTGAGAATATGATATTAAATTGTGAGAATACTGTATTAAATTGTCTCCTTTTTCTACTTGGGCACCACCTGCTGGCATGTAATTAAATTAGCACCATCAGCCAGATACTAAACTCTGCAGTCCCTGAGAGTATGCCAGGATTTTCCAGATTGTTAAGCAAGGCAGAGAGGAGAAATTTTTAATCACCTTATGCACTCCCTGAACTGGCACTTAATTACTGTAAATGTAACTCCTTGTACATCCCTCCTCTTTAAGTGTGTGGTGGGGAGTTCTCATGGTGAATGACTGTGGGCACTACTTGCTCTGGGCAGCAGGGAAAGCCAGGAATGTGCATGGCACAGGCACAGGTACAGTGCTCATCTCAGCTCTCAGTGCTTCTCATCACACCTGCAGAATACCCCTGGAGCTGCCAAAACACAGACAGCACTGGAAGGACAATCACAGAATGGTTTGGGCTGGAAAGGACCTTAAAGCCCATCTTGTTCCACATGGACAGGGACAATTTCCACTGTCCCAGAGTGCTCCAAGCCCTGTCCAACCTGGCCTTGGACACTGCCAGGGATCCAGGAGCAGCCACAGCTTCTCTGGGCACCCTGTGCCAGAGCCTGACATTCCTGGGAGCCAAGGCTGTGTAATTTGCTATAACCCCAAAATATGAAATCATGGGACTGAGAAATACCAGCATATCTTCCTCGGGCATCCCAGAGGGATCCCAGCAGGAGAGATCTGCACGAGGAATACCAGGAATGAGTGGTCATTCCTGGGAGCTGCAAATAGGTTTCTGGGAGTCTTGACTTCATGTTTAACACAGATTCCTCTTTTTTTGCAATGTTCCATGCAGGAACAGGAATAATCCTCATGCTCAGCAGTGTAAGCCCATTCAAGCTAGCCTGGCAGCATGGAGCTTATCTGCAGTCTTTAGCAATTGTTTGCATCAGCTCTTCCTCTGCCCTTGGCAAAACATTCCCTGCAGCCAGGGCTGGTTTTGCACAGGTACAAGTGGCTTCCTACCAGGTTCTGCCAGCTGCAAAATGGTGAGTGTGCAGGCAGGGCAAAGGAGAACACAGAGACTGAAGACAGGGACATGTTCTCAACATGGGGATCTGCAAATCTTCCTCTTCAGGAAGTCATGCCTGCTGCTGTCCCTTGCAAGAAGGAGCAGACACTGGTGACTCTTCCCAGGAGTGCAAAAAAGGGACAGGGAAGACAACAGAGCCAACTTCTCTTCCCTAGGCACCCAAAGTCCTGTTGTGGTGCATTTATTGGTGTGTGATGACACGTAGTACCCAGTGCTCATCCTAAGATGCCTCCTACTCAGCTTTTGGCTGAGAGCTTCACAGCTGGTTCCCAACACGCTGCTCTGTTTTTCCACATTGAGGGGAAAAAGGATAACCAGGACTTGGATCCGGGAGACTGAGGGGAAATGAGAAGTGACATCCAAATTCCTCATTGCTTGCAAGATGTGTGTACACCACAGGAGGAAACAAGCCAAGAAGAAATCAAATTAAAAACTGTGCTTGTGAGAAATTATGCTGAGAGTGAAAAAGCTCCAAACTATCATTTTTGCTGCAATCTGCTGTTGAAGGCTTGTGGTCTCACAGGACCCCTGGAGCTGTGGGAGAGCAGTGTCAGGTGGCTCTGCAAAGGGGTAGGGAAAGCCCTGTGAGACATATGGGAGCATTTATACATTATCTGCCTTTGGCTGGCTGCAGAAAAGTGTGATTTTTATAAACAGGGGGGCTTTTGGGAACCTCAGCCTTGCTGCAGGGCAGATACTTGTCCATTTTTCTTGTCTATGAGCTCAGGGAGACAAGAACAACTCACTGAAGCCAACATGTGTGAAGCTCCCCTGGACCTAAGGGACAGATTCCCAATGGGATGAGGCAATCTCAAAACCTTATCCCAGTGTGAAATCCAGCTTGCCTGAGCAGCCAGCTCCCATTTCCTCTGCATGGGATGCACACAGAGCATAAAAACAGTAATGCTGAGAGAAGGGTGCATGGCCAAGCACATCCCTGCCATGTGCCAGCCCCATTTGGGAGCCCCCTGGATGAAATGCAGCCCTTACCCCAAGGAGGAGAAGCCCCTGGGAGAACAAGAGTGAGTGGAAAAGCAGCTTTTGGGACCTGAGTTGCTGGTATTGGATGTTCCTGGTGTAGCCATGGAGAGAAAGGCCATCCTGGACCTGACCTGAACTTTTCAACCCTGATATCCTGGCCAGCTTACTAAGGACACAGGGCTCTCAGCAGGGCTTACAGTGCTTTATTCATTAGCTCATTTACTCATTAACTCATTGATAAAGAGCTTGAGCCAAAGCCCTGCTTTCAGATAGCATCATGGTGCTTCTAAGCCTCTGCAGGGGAGAGAGGCCCATGGCAGTCAAGTCTCCCAAATACAGAATTGTCACCTGGGGGCTGTCCAGGGATGTGACCTGCTCCCCAGAAAAAGCTCCTCCTTGTACCAGGGTCTGCAAGATCAAGTCTAGTGAGAAATGATGAGAAAGGAGGGTAACCAGGAGATAGTAGAGTCACTTGTGTTTCCCTCTGCTGAAATCCCTGTTGGCACAGGGATCATTACAGGGCCACAAATCTGGATAAGGAAACATGCAGGTGAATATCATTCCCAGTTTAAAGATGGCAAAAGGAGGCACAGTGCTGGCATCTACCACTCCTTCACAGCCCCTGTGTGTTACCTTTTTCAGCAGCATCTTTCTCAGGGGCCTTCTGAGAAGGCAGAGAACATGGTCCAACCCCTCTAGATAAAAAATAAGGATACCCTGTTTCAATTGAATTTCTGTCATTAAAGAATAAAATTCACTCACAAGGTAACTTGGAAAAAAATTATCATTTCCTGGAGAATTTGTTGCAAGAAATAGAAGCTTAAGGCAATCAAAGTAGAAATGCTTCCTTCTTTATCAGGCAAGGGAACAGAAATCCAGGCATTTAAAGCAGCTTCTGGGAGGGAGCCTGCACCATCTGGGATGTGGAGCTGCAGGTGGGATTCATGCAGAAGGGACAGAGGAATGACCTGAAGTTGATGACAGGATTTTCTGACAGTCACGCATCTCTGCTTTTACTTGGCAGCCCTGTGCCTGCTTTGTGACATTCAGAGCTGTTTCAGGTCCTCATATGAGTAGGAGAAACATTCTCAAAATGGCCAGAGAAGGGGATTTTTTCAATTAAAACCCTGAAAGATCTCCTAGATTCTTTCAGCATGAAGAAATGCATATCTCCATGTCCTCCCTGCAGTAACAACAGTCCTCCAGCTCTTAGAGAGACACAACCAGCCTCCCAAAATTGTATTTAGGATGAAAACTGCACTCCCATCTGGAAGAACTTGGCCTTCCCCTGGTCACTGTTATTTCCTGTGATCTGAAGGAGATGGTTAAAGAAGTGCAGGTGGAAACACTGAGATGCTGTACTGGGTAGAGCTGCAATTTCTCTGCTTCATTTGCCCGAGGGGGAGTGATGCAGCTCCTTGTGGCACCGGGCAGTGGCACTTGGAGGGGAACAAACCCTCTGCCACCTGCAAGCCTGCCTTGCTTTGTCCATAATGGCTAGCACAGGCAGGAGTTGGACATGCCTCCAAGGCAGCACACGAGAGACAAAATAACCAGCCAACAGTGAAAAGGATTTTAAAATACGGTTTGTGAGCAATAAGACTTTCCCATATACGCTCAGTCTGAAAATTTCTTCCCATATAAATTTCAGTGAGGGTTTTACCCCGGTGAAAATACAGTGGAAGGCTCTTTTTTATATGTTTTTTAAAGTCTGTGCAATCAAAAAGCTCTTTGAAGCTCCAGGAACTGTAGACATTGTCTAAAAACATCTGCTTCTGCTTTTCTGCTGTATTTTTCCTCAATGCAAAATGAAACCACTCAAGCTCTTGTTATGGAGGGGAGGCAGGATGGCCCTGTGCTGACAGCCAGGTTATGGACTGGGACTGGCTCTACTGGGAGGGCTTGGTGGCACCTGCACAAACCAGCAGTGCTGGGTTTCCTTAAGCCAGGCTCTGCTTCCCCTGCTGTGGGCTGTGGGATTTGATCCAGCGTGCTCAGGCTGCAGTTGTTTCTCCAGTTATTTGCTGCTCCCAGCCATGGAGATCAGCTCCCCAGCATCTCCCAAAGGTCTGGATGGGGAATTCTTTCTGGATGGCTGATGCTGGAGGACACACTTGCCTGCTGCTTCTCAAAGCTCAGTTTCAAGAATCTTTTCATTTGGTTCAGCCCCATCTGTGATGGAAAGGAGAACTGGATGGATGGCAATGTGGCCTTAGAGAGCCCAAGGAGCTGCCCACATCATCCCATGCCCCTAGCAGGGGAAGAACATGCTGGCTAGCCCCCAGCCATCACATAGATCATTTTGAGTTTACTATGTTCAAGCAAGCTGGAGAGAACAGCTGTGGATTTGTCATTTAAAAGCATTTTAATGGGAGGAAGCTCATTTTTCAGTGCAAAAGCAGAAGCTCAAGGAAATATTACAAACTGTGAGCATTACTTTCTGCTTCCTTCACAGCAGGTCTGAACCATCTCATATGGTACATTACGAAAAAATTATTTTAGATTTTCTAAAAAAAAAAAAACCACCAGGAATGATAGTGCAGCTACCTTGCTGCTTCTCCCAGGAGGTAATTGCTTAATAGGAATATCTCACTGTGTCAAAGAAAAATAGAATAATCAGGCCCTTTAGGTCTTCTCCCCAGCTGTTACCTACAAGTACCCACAGCTGCTGCCAGTAATTTCTAGCACCATGGCTCCTTATATACCACAGTACAAGAATATCATCACCATAAGCAGCCTCATTGTGGAAGAAAATAGTATATACTAAGCTGCAGTATATACTTTATTCCAGTGACAGCCAGAGTTTCATAGTCTGTGTTCCAGAAGAATTAGAGCTGATCCAACCTCAGTGGCACCTACCCGGAGGTGATGGGTTCCTTTTGTGCAGGTACATTTCTGCTGAAAGCCCAGCAAGCACAGCCAGCAGGGATCAAACATGCAAAGAGAAAAGAGCTCAGGGTTCCTCAGGTGTTGTTTTTCTACCTGAACCCCTGGGCTGATCAGCAGGTGAAGTGGAAAGAATAAACATTCAGAACAAAAGCACATCTTCAAAAGGAAGCACATTTAAGCAGAGGGTAATTTGGAACATTTTATGTAATTCTGGAAAACCTGCTCAGAGGCAGGTGAGGGGGTCTCTTGCTGTGCCCACAATCACCCAGGGCAAAGCTGATTTTTCACAGCCTCACTCAGCCTTTCCTCAGCATCTCTACCCCTGCACCACGTGTGGCTCCTGAGCTGAGGACTATTGGAAGGGCAGGGACAGCCAGAGAGTCACTCCTTTGCTTCCTCAGGCCTTTTGTCTTTCTGATGTCCAGCCCCAGCTTTCAGTGATTCTGATTTCTGCAATGGCATACTAATTTCTGCTTTCCTCCAGCTCTCCTCAAGACAACTTCAAATAGCTCTTAATCAGGTCTCTAACTGCTGCAGCTGCTGGCTGCAGACTCCCTGTTTCTGCCAGGGACTCGCTCTCATCCTGCTGTGTCAGCTAGGGTGGGCACGAAAAGCAGAACAGAGCTCCCAGTCCATCCCCTGGTGTGCTCCTGGGCTCTGTGCTGAGCTTTTCCTCCCACTGGAGGTGGGAGCTGGAGACTCTTTACCCTGGATGTCTGGTGACTGAGAGGCAGCATTGATGTGCAACATCTGCAGCGTAAAAATTATTTGGGAAAATGAAATGGCAGCACAAGGTAAAATCCTGTGCTCAGCTTGAGGCTGAAAATCATTGTGTTCCTTATTAACTCACCTGATTTCTTCCCTCCCCATTACCCTGACAGGTCCATCAAAGCAGTGCAGCTGATTTCTGTACGGAGATGTGAGGAGGGAGGATTTGGCATTCAAAATGGGTACAGTTGATGCAGCAAGCAAGAAGTTTGGGGAAAAGAGACTTAGAAGTAAAACAGGGAGATTTTAGGATAAAGATTCAACCTTCTCAAACCACACACACCCAGAAATACAAGGAGAATAATTTTTAATGTCAAAAAACTAGAATGATGTAAAGCAAACTGCAATGCAGCATGAGCTGCATCTAGTGGCCAAGGAGAGCAGTGCTTGGCTTTGGAGCAGCAGTCCAGCCTGGCAGGAAAAGTAACAGCCAGATCCAGGAGTGGAACTAAAGCTTCTCTCCTTGCTGCTCACAGTGGGGCCCAAGAGCAATTATCCTGCCCCAGGAAAAGCAGCAACTCACACTGAATCACATCTCAGCATTTTGAACCACACCTGTTCTGGAGGTGCCACAGGTGCCTCCTGACCCAGGTTTGAGCAGCCCTCAGAGCCTGGAGGGGACCCTTGTGGGATCAGCTGCAATGAAACCAGGCTGGTGCTGCTACCCCACTCCAAACAGGGCAGTGTGGGCAGGAGATTCGAGCAGAAAGGCAGGAAATGCAGAGCAGGCAGTTTCATGCCTTAGTGAAGACACCCAAGAGCTGCCAGCATAGGCTAAGCCAGTCCCTGCAGCTTCATATTCAGCTCAGGGCTGTGTAATCCCTGGCTGCATGTTATTAAGATCCTCTGCATTTCCTCCTCTGAATTTTGACAGAACACTGATAACTCAATTTGAAAGCCAAGGTGTTTCCTTGACACAGGACTTCCTCTGAATGGAAGGCAGAGTACATCAACCCATGGCACAATTCATTACCCTCAATTCAGAATGTATAACATGTCAGGGATAAAGCTGTGAAGTTTTGATTTATACAGGCTAATCAAGCAGAAAGCTATTAACCGAGGGGCACTGGATTATTAAATAAAATGACAGGAGAAACACTGTCAAAACACCTAGTTCTGACTCTTGGAACATATTATTGCTCTTCTTATCTGTCCAAAGTCTTAGCTATGGAAGTTAAAGCAATCTCTCCAGCTCAGATTCAATTTTAAACACATTGAAGTCTGGATCCAGCATCTATTTAAGCATTTAGAGCATAGCAAGTAATTTGAAACTCTGAATAATATCACTGAAGGGCTTTCTCAGAGTACTCAGTGAGTTCAAAGACCAACACATGGACACTACTAGCTGCAAAACTCACAGTAAATTGCCCTTGACTGACAGCACGGTCAGTTTTGGGGGGCACAGCCTGGAGTGATATGGCACAGCACATGACAGACTGCAAGAACAATATCTCTGGTCTTAAGTATAATACTTCTACTTGAGCAGGCTGCTAACCAAGCAGAGATTGGTTTATGTCCTATAGCATTTCTCAAATAAGACAAATTTGACCATAAAGCGAAAAAAAACCCTCCCAGAATTTAAGTTCTGGCTTGTGTTTTTTTGTTTGTAAAAGACAACTTTGTTCCCTAATTTTCATAGATGCCTAAACACAAACACAAATACCGATCCTAGTGACTTTGGAGTTACCCTGAACATTGAGTATTCCAGACTTTCTGCAAGGTGTTCAAGACTGAAAAAACTCATCTAGTACATTTTCCTATGTCCAGGGAAGTAGTTTCCCGCTAGTATAGTGAATGCATTCTTGCCCCCTTTGTTTCACAGAGAGGTTCTGCTGTCACAGGTGGGTTAGTGCTCTCTCTCTCTCCCCTTTGTATCAATTTTCTTAATCAATCAGCCTGAGAGCTCCTGTTGGTTTTAAGCTCTGAAATAATCTTCTGGCATGCCTAACCTGAGTAGCTGTGTGGTTTCTGGGGACCTTGGGAACCACAAAAGGGGAGGTTTGTTTGTTTGTTTGTGTCTGTGTAATTAATAAGGGCACTAACAGCTGGCAGGAGAGAGAAAGGACATGATGCAGTGTACTGATATCACTCCCATGCTGATGGAAAGAGTCTGTGAATGGTCACTCATCTTCTGGTTGTTGGATGTCTGTGGCAAGGGAGAATGTTGGTGGCAAATTTCTTAAATAAGGTTTTCTCTTAAATCAATAAACCTACTTTCCTTTGAAAGGGATTCCTTGGCTGCTGCCACACAGCTCGCATTGAGAGAGAAAAGAACCGTCAGGTTTAGATGTCAACAATGTCATTTTAATGTCAGGGGGAATGACTTGCCTTCATGTCAGTCCTGATCACATTTCTGGCAAGATCAGAATGAGAGGGGCTATTGATTGTGTCCCTCTTTGCTGGGGAAAGTCTCCTCAGTGTTGGCTGATGGGAGCATTTTTGCTGCTCTCTGACACTGAGGTCTCAGGCTGGCAATTGGCAACCTCAGGCCTGTGGGGAGACAGAAATCTGCCCCAATTTCCTGCCCAGATGTCTGTCCCAGGCTCCAGTACAGGGGATTTCTTCTGGGATGGAATTTCTCCATCCTGCCCCTCGCTGCAGAGGGCTCTGCAATCCAGCAACCCATCCCTTTGTTCTACCCCTACATCTCCATAGCAGGAACTGTTTAGCTTTCATCCTGGAGAAACAAAATCCACTTTGGCCCAAATAACTGAGTAGTTTTAATTCTCAAATGGCTTTATCAGAGAAGGATGATTAGATGTGCTGGGGATTACAGCTGAGATGTCAGCAGAAGTTTGAGATTTCTTCACAGTCTACTGGAGAGCAAGTTTTAAGTGTGCTAAAAACGAAAGGCTAGTGCTCTAAAAAGGGTTCAAGAGCACTGATACCTTCAGCCTGAAGATGTCAAGACAACAATGTGAAATTGTGTCAATAATTTGAAGAAATAAGGTGCCATTATGGCTGCAATATCAAAAGCAATGTAATAGCTCTTCTTTGCAATCAGCAGGTTAAAGGCTTTCTCTGAACTGCAGTGTTTCAGTGGAAAATGTGTATAATAAGCCTGGCATGGTGCAGTCTGTCACAGCTCATTCAGTGTCTGCAATAAAGCAGAGCTGCTTCAGCAGTCCCCAATGCAGTATTTTTTCTGGTTGAAAATACTGTTACAGCACACTGAAACGGTAAGTGGGGGAATGAGAGGATTTTAAAGCATATTTAGGCACAGGAGTTTTCATAGGTCAAAGGGGGAACTTCTTGAAATTGTTTTGGAAAGTGTAATAAAAGTCAAAAGCTGGAAAAGCCTTTTCTTTTGAAAAAAGTATCCAGGGTTTCATGGCTTCCACTGTGTTTTCCAGTCTCCCTGCAGCAACCTGGCCAGAACAGAGTCCTCTTCCCCTTCAGACAGTTTTGTGGGGTTTGCAATTCACTTGATAGCTCTTTGGACTTGCTTTTTTTGGGGTGGGCACAGCAGTCAAAGACTGTAGCTTAATTAGGCTGACATTGCTGAAGTCACCTGCCCATTGCTGAAGGAGACAGGGCAGACAATCAGTGAGGCTGGGGCTCCAAGGAAGCTTTTGATGTGGGAAGCCTATTTCAGAGGAAATCTACCTCTTCTGGCATCCTGGAGAGGTTCTAAATATGCTCATTCCTCTCACCAGGAAATGTGAAGTGTCCTCAAGTGTGGCTGGTCCAGCAGAACTCTCATGAGCCTCCCTCAGGAAAGCTAAAGATGCTCCTAAGGCAGTAAGAGATGCCCTGTGTGCCACTGAGGCTCCACACTTCATCTGGGCCAGTTCTTCTGAATATCCCAGGTGTGCTACAAGAGCTTTAATGTGTTTTTCAATTTTACTGGACTTTTGGGAGAAAAGTATGGAAACCAAACACATTACTTAGGCTTCTTGTGAGAGCTATTACTAAATCAGCTCACAGTTTTTTTTTTCCAAGGAATGTGTGCACAGTTGGCTTTTCTATTACAATTCAAGAGGAAAAGGAAGCTGGCATTGTGTAGCCTTCAGCCTCTCTTCTATTTGTGCATGTTTCTCTGGAGATTAATTATTTATGATAATGTAATTATAGAAGTGAACAAACAAGTGCATTGTGCGTTTTCCCCCCCAGAAAGCTGCAGTCTGTGATAGGGACACTAGATGGTAGTGTCAGTCCAGAAACATTCCAGGGATGTCTGACAATGCAGTGACACTAAATCATGGCAGTTTCAGTGGGGTCTGCTCCTTGTAACACGAAATTTGAGGTGAATAAGCTGTGATGTGGTAACTTTATTTCAGACCCAAAGTTTTTGCAGCTAGGTTCAAAAGCTGTAAACAATTTCCAACTGTTTTCCAGAAAATGAGATCTCGAGTGTGATAATTTGTCAGTTAACTATCACTGCTCTACCTGAAAACCAATGAAATCTCTATTTCTGGTGGTGTGAGCACAAATTCTGATCAAAAAAAGAAACTCAGACCCTTGATATCTCAATCACTGACACCAGTGATGTTAAGAAGATTCACAGCCATGTTTCTGCTTGCTTTGCTCAGTTATATTTTAGTGTGAGATTAACAAAAAGAGCATGTGAGATGTGGAAATCACAATTTTTAATTATTAGATATTGTAGATTGACTGAGAAATTAATCCAATTCTGACTGGAAATAGAATGTAAGGATAAATCAGGCATGTGTTACTCCTAATGTGACCATTTCAGTTTCAACAAACAGCAAACCAGTATTGATTTCTATACATAAACTATGAACAAAAAAGAATTACAGAACTTCTCAGCAGCCTGAAAAGTCAATACCAACCAAACTAGAATGGCATTTAGGAGAGGGATGCTCTGCTGATGAAAATAAATAGCAATAAAATAGCTTCTCACCTCTAATTTTTATCTAATATCATATCAGTTCTGTAATCCTTTGCAAGTGTCATCCAATGCAGCACGGGTGACTGCAGAAATGTGCAGAATTAATAAAGAAGGTGCCTGGATGTGGAATAGCTCCAGCCTTCCTGAAAGGTTTTGATCTGATGGATGATATTCCACTGATGAAAGTATAAAATCTATTAATTCACAAAGTGAGTCTTATTTTTGAGTTCCAGCAAAAGAATCCCTTTGCTCGAGGCCCCAGTTTCATACCATGAATTTATCTTTATCCCAACATGCACCTTCAGCTGTGGAACTGTGTGGTTGTGTCACAGCACTTCTAACAGGAATGGCTATGGAGCTGCAAACACGTGGATTAGAATAAAATCTGGTTTAATACTTTGCTTTAAACAACCTTTAAACACCTGAAGGAGAGGAAGGCAGCAGTGGGTGTGAATTGCCTGGCTGCACATAAAAGGAACTCCAGTGGGAAGGGGACTGTGGATAGGGATGACTGGTGTGCTGTGAAATAAATGGGCATGGCAAAAAGCCAAAATATAACAAATATTCCCCAGAAGATATAGGATTAGTTTTTCTGGAGATCCTTTCTGTCCTGTTGTCCTGCTCCTTGAATGTTACTGTCCCAGCATATGGTAAGAGTTCATAATTTTTAAGGAAAGTGGAAGGAGAAAATGTTTCTCACTAACACAGGCCAATCATCATTCTGTACTGAACAATCTTCCGCTCCTATGTTTGGTTTCTCCCCTGGTTTAGAGCAGGGGATGGAATGGGTGGATGGGAGAGCCCATAGGGAAGGACACCATGTGTGATCCATCCATAAAAACACAACTTCCCACTCATGCCAGTGCCACCCCATCCCTGTGGAGCAGGTGTTAGATCTCTGAACGCATCTGCTCAACTCTTCTAATGTTTTGCTTGAAACTGGGAGCTCTGATCCCTCTTCCCTTGACAGGTCCTGTCTCTCTCAGGTTCAGCAGGATGTCCTTTGCCTTTTTTGAGAACTCTTCTAAGTGCTGGACTCTCTTTCTTCAAAGGAATTTTGAGCAATCTCTAGCTCCTTCAGTAACCTACTCTACTGACCTGAGAAATTCCTACTAAGCAAGTGCCACTGTAATTTTTAGGCTCAAAACCAGTTTGTTGTACTGGTTCTGCATGGATGTGGGCTCTTGCTGAGGATGGGAGGGTGTTTCTTTCAGTCAGAGGAGGGTATTTCAAGTTCAACACAGACTTTGTCAGCCTGGAGCTCAAATTTTTATCTACATGTGCCCAACTGTAAGCAAGAGCAACTCTATCTCTTCCGTGAGAAATATTACTGTTTGACTGGTATCACAGTTTGAAAATAAACAAAACTGAGAAGCAGGTGCTGCATACAACCAGACAAAGAAAAAGTTCAGGAAGATTTTCTGTATCTTCAGATCAAGATGAACTTAGATAAACTTGGGTTATTAAAAACACAAGCAACGTTTATCTTCCTCTTTTGACTTGCAAATTAACCTAAACTCACATAACCAAATCTGATGGGAGTTTATTTTCAGCTGTAGAGTTTACCACAGATTTAAAATACTAAACCCAGAATCATAATTGTATATTGTGGACTGCTTCTGCTGCAAAAGCTTCCAGAGCAAAAGCCTACTTTAGTAAAAGGGGGTTGTAAACTAAAAGAACAGTTAGAAATGCAGAATTGGATGTTGGTCATTCAAATGCACTAAGGATTTTGATTTGGATCCTTTCTCCTTCCCTTTGAAATGCTATTTACCTACATCAGGGTTTAATAAGGTTAATGTGTTAGATGTTCCCCCAGTGTAAATTCTATCAGTAGGAAGAATACTGCCTGAATAAAGTCCTCCAGCTCTATTCATTTGCTTTCAATGTGTCAAATTAATTTTGCCACATGGGTAATAAAAGCTGTGCTTCTGTGTATTTCTGTAAACATTGTACGATTTAGAAAGTGTTTATGATTTCTTTCAACAATGGAACTTAAACTGTGCACAGTCTAATGCTGGTGAGTAATTTCAGAAGTGAGTGAGGCATGTAATTGAGTTTGTCAGTGTAATTGTATTTTTGAATAGATAGTGGTGCGGTTTTTTCAGTTGTTAGTGAGTCTCGTATTTAGTGTGCTGATTAATTCTATTAGAGGAGTTAATTAGACTGAGAAGGTGGGGGTGAGGATGGATACAAATCACTTTCAAGCACTGCACTTAACTCAGAGTTGATTATTCCATGCACAGAGAAATGCCCTGTTTTGGATTCACATGTATGATTAGAGCTCATCAGTGCAGCCCCACGCCTGTGACAAGGACAGACAATGAGTATGGATGCAATTCTCTCTCCTTTCAAGTGTGAACTTCCAAATTAAGGCACTGCAGGGTACAGGGGTGACCAGACTTAAAAATAGTAAGTTCCTGTGCATACTCTGGAATAATAAAAATAATAATTACAGTATCTGTATTTCTGGCACAGCCTCCCCATATTGTTTCCTGTAAAGAATAAAAGCAATAAGGAATAAACAGGCATCACTTAAGGGCACTCTGTGGCTTTGCAGACTTCAGAAGAGCTTGGGCTCCAGTCTTGACATGGGAGATTCAGAAGGGGGGGATGGAGAATTGAAACAGCCTCCTCCAAAGCCAAAATATGCAAAATAAATATGCACAATAGATTTTTAAGCAGCAGATGGTGTGTAATTTTTTAATTACCTGGAATATTTCCAATCAGACAAACATAAGACACTGTCAGAAGAGCATTAAAAGAGGCCTTGAGGCATCAACTGAGATGCAGAAAAAGTCAAAGCCCTTTAAAAACAAAATGTACAGTACATGCTGGAAGACAGTGGTCTTTTCTGGAAAACAGGCTCAGTCTGAATAGGCATGAAGGAAGGATACTGTCAAATGAAACAGTGGTTTCAGGACCACACAAAATCCAACATTTGGCACATTTGCAAGGAATTGTGATGCTGTGTCAGGGAACTGCTCCTGGGCTGCCTGGTCAGGCCATCACATTGCTGTCAGTACAAACACCTCTTATCTCCCAACTCCTTCCACGCAGATACAGCAGCTGTGGTCAGGGCATATTTTAGTAAGAGTCAGAGTGGTAATATCTGGCAAATTCACTTGTCATGCTCTGCTCCTTGCCCATGTACAGAGCCCCTGTTCCCAGGGATTTTTGTTTCTCTTAGATAATGTTTTTCTGCAGCAGGATCCGACCGAGGTTATCTGCTGGGAATGGCAACGCCTCCCACAGTGGCACCAGAGGAAGGGACCATCAGAAACCTTCAGCAATGAGAAACTTCACATCGGAAGCCAGCTCTGATAATCCTGCTGAGAGGAGAACTGGCAAGTTTCTGTCTGCAAAACAAAAGGAAAAGGGCTCTGGAAAGTCACAGGGAAGTGAATAAAAACTTCTTGTCACCAGCCTCCTTCCGCTGGTCCTGGGAAGGACCTCTCGGCTGCCTCTCACCAAAGGGTTGTGCTCCACAAGGTCAGAGAAAACAAGCAAGGGGGTCAGGGTTCTCCCTCTGAGATCTCAGCTTGCTGGGGACACCGTGAGTCTTCTGGGTAGAGTTAGAGGAGGTGTCAAAGCCACTCACCTGTACCAGTAAAGCTGTTTAGTTTGGGTTTGATGGTGGTGTATGGACAGCCTGACAGGTGCAGCTGGTTGTGGACAAGGACCCATTCCCTGATCTTCTGGAGATGATGTTTCACATCTCTCCAGAGGCTTTGCTTTGGGTTTGACTTGCAGTTAACAGGAAATGGAAAAGGAAGACTGAAGTTAGACAACCTTCCTCCCCACTGCTGACCTCCTCTTCAGGAGCAGTCATCCCCATCCAGCCCACTCCTGTCCCCACTCTTTAGAAGGGAATATGGAGCAGGATTTCATGTGGTCTTACAGGATACAGGCAGCAGTGTGGACTGATGGCAAAAAGGGATGTGAAGTTCTGGGACAGTCAACACATACCCCAACAGCTATAAGAGCCTGTGCTCCCTCCAGCCCTCTGCTCCCTGTCCCTACCCTGTCACCTGTGTCCTCTGCTTTCTTTGTCCTTCTCTGAGTAGCCCCAGCAGATCCCAGCAGATTAAGAAACTCTTTTCTTTGAATTAGATTATACTAAAAGTGAATTATATCAAGTACAGAGTGCCAAACACACAGCTCATTTTTCTGAAAGCAAACTGTGTTACTTTTACAGTTTATGTTAAAAGGATAGCTGTAGTCTTGCATGTCAAAGTTAAGATGTTCAAATAAACCCCTTAGCTCCTTTCTTCAGTGACATATCCCAATAGGTGGATTGTTTCAGCCATGGTAGCTCTTCTATTGTCACTCCAAGCACTTTCCGTCCACTCCCTGGGAGCTGGGATTTAGCTGATAAAAACTCAGCTGAGCAAACAGCTGGCAATGAACTATTTTTTAAAAATACTGCTCCTTGTCTGTCCAGAAACAATTGCCGTTTATTTCTGCCAGGAGGCTGATGGAGCTGAGCAGTGGAGGTGAGGGTCACCCTTGAGCTGGAGCCACAAACCTCTCCCAGGAGTCAGGGCCACATCTCTGCAAAGCACTGCTGGGCCACGTTACTGGGATGGAGGATTCACCCCAAGCCACGGAACAGAGAGGAGTCCAGCTCTCCAAACCCATGACAGTCAAGAAAATCCTCTTCTATTTGAGTCTTTTCTTACAAAGGTCCATCAAAATAGCCCAAGGGGTCATGCTGAGCCTGTTCTGTTGTAAACTTTTTCTTAGCTCTGCTTCCTGAATCAACTAAGTCATTGCATTGGCCCACAAAATGAGTTGAGAACAGATGTAATTCCTGTGTCAGGGGGTTGGATTATAACCACAACTACAGGCATAATTAAGGTTTTCCTTCATTTCTCTTATGAGCTAAAATGGAAATATTAGATTAACTCAGCTGTGCTGTAAGACTAACTGCAGAGAGTCTGAAAGACATGTTCACATGTAAAGGTCACTGCATTGCCACTGGATCGTTATTTTACTTATTTTACCCAGTAGTTAAAATGCATGTTTTCTGTCTTTCCCAGGCCTTTCATCTTCAATTGTGCAGGCAGCCAATAAGGCAGAATAAATGAGGAGCATTCAAAAGTTGTACGGTTTAAGGCTTTCTATCATTATGCAAAATCTATATCATCATTAATCACTTTTTTTCTTAATGAATTTGGGGACTTGTGTTTCTGCTACTAAGTACTCAAAGGAGTTATTAAATCTATGGCTGTCTGGTTCCCCCATCTGTTTCCATAAAAATGTACTGCAATTATTATTTCAGCAGAATTTCTAAACCCTGCCAGACTTAAGAACAGGGAACACTGCTGTAAACGTGAGGGGGAGCTAATGGTGTATGAATGGCAAAAAATCACCTAAAATCCAGATTAAACCAGCCTTGCCTGTAGTTTGCATGAGGGTTAAGGCAGGAAAAGGAAGACTGACAAAATTAGGAGAGCTGGAAAGATTCCTGCCCATCCAGGTCCAGCTGTCCACTGCTGGCTACGTATTAGGAAAATATTTAGTTAATTTTCATTTTTTTGAAGCAGGCAGCTCCAGAAGCATGTGGGCAGCAAAGCTGCTGAGCACACAGAGGGGCCATGGGGCACTGGGGTGGCAGCTGGAGGCAAGTACCTGTCCTGGGAGGAATTTCTGGGAACAGGACTCTGCTTCCTTGTTCCAGAGCCCTGGTGTCAGGGGACCTCTCAGATTCTACTACACTCAAGCTGTGGCCAGGAGCATTGCTGCCCTATCCGTGGCAGAAATAAGATGCAGAATATAAACCTGTGCTTCTGCAAGAGTCTGGAAGGAGCCTTCACCTTGGAGTGTGCACAGCAGGTGTTTAAGGAGGTTGGTGACAAGGCTGTCTCCTGGAGAAGGACCAGGGTCACTCCTTTCTGGTGCTGCTTTCCTGCCCAGGAAGAACCCTTTGCTCTGCATGAATTTCACAGGTCTGTGGCTGTTTGTAATAAAATGGGACAAACAACCTTTTTTATGGTCAAAGGGTTGTGTTTTGTTCCTCATCAGCCAGGATATGCTCCTGTGGTGCATCACAGCCTCTTGGGTGCTGTGTGTGGTCATATCATTGAAGTTCCCCCTTCAGATGGCTTCCCTGGCCCCATTATGCACCTGCTTATTATAAAATTAGTGGGATCCTTGAGTCTTTGTTTTCACTGTATTTATGCCAGGATAAATTTTTGCAGCTGATAAATTTCCATCTGCTTTTATGAACAGTGGGATGGGCTTTTCCTTCTCAGGAAGGAAAAGTTGTTGGGTGTTGCCCAAGCTAAAGCAAAAATGATGATCCAAGAAGGATTGACTGACTGGAAGGGGTTGGCTCTGGTGTGCCTGAACTGCCCAGAAAGAAGATAATGAAGAGAATGAGGAGAGCAATTGCTTCAATAAATAAATTGGAACATGTGTGAGACCAATACCACCAGGGGCCGATATATGCCAAGAAGTCTGTTTTTAACATCTGTTCTTCAGCAGCCTTAATATGTTATGACCAGATCAATAAATCTTCTGCTGCTGGTGTCAGACATCCAACAGCAGCCAGAGAATGGGGAGGAAATACACACAAAGAATATAACATGGTTTCAAATTCACAGATCCACACATACAGGCATTTCTATGCATGGGCATTGTTGTACTAGCAGAAGGATTAATGTGAACTCAATGCAAAATGGTGCTTAAGGAGCCCTGACAAAGAGGAGTCATGAGTGGCTGATACTCACTCCCTGCAATCTCTTTTTCTGCAGAACATAAGCTAGGGGGTTGCTGTGTTGCTGGCAGCTCATATCCCACTCAGTGCATCCAGAGATGCAGTATGCTCCTTATCCTACCACAATTAAAAGGCTTTTCAACTCTTGCCAAGGCTTTTATGTGCTGCAAAGGCTGAGGGAAGCAGGTGAGGTGGTGGAGGCATAATAGCCATTTTTAAAAGCTACCAACCCTATTCCCAACCAATTCCTACCAACCTGCAGCCATGGGCAAGGAAGAGCAGAGAAAGAAGAACTGGGAACAAAAAAGAAGATGAAAGGAGGGGCTGAGCAAAAAATTTTGGCCAGCAAGCTGCTGTGGTGCTGGCAGAGTCTACATTTGCAGCAGGATGAACACAAGTGTTTGTTCTCTGTTTCAGGGTATTGCCCCTGCAGTGCCTGGGACAAGCCCCACGTGGCTGTTCCTCAGCATCCCCAGCTTGCCCTCCAGCCCCTGAGCTCCAGCCACAGCTGGGCTCAGGCTTGGGAGAAGCTGAAAATAGGGTTGACCATGAACATCTGCCATTCAGGTGCAGTCAGACACTACCTGTGCAAGGCTCTGCTGAGCCCATCTTCTTCCCTCGCAGTGGAGAGATGCTGGAGAGCACCCACAGCATTTTCTTGCAGGGAAGAAAGGATGCGAGAAACCAGATCTCTTTCTTCACTCAATTTACTTTTCAGGCCAGGGGGGAGTCCACTGAAGGACTTGGCACAAAGATTAATGTTTGGCCTATGGCATTAAGCAGAACTTGTTCATTTAAGACAGGACAGTGGCTTGGAAGAATAGAAGGTTGTGACCTCTCTGATGCAGCAGCAATTCTCCTGACAGAAGGTGATAAATAAAAGAGTCAGAGCCACAGAATGTATCTGAAAGCTTTGCACTGAGCAATGTGAAGAATGCTTGCTATGACCCCAAGAACCTTTACATCAAGAAACCTCCTGGGCACATGGGGGTAAAAAGGTCTTGTTTTAAGTGCTGCCATGGCTGGGTTCTGGGGGATAGCAGTGAGTCCAAAAGCCCGCTTCATTTACTGCAGATGTCGGATTTTTTCCCTCAATATGACTCCAATGTGCTTAATTTAATGACAGACATGGACCTGGAAAGTGAGGAATTTTCAGCTTTTGAGTTCATTTAGCCACTCATCAGAAAACCATCTGGAAATGGTAGATTTCAGATTCTTTTTTATTTCTGGGTTCTTTCAGAGAGCCAGGTGCTCTGACGGGTGTTACTGTAATAACTGCTCGCAGTCCAGTCATCCCTGTATTACAGCTGGAATATGTAACTGTGGCTCCTGCTTCTTCCAGGAACCAGGATCAAAGCTTTTGTAGAAGCACAGAATGGTTTGGGTTGGAATAGACCTTAAATATCCAGTTCTAAGCCCCCTGCCATGGGAATTTTCAGGAATTAATTCCTAGGACAGCAAACCAGTCTGCGTTAGACTTCAGGTGGTCAGCCATCCATAGTGGGGACAGGTGTGGTAGTAATGCCAAAGGAGTCCACTTGTTTGATCATTCCTGATATGAAACAAACAAGTGTTTCTTCATAAGCACAATACAGCCCAAACTGAAGCAAAGTATTAATAACCCACCATATTACTGTAACAATTTTAAGTTAGAGACAGAAACCAAGCAGCTGCCTTAAAAATCTAAGGAGGTTGAGAAATGCAGCATACTAGGGTTCTTTCTGTTTTTGCCAGTAGAGCTTTGAGCTTTTCACTCAATATGAAAAATGAAGACTAAATTAAATGAAGACTGCTCTAACATCACCTGTCCCTGGGGACTGAGGCAGCTCAGAAAAAAATCACAGCATTGTAGAAGAGCTGTAATGAATTTGCTGGAGTTGGCAATGGCACTTCCATGCCAGTCACAGTGCTTGCTGTGGGCAGATGTTACAGCTCAGATCTGCACAGTGCTTCCCACCTGCAAACACCCTAAGCAGTCTGATGGAGGGGAGCTGAGCTGGATGTGAGGCATCACCACATTCCAGCTGCTACATCCAAAACTCATCCCAAGTGATGTGCTTGCAGCCAAGGAAATCTTGGAACTGGAGTCTGCCTGAATTTTCTGGTTCTGCACACACTGCAGTGCTCTCCAACACTCACCCCTTCTTCCTCCTCTAGAATCACATTTCCCGTAATTCCAAGTGTGGTTTCCTGCTGGGTGAGGATTGTGTGAGGACTCTGTGCCAAAATCCTCTCTGCAACTTTTGGAACCACTGATTAATTGAATGCCCTTTACAGAAAGGGGGAGAGCCAGCAGGATACACATACAAAAATGTAAAAGTGTTTGGGATCTGGGTGAAAAATGGCATTTTCCATTGCAGGAGAGCCAGCAGAGCTCTTGGGAAGAGGCAGGAGCAATGACCCTGGATGGGAGGGTTTTTTACTTTAGCTGTGAACTGCTCTGGCCCAGGGGAACATTGCTGGTTGGAACATCCCTGGGGGAACATCCCATGGATGGTGTGAGCACCGCTGCACCAGGCTCTGTGCTGCAGACACTCTGCTGATTTTTGGAGCTCTCTAAACACAGAAACATTTCAGTTTCAAAAGGAGACATTGTTTATTCTGCACAGGGCGCAAGGTGAAAGCTCCCACAAATCAAAGGTTAAAACGTTACACCTATTCTGTAGTAAAATTTACGAGTCCGCCTATCTAATACATATTCTCTACCTGTCTAATGCATATTTATTTGGGTAATATGATCTTACGCAATGCTGGAAAGACAAAGTTCTTTTCTATTGTAGAAGTTATCTGATGTCATCAGTCACGCTCACAAAAGGTGAGAAAATTCATCCCGGAGACAGAAAATTCAGCTTGAAGACATCAACACCAATTGAGAAAAAAACTCAATTTCAGGATTTCAAGACTCTTCTCCCTTAGGATGTCATTTTTTTACCATGGCACATGGGAAAACTTTGCTTTCCAAACAGATCTCAGGCACCTCAGAGGCGCCAGGAAGAGCGGCTGTGCCGATACCGCGCAGCAAAAATTCACTAAGCACGAACTAATTAACGCTCGGCGTTAATTGCCGGGGGCTGCGCGCCGTGCGCATGCGCCGGGCCCCGCGCAGGTGCACTGAGAGCCGCGATCACGTGACCACGGGAAGGCAATATGGCTGCGCCCATGTGCGTACACGGGGCGTGCTCGGAGCGCCGGGTCCGGGCCCGCTGATCCCGTCCCGGACCGCCAGCCCTGCATGGAGCCGCGGGAGTCCTGGGCGGCCTTGGCGGTGAGTGAGCGGGCCCAAAATATGTTGTTTTACCCGGTGTGCAAGAGCCCGGTCCATAAACAGAGTAGAGGTATATTTACAGAATATAGATTATATACATATATAAATATATACATATATATATATGTATGTTCTTTCTCTGTACAGAAAGGCGCGCTAGTGGGAAATCCACAAAGCCAGCACTGCGACCATCAAAGTTTTTCACAATTTCTGCTCTTTACCAAATAAAAGCATTCGTGTTTTGTTCATTGGCTGCATGTTGCAGAGGTTCTCTTATTAATTAGTATTGTATCTTCTATTGGTTAATGATTCTCTGGTTTCCCATAGTAATTAATGCACATACTCCGTCTTTCTCTTCCTTTGGGTTGGTGGGTTTCATTGATGGGCAGCTGTGCTGTGCCCCTGCTGGAATTACCTTTTATCCCATCAGAGCTGATTCAGCTCAGTTGTCGAGCTGTCTGCATTAGTTTCTTCCTTTTCTTTGGGGTTCTGTCAAATGTCCTTGTGGCCCATAAATTCTGCATCCTTTGTGTCTGCTATCAGTGGTACATCCTTCTTCCTAGCATTTGTTAACCTCTCTTTAGTCTGACATTATTGAAACATATGCAGCCCTGAAGTTCAGTAATTCTACTGGAAAGTATTTTGGCTTTCTAACATGTGGACATCACATAGAGCTTGTTGGTTACTCTCTGTTTCAACTATTAAATCTCCTTTCTTGTTGATTAAATCTGCCCTGGTCAGGGACACCTTTAACTATCCCAGGTTGTCCCAAGCCCCATCCAAGCTGGCCTTGGACACTTCCAGGGAAGCTTGGATGGGGAAGAAGGATCAGGGCAAAGAACGTCCTTTCTTAGGAAAAATTTTACATATTCCACATTTTGCAGATGGCCTGCCTGACCATTGCCAAAGTGATGAGCTGAGCTGAGGGGTGGCCACAGTTTCAGGCTTCAGCAGCCACTACAGAACCACGAGGAGCCTCTGACCCTGTCTGTGAAGCATTTCCCAGCCTAAAAGCTGTTTTTCCTTGTGTGGTCTCAGCAAGGGGATGAAGCCCAGTCACCATAGCTGGGACTCCCTTGGTAACACCCTGTGCTCGCTGTTGGTTCTGTGTAGAAAATCAGGGATGTGGTGCCTTGGGCTGATGTGGGGAGAGCTGCAGGAGAGGAGAGTTCAGCTGCCTGCCCCCAGTGCTCTGGGTGTGAGCAGTGAGGTCATGGCTCAATGCGTTGTAATTACGTCCTAGTTTTGCTTAATCATTGTGATGGAGTTGATGGAGTCATTGAATATCCTGAGCTAAAGGGACCCACAAGGATCATCCAGTCCAGCTCCTGGCCTAGGACACCCCAACAATGCCACCCTGTGCCTGAGAGTGTTGTCCAAACTCTCCTGCAGCTCTGGCAGCCTCGGGGCTTTGCCCATTCCCTGGGGAGCCAGGTCTGTGCCCAGCACCCTCTGGGGGAGGAACCTTTGCCTGGTACCCAACCTAAACCTGCCCTGGCACAGCTCCAGCTGTTCTCTGGCTCCTGTCACTGATCACAGAGAGCAGATATTGAAGCTGCCCCTCCACTTGTGAGGAAGCTTCAGTGAGGTCTGATCCTCCTCCAACTTCTGGTGAAGGTTCTTTTGATAACACTGCTGTTACTGACAGGTGGGGGAGAAGTTGTAGTCTAGGTGTCTTATGAACCAAAAGTCATTTCTCTTTTCTGCAATTGTTGCAAACACAAGCTATTGTCACCCACTGGCAGGTGCTCTGTTAGCTACCTCATGAATTTAAATGACATTTTAGATACAGAACTTGGAGAACTTAAAGAAGCAATTAGTAACTTTTGATTCATGTTTTAACAGATGGCTAGATTAAATCTGATCAATGCTATTTTGAGCAGATAAGGATTTTGATGAAAAAGAGTGAAGAAGAATCAATGCATTCAAAATAGCCAACTAGATTAAAAGAGTAATTAACTTATTGATTAAACCTTTAGTAGTAGATAGTGAACACCTCTCTGAATCCTCTGTTACCCTGAAAAAAATTATCAGAGTAACACACATGTGATTTGTTTTCAGGCAGAGTTAAAAATCTGTGCAGCTGTTTCTTGTGTATATGAGGTAGCCTTCAAACTGTGTTTTCTGAAGAGCACTGCATCTAAGTAATGTCTCATAATAGATTAATGTTAACTATTGGTGGTGTTTTATTTTAAAACAGGTTTTCTGTTTATTTCAGCCTTTTCCTCATGTTTTTGTGCAATAATTATTTTCTACAATCAGCCATGTCATGGGGTAATTAAAAGAAACCAACAACCCAGTCATCTAGAAATACAGACAATGGAAGAAGATTGAACCCTAGTTGATTCAGTTTTTAGGCTTTTGTTTTATGCATTCTTTGGGTAAAATCTTCCCCTTTTCTTTATGGCTTTGAAAACACCTTTATTTAACATGATTTCCAGTACTTTAAGGGAGTCTACAAGTGGAGAGAGCACGTGGTGACAAGACAGGGGGGAATGACTTCAAACTGACAGAGAGTAGCTTTAGATTAGATATTAGAGAAAAATAATTTACTGTGAGGGTGGTGAGGCCCTGGCACAGGGTGCCCAGAGAAGCTGTGGCTGCTCCATCCCTGGAAGTGTCCAAGGCCAGCTTGGATGGGGCTCGGGACAACCTGGGATAGTTAAAGGTGTCCCTGCCAAGGGCAGGGGCTGGAACCAGAACTTTAAGGTCCCTTCCAAACTAAACCTTCGATGATTTATCCTTTTTTTTTTCTACAGGCTTTTATTGGGGGGGGGAAGCTTACTTCAGGCTTTGTTTGACAAAGGCAATGAGGGAGTGTGAACACTTTAAATGAAGATGTTTGCTGGAAAAATGTGAATGTGCTTTCTAGAGATACCTAAGGGGGGAAGCAGAATTGCTTCAGTCTTTCCCTGATTTTTATCACAGAGGTGTTGGTCATTCTGTGCTGTCTCTTGATAAGTGACATCCACTGTCTGGCTTTTGTGTGGAATGGGGAAGTGTTGCATTGCTTTGCTTGCACTATTGAAAACACTGAGGTTGTTTTTAAAATACCTTAAAATGGTTTAGAAGTTGTAGTATCTGTTAGTTTCTTTTGTTGACCCTTCCTTGTTAAAGCTGTGGGAGCTGCTGAGTTGTAAGACAATTTATCTGTTTGTAAGTTTATCAATTGATAAACTAACTTCAGAACGGATACAGTCAGCAGTGCTTTGGGTTACACATGCCTCAGTTACTCACATAAGCACCACAGCTTCACTCCTGAGAATATTAATGCACTTTTCTCCGTGGTTTTGTCTTGAAGGCTGGTGGAGTTGCTGGTGTATGTGTTGACTTGATCCTTTTTCCCCTGGATACTGTAAAAACAAGACTTCAGAGTCCTCAAGGATTTAGGAAAGCTGGTGGTTTTCGTGGTATCTATGCTGGTGTTCCTTCCACTGCAATAGGATCCTTTCCAAATGGTAAATTTTCTTTGTCTTCTTTAAGTAGTAATTTATGTCACATCTGACATTCAAGTCTGTGGCTTCCTCTCTTATGGGTGCCTGGATTCTGAGTCCACGCCCAGCTGTGAAGAGCAGTTTCTAGAATTCCAGCATTGAGGAACCTTGAGCAAGACTGGAGTGAAGGCTGTTGCTCTGAAAAGCAACCCTAATTCCTTGGAAGCATTCCTGGATATAAGCCTGTCCTTGCTTATGGGAGCACACTAAAGCATTTCTGGGTGCCAAGGAGGGCTTGAGTCTTGCTTATGGTGGACACTTATGTCATGACCCACTCTTTCTTGGCATTGGAAATGAATGGAATTTCAAAGTGCTTGAGCACTGCAGGTGTTTGAGTTAATTGCCCTGGGGATGCTCTGCCCATATCTCTGAAACAAGAATGCTTCAATTGTAAAGACATCAGGAATACTTTTGAAAATGGGGCTTTAAAAAAGTAGATACTTTTAGTCCCTGTAGAGAAAAGGCATCTGAAATTCCTGATGCCTTTGTCCACTTTGTCTTTGTAGGGAGGGATGAAAAAACAGCAATCTGTGCTGTCGGATGTAAATGTTAGGAGAACTTTGCTGACAAATCCACTGACACCTTCAGATGTTTGATGTCCTTCATAAGGTGATATAAAAAAATTCAGTTCTTTATCTTGGCTGCTCTGTTATCTCCTTTTGAGGTGATAAGCATCTTTTGATTAGTAGAAGGCAATTCACACAGCCCTTCTTTACAATTAAAATCTGTTCCCCCGCAAGACATGTCATTTTTTTCAGTATTTACATCTCCAAAATCTGCACTGTAGTTTTATCTTTCACACGTATGACTGAGGACTGAAATTATCTTTAGGAAAAGGAATAACCCTTAAGGTGTAAGTGCCTTTGTAGTTGACTCTTGCAGTGAATAAACACAGCTCACGTTGCTGTGCTCAGTTTAGTTTTGTGTGTTCCTTGTTCACTGCACAGAACTTACACAAATCCTTGAGAAGCTTGGAAAAAAATTTATGAAGCTAAATTCAAAATATTTAACTGTCAATAGCTAGGAAGAAATTATTAATAAACTGCTACTGAAACAGTTTTGCATATTACAGGGTAGCAGAATTGTATAAATTTATGCTTTTTGAGTTTTATTTTTCTTTTCAATTAATCAACTGATTTGTTTGTTTTTCCCTTCCTCCCCCACCTCAAAAAAAAAGGACCATCCATTCAATTCAACCAAGAGATGGTCCCTCTATCTATGGATATGGAAGATACCAGTTTTTCAAAATGTGCTGGACATTGATGTCTAATGAGCTCATCTTTCTGTAGCTCACTACTAAATATGGCCTGGAGTCCTCACACCTTTGATATTAATGGGAGGTTTGTCAGGAAGCTTAAAGTTCTGAAGTAATTATCTCACATATTCTGTTGATACTGTTATACTGTTTTGGTGTAAAAATATGCTCTAACTACAGCCCTATGATGGAGGAACTGTACAATGATTGCATGTATTCTTGAATTTCAGCTGCTGCTTTTTTTATCACCTATGAGAATGTGAAATCCGTGCTGCCCCATGGATCTTCATCTTACTTGTCCCCTGCAACACACATGGTGGCTGCCTCCCTTGGGGAAGTGGTAAGAAGGAAGTTCATCTATTGTGTGTTCAGTTATGGAAACTTGGGTTTGGTGTCATATCTTGTGACAGTTCTTACAACAGCCTCCTTTTTCATTGGCACAGTGCCTTGGGGCTGGGTGTTGAGCTCTAAACACCCCATGCTGTTCCTGCCAGCACTGGCCACCTCTGCTCTCCTGTTTTTGACACTGTGTGTCCTGGCACTACACTGATAAAGTGGGGTGCAGAGTGTCTCTGCAGGTTTGGGGTAAGGAAATGGGTTAGATGAAAACAAATAGGCTTTTCTGGCTCTTTTGCAACTTAAACTTAGCCAATGGCATGGGGTAGAAGAATTTGTTGTGTCTGTGGTTCTGTATTCTGCTTTTATTAACTGACTTTTTTCTTTTCTTTCTCACGGGGGCTTAGCTTAGGTATATGTTGGTCCCAAGCTACCAGGAGTGTGGAGATGACATTTATTTCAGCTTAACACCAGGTGCCTCACTACTACAGCAGCACAGCCTGGCTATTTCCCATGGGAAGCAGCTCAGCTCTCCCTGCTCTCTGTGGGATCAGCTTTGACACCTAAGTAATTTTTATTCTTCCATGGAAATGTTGCTGATTAGATTGAATGAGATTTAGCCAGGAAACTTAATTTAACATACCAAGTAAATGAAGATAGATGAGTGCAGCACCTATAACCACTCTGGTAGGGGTAGATAGAAGGTGATAGATGTAGGGCTGGGTGGGATTTGTTTGTATTGCCTCAGGTGGATTCTTTCTGAGCTTGGTTAGAGCCTGTGCTGTCAGGTTGTAACTTCTAACTTAAGGCAATGCTCAGAACTTATTTCCATGAAGATTCTCTAAAGGCTGTTAGAAATAATCATGAAGTTATTTACCACCAATGCACAGCCCTAAAACTCTTTGTTTGCCTGGTGTGTCGTGGAGCAGCAGATCCAGGAGGTGTTTTGAGCTTCTCACGTGCTATTGCAGAATCAAGCAAAATGGCAATGGGGCTCGTGAAGAGGTGCCAACACTTTGCAATGAAATCCACCAGAAAAAAAGGTTTCTTCTTTTGGAATAGGTTATTTATGGTACACTCCCTGTGCCTGTGAGGATCCTGTGGGAAAATTACAACTAATTGTTTCAGCAGTAGCTGAAGCCCAGTTGGTTACAGATGACTCCTTTCAATAGAACCTGTTGCCATTTGTTCCCTGTGCTGATCTGTGGCCTTTACAACTCAGGCACTTGCTGCTTTCCTGTTGGGGCTGGCAGAGATGGTGCAGCACAGTTAAATGAGTTGCTCAGGGCTGTCTCACATGCTTGGCTCTGGCTACTCTGAGGCCAGAGAAATGTGTAATGGTAGCCACTGAATTGGCAGAGTAGCTGTATGTGTGGGAACTGCAATGCTGTAACAGCCATTTTCCACCTCATTTTCCTGTTTTTGCTAGCTTCTCTCCTCTTAGAGTGATGGGTGTGAGGAGAGAACTAAGCTCTTAAATAACTGAGATAGATATTTAGAGATTTGCTACAACAAATCTGTAATAAAATAGCACAAAGCAAGACCACCTCATGTATGTCGTATATAAAGTCTTAGTTGATCAATAGAAATATATAAACTAGTCCAAATTGCATCAGGGTGAAAGTTATAATTACAGTTTTATTGATTAGTCATTAAGTTTTAATCAGGGCATAACCAGTGGGACTATTATTTTGTCAGTAGTTTTTTTGATAATATGTACTTTCTTCCATTTTATACTTAATGATTTAAATTGCTTTTAAATGTGAAGCATTAAGCCAAAGACTGTCATGTTAGGATTCTTAAGGTGTATCCTTGCATTTCCGCACTGTTTTTTTACAAAACAGAGAAATTAGGATTTAGAGCAAGAAAGTGTTGATGGATTTCTAGGTTTGCTGTTCCTTCACTGGTGAGTATGAGTCACATACCTTCTTGTGCATCAATAAAATGTTGAGTATGTGCAAAACTTAAATGTGTTTGTGCTGACTAATCTGTGTTTTAAATGTGACCTGCTAAAAATAGTAAAATAGGTAGAGATACAAAGAGGATAAAACAGGAAGAGATACAAAGGTTGCTTCAAGATATGATAAAATATATGTGAGAAATGGGTCAAATGGGAACTTTTAATTTTTATAGTAGCCACTCTCCTGTATTATTTACAGTCAGTGGAAATTCACAGGAGAAACAGTCCCCTGGAACTGTTTTGGTTCATTTTTCTAGTTCCAGACTGGGAGAGACGAAGCCAAGCAATAAAAAGGCAGGGTTGTAGCAGTGTTTTGGTTTGTAGCAGAGTTTTGGGGTTTTTTTTGTTTTTTTTTTTTTCCTTTTAGGCAGGAGGAATATAGGAAGCCAATCTCATCTCCCAGAGATAAAGAAAAGTACATACAAAATCTGACCCTGTTAAGCATAATTATTTTTTCCTACAACTGAATCTCACTGCATAGAGACTCTCAATATCCCATAATACATGAAAAAGTGCTTACAGAGGCACATCCAAAACTCTAGAGGGCAGATACATGGTGTATCATCTCATCAAGGAAGGAGAAGGTTGAAGAATACACGAGTTGCCAATGGGGGAAAAGCCCTTATTATTCCACTTGTGTAACTGAAATCTGGAGATAGAAAACACACTTACTGCATCCAGGACTTTGGAATTTTTCATCTTGACTCTGCTTTGCCCTTTATGTTTAGTCTGCCTGCATCTTTACAGTGAGCTGCCAAATGTGCTTGGAAAACATGATATCATAGGGAGTGGAAAGGAAAACCAGATGTTCTGAAATTTTACTTTCAGTAATAACCAGATGTGTCTTGCAGGCCCAGAGTTAACTGTACAGCTCCAGATTGATTTGCACAATTTTTTAAATGTCAGTTTAATATGATTGGGTGTATTAATTACAAGAAACTTTGCTAAATAGAAGTCCCCCTCAGCCTCTCCCACCAAGCTCCTGCAAATGTGGTTTTATGGCACAAGTTTGATTGTCCCAGTTTGACCAGTGAGGTTTCCCTCAGGAGTGCAAATGGTTGGATTCAGCACAGCTAATTTTACATCCCAGTGGCTTTTCCATGGAGGTGAGAATAAAGTCGTTTGGCTCTGACAACAGCCCTTTCCATCTAATATTTAGATATTGTTATGGTTACAATCTGAGCTTTGTAAGATAGTAGTGAAAGCTTTGGGTTGTTGCCTGTAAGTTGTGGGTTCACTCTTATCTTTCTGACCTTTTGTTCTTGATTGGCTATTTTTGATGGCATTGTCTTTCTTTTTTTTCCTCTACTTTGCAAGGCAGCAAACTACCTTGACTTCAGAGAGGATGTGTGATGGAGGACTGAGGACAAGCATGGCAGGGAGATGTCCTGTTCTTTTGGCAGCTGGTGGTAATGACCATGCTCTGGATCTTCACCAGCTGAAATCATTGAGCTGCTTTTGTCCTTGTGCAAGTTTCTAGAGTATTTTAGGATTTAAAAGTCTGTAAAAAGTAATTTTAGTATTAAAAGTCTGGAGATTTGAAAAGTTCAAAACTTTGTCACTTCACTGGGGAGAGGGGATCATGTGACTGCACAGGGCAAGGTGAGGACAGGTATTTCAAGGTGAAATTCCAAGCTCACTTGGAATTCCAGTGTATTACCACTTGAGGTACTTCTATGATAAGAGCAAACAAAGTGTGTGGTTCATCTATGATTAGCATCTGACCCTTCATATTAATAACTTTGGAATTTTTTTTATCTGCTGTTGGGATGTGTCAAATAGGAAAACTTCTTAATGCAAGAACTATCTTTCTGGGGAATTAATTTACCTTTCTCTACTAGTATGAACTTGTTTCTTAGAAGAAGCAAGCTCAAATACGAGCAAGTTTACAGTTTTACAAATCATGATTCTGTAGAATGATATTTTAAGTGTGCTTTTAATTCAAATAAAAGAGGAAAGTATATGTTTTACCTAATTTTATGCTCGTGGGGTTTTTTTCTCCTGCATAAAAAGAAGCATTCTAGGTATGATGGATAGCGCTGTTGTCTGTCTCTATCCACAAATCATCCACTTCCCTCTGCCCTGGCAGCACTGTTTGAAACAGTTAACTAATTTCAGTTTAATAGAAGAGCAGGAATCTCCAACAATGTATTGATGTGAATTCCATGAGAGTAGCTAGCTAGGTCAGAGGAGAAAGTTGTTATTAATGCCTGTTCTGAGGAAAAGGCAGAAGCATGAGTCAGACAAATCTGCAGAGTAATGGAATGAAAATCTCCAGCAGGATAATTGGCCAGGGCTTTGCAGCATGGTAAGCTCTGGAAGATCAGCTTGCAGGAGCCCAATCTAACAGAGATGAGACCACCACTCATGTCAGACATGAAGTTAAGATTTTAGGTATTTCAAACTCTAAACCTTGCAACGTTGGAAGATGTAACTTTTCAGTTCAACAGGGAAGTTGGACACTCTAGGGAGAGCTGATTTTAGTTCAGCAAAGAAGCAATAAAGTACTTGTGTCTAGACTTTGGGCTAATGGCTTTGAATGTTTTAGCTACTGCTTTTCTAAAATCTGAACTAATAAATGGACAAAATTGTTCTGCATTTTGTGCTTTGCACCCTATCTCCTCTCAACCAGTGTAGTCATGTGCTGGCAGATCATAGTATTTAAAGTAGTGTGCAAATGGCAGCAAAGTGTGACTGGACCTTTTCTACAATACTGAAACTTTGTTTTCTATTTTCATTGATCAGTTATTTTAGCTGTGACTGCACCTTTTGTGCTGTGCAAATCTGGCTGCACTGAGCTTTGAGAAAGGGAATACTCCAGCCCTGGCAAGATGAGCAGTGGTGGGGAGTGCAACAACGTAGGTGGTCTTCTGAATTAATCGTGGTGGGGTTTGAAATATTCATAAATTAATCTATGTGAGGTCAGGTCTGCAATACAGATGGCGTAGGATTTCTGCCAAATCCTTATGCAGAAGCCGGGTTAGGAGATGGTTGAGAAGGTGAGACTGCTGCCTTTGAGAGGTAGTGGAGAAAGAACAGAGAGCGGATGGAAACTGAGAGCAGCGGCTGGGAGTTGGTTGTAAGTAAAGATAAATAGGGGCATGAATCCACAAATGCTGCCAACAAATACATCATACAATTAGGAGCTGAAACAGCGAATTAAGAACTGTCAAATACCTAGCCAGCCACCCACACTGATCTTCTCTTGTATGCTCCATGCTAAGTGCATGTAGTGCATCTTCTTCATCAGCTGTTCTCCCCACACTGCTTTGTGCAACCTGCTTGGTTCAGGGCCTAGAGAACATGCTGCTTTGCAGTAAAGCTTGATGCTTGTCATGTCTTTTCATCACAGGGCTGATCATCAGTTGATTTAGAAATATTTGTAGCTCAGTGTCTACAGAGGAAAGCAGATTTTGATTAAAAAGTTATAAACGAGAAATAAATAATTTTAAAGTATTTCCTGACTTACTCTACCAGTCAGCTTTGGAAATGTTTGAGACACTTTGGAATAAACTTACCTTAAACTAATGTTCTATGCAGGATTTGTCAGGAATAGCTATGAATAGCTCCATATGTGGACAAGCCCATAATTCTTTAAGTGAAAAGGCTGAAGGAAAGAGTAAGGGATCAATTAAAGGAAAATACTTAATAAAATACAATGTAGTTGAAGTTTCCATGTTCTGAGCCAATGTATCCCCAAGAGAGTGAGAAATTGCAAAATACTAGTCTTCTTTCAACAGGAGACTTAATGTGTTTTCAGAAAATACTGCCTGTGTTCTCTTGCCTGGAATCTCATTACTGTCTGTCCTCCTGTAACACAGCCTGACCCCGCTTGGCTCCTTGGAAACAGTTTTCTGCTGGATGGGATGCACCATCCAGCTTTTGCTGAAAGAACAGTTTGGCTGGTGGATTTAATGAGTTTTCTTAAGCCTTTTAAAATAAGTTTAACAGACTTTAACGGTGAAAGTGTTGCTGGAATAGATTGGATCATGCAGATGGTTCTGTACATTGACTTAAGGGTCTATTTTTATTAGGTTTTAAGGATTTCTGTCTTTAAAAGTGGTAGTAATTGATGATTCGAGCATCCACCAAGTTAAGGAAGATTTTTTTCAAGTTATTCAGCTGCCTGATTTTGCTGCTTGAGTTTAAACCAACTGCTTGTGATTGTGCTGAGGAACTTCAAAATCTCAGGGACACACTTTGTGCTGGAATACAAGAGGTGTGTAACATCAGGTTACTGTTGGTAAGTTTTAGGTCTAGTTTTAAAAAGGAAACAAAACTCTACATTGCCTAAACATTAAAAGACCAATTGATTTAGGCAAAGAACACAAACTTTCAAAACATCTGCAGTGAGAAATACTTCTGCAAAGAAGTGTTTAGTGTCAGCTTCACACACTTTCCCTGTTCTCTGCCTGTTAGCTGATGTAACTGGAGTAAGAGTTTCTCCTTGCTGTGAATAGAGCTTGGCACAAATTCCCACTGGTGAAGGACAGAAGTTTCCTGAGGTGTATCTGACACAGCTAAAGGAAAGGTAGGCAGGGAACGCACAGCAGGATTTGTTGGGAATATATCTGGGCAATTGAAGAGCCATGTGTGGGGAAGGAAATCTGAGAGGGCTCCTGAAATGATGGATGAGGAGCCAGCTGGGGACTTCAGGCAGCTGGGGTGGAAAGGCTCAGCCAAGATGGCCATTGTGAAGGAACAAGTGTGTGGTGGTGCAGATGATGCTCTGAAGCAGGAAGGAGGGAGCTCTGGGAAGTAAAACAGAGCTGTCATAGATTTGAAAATGACAGGGTGAAATAAATCTGCAAAACAGCTCTGCAGATTCCAGGTAAAGTCATCTAAGGTGGGAACATGGAGAAAGTTGAAAATGTTTGTGCAGAAACTCCAGTTTTCCAAATGCTTGTGACATTTGGTCCCTGTGAATGGTCTCATCTCTGAAATAATGTGTTTTTAAGCTCTGGGAGGTGCTGAGATCTGAGGGATCTTGCTGGGTGAGATTGTTCTTTGAAGAAATGTTTCCTACCAGCATACAGGGGAACTGAAGTTAAATTAATGAAGGTGTTGTGTCAGCCAGAGGAAAAGATGGGGCAGAGAGCTTGGCATTGTCTAAACTTCCCCATCCAGAGCCCATTAGTCAAAACTTGTTCTCTCCATGGGGTTTAAATTAGGAGTGGAGTCACCTGTTCATGACCCCAGCAGCTTTACACAGGACTGAATTTCACTGTGCTGGAAGGGCACTTCTCTGCTGTGCATGGCAGTGTTGGGGGGAAAATAAGATTTAGCATCTTTTGAGGTTTTATGCTGAAGGTGAACACTCTGGGTCTGGCATTTAAGACAGTGGACAGTACATGTACAGGGAAGTTTCTGGAGAAATCCCTGGAGACAATTCTCTCATTAAAACAGGAATGAACACTTCCATTCTGTATTTTGTGTGCTCTAGCAGGTAGCACAGCCTGCTGACAAGCAAATGTGGAAGGACTTGTTCACAATTGCAGCTGTGACCCACAGTGAATTACTGACCAGAGAAACTTGTATTTTTGTTCTGTCTTGGTCAAAAAGGCAGCAGGTATTTAGATTAAGATTTATTGGTGTTTGAAATGTTTTAGGTCTGTGATTGCAGGTGCTCTGTCCAAAGAATATATGAAACCATATATATGAATATGAGGATATTTCATGTTCCTCCTCTTTTCTGCTCATTTTCCTGGTGCTGGGAAGGGTGAGGCAGTTCATCCTCCATCTGCAGCTCCCAGCTCATGTTCCCTGCTAGCTAATATTTCCAACCCAAGAGTTGTGAACCATAGTTAGAAACAGTTATTTGGAGGATGAAATACTTTGCTAATCTCATAATATTGCATTCATTTTTCCATTCTGTTGAAGAGGGGCATCCCAGGGAGATCTGAAGAGCCAAGCATAAATTTACAGGGTTTGAAGAAGCATGGAAAGCTGCAGTGCTGAATTCAAGTTTTGTTGAGAGCCTTTGACATGAACCAAGAGGGAAATTTCCCCTTTATTCTCCAGATCCAAAGGAAATCAGTGCAATTTAAGATCTTTCAATTTTAAACTCGCCTATTATTTTAATAGTTCAGTTATCTGAGAAAGGGAAAAGGACAGTTTTCATGTTCCAGATTAAAAGTATTAACTACCTAACTAGAAGGGAGCATCTGATATAGAAACTGAGGTGTTCAGATTATGACACATTAATCTATTTTGGGAAGCAGCATTTTTTTTTATAATAAAAAAAACCTCCAGAAACAGAACACACAGAAAACCAGCAACACAGCAAACTTGAGCTCCAAGATAGCTTTTGTCTGCAGCAGTATAGTCAGGGCTAATGCAGGTTACACTTAAAAACCCCAATTTATTGCTGTTTCTCTTTGAACAGGTTTTAGAGTTGTTCTATTTTCCTTGCTTATTTTACATTCTGCTCAGCAGGCAATCCTTCTGACCTTCAGAAACAGGGTGAGAGATTAGGATTTTGTTAGCAGATTGACTGCAGCCTAAACATATGTCCTTTGATAAATCATAGCATCTTTGTTGTCATTTTTGTGCAGCAGCTTTTCCTCCCTAATGGGTTAGTGATTATCTTGCACAGGTATTTAGCCTAAAGTTTCTGCTCTCTGGATACAAAGTTTTATAGTGTCATAAATTATATTCTTATTTGATTAAGAATAAACTTATGCAAATGACGTTTAAGAGATGCTGTCCCCAGGAATGTTCCTTTAGTTTTGTATGAAATACTGAATTGCATTTATATGGTGAACATCAATTAAAGCTTCCCAGCCTACTCAAACAGTCCTTAAAACAAACTTCCTGCTTGAGAAATTGAAATATTAAAATCCTTTAGAAAGGGTTCTACAGGGTTTAAATCTGCAACAAAAGAAAAGGTTTCTGGAGGTTACTCCATGTTCCTGTACTAAATTTTCAAGTAGACTCAGCCATGAAAGCCAGAAATTTGCTCAGAATCACTGAGTGCAGGTTCCTAAATCACCAGCCACTCACAAATTCCGTGACAGTCCTTTGTCCTCTACCTGTACACTACTCTTCCCCTGCCATGGGGCAGAATGGCTGGCTAATTAATAAGTGTAAAAAATATTTGATCTTGATGCTCACCTAAGCCCAAGTTAGTGCAGAGAATAGTTCAGCTCATTAGCCAGGAGCTTATCAGGTGCCAGAAACTGGGCTCTCACTTCAGTAGGCTGTCTTACAGCAAGGTGATACCTGCCTCTTATTAAAGATAACAAGTGCTCAGCCCTTATGGCTGTGGGAGCTTTTAGGAATGTGTGAGTGAGATCATCAGCTGTGCAGGGTGCTGCAGGAGGAGATAAATGCTTTCTCAAGCTGCTCTCCTTAGAGCTACAAAGCTGAAAATGTTGTACCAGCTGTGTCCCTGGTTCTGAGGAAACCTGTGCACCAGCCCAGCTTAAATGCCCAGCCTAAGCCCTTAATAGCAATTAGGACACCTGCTCTGTCCTCTTCCAAATGTTCCTGGATATATCTCGTGTACAGTTCACAAGGTTAGTGGTCAAACTGTAGTGGAGGTGCCTAAAGACAAATGTATGTGTTATCTTTGATTCTCTACCAAACCCCACAAATCTAGCCCGGGAGAAAAATGCTTTGCCTGGAGAACAAAGGGTGGAAAGAAAGGGCTGTTAATCCAAATAAGATATGTTGATATTTGGATCATAATATAGCACTGAAGACCAGGAGTTGTGTTCTTTTCTAAAGATGTTGGCATTGTCTGTTTGCACTGAGCCTCTGTGTAAGCAGGACCATGCCCCCTTTGTCCTTTTTTTATTATGTATCTTGTGTTATTGTATAAAGTACAGTGTTGGGTACCCCTGTGCTGAATTAGATGAATCTGTCTGATTCTGCACAGCTGCCCCAGCTTTAGGTGGGATTGGCCCCTATGCAGAAGTTACAGTTTTGAGATCAGGTGTTTCCTGTAAACTTAGGTGAGCCCATAGAAAAGGCTTTGGGTAGATTCCTGGTGCTATTTACAGCAGATCTTATTTTCTGTTTGCTACAGCCACATTTATACTGAAACAAACTGTTTAAATTGGTGTATATATATAAAGTTTCATAGCACTTTTGAGACTTTACTTGCGCTGGTCATTGTTCACAACAGCCAGGACGATCTGGTTCCAACATAAATCTGACCAGGAGATGGCAGTGCTGATTCGTGCAAGGAGTATCCAAAAATTAGAATACTTTTCCCTCAACTGACAGAGGAAAGAAATTACCTTAATTTAATTAGAACGTACACTGTCTTAGCAATACATAGATAAATGTTAATGAAATAGACCTGTTTTTAGCTTTTGTTCCTGACCGGCTAATGCAAGTCAGCAAATTAAAAATGCACGCAGGTTTTTGTCTAAATACTGGAGTCACCCATTGACCTAGTAATGATTAGAGACAAGGATTTTGAAATTCAGCACCCTCTTACTCAGAAGTGGTGATAGCATTAAAAAGCTGGAAAGGTAATAGGTGCTAGTGTTTTCATTTCTGCACACCTGCTCTGTAAACTATTAATGGCTTTGCTTGTAGCTGTAAAATCGAGTTGTCCTATAGCTTAAATTTGAAAATTCTTGAGCCTTTTGTTTCAGCCTTATTGTCTTCCTGCCCTTATGGTATCTATACATGTGCATTGACATTGTGTTACCTGACCTGGTAAATTAGGAAGAAGCTTATACGGCAGCACCAGGATCTTGATTCTGTCTTTTTGTTCCCATCAAAAGATGGGAATAGCCCCTGGCTCCAGAGTTTGCTTGGGAAAATGAGTGTGGCCCCTATGAATGGGGTGCTGTTGTCTGTTAGCTGCTCTAATGTCAGCTGAGGGCCCACTGCTGGACCCTCTCCATGGCTGGCTCTGCAGATGTTCAGCACAGAGTTAATTTGTCACAAGGTCATCCCCAAATCCTGCAGGATGCAGCAGGCATGGCCTGAGCTTGGTGGCTGTCTTGTGCTGCTCTGTGTCAAGCAACAGGCTATGTCTGTGTGAGCAGCCAAGAGAGGAAAAAGCAATTTCTTCCTGGGACCTTGGTGATTAGGGAGCTGAATGGGCTCCCCTGTGTGAGGCCACGTTGTTGTCTGCATTCCATGTCTGTTGATCCCTGGTGGATGCAGGTAAAAGTATAAATGTGGGCAGGTACTATGGGACAGCTGCACTCCTGCATCCTTCACCCTTCCTATGCCATTTGCTTAGAGCTTTCACATCTGAAAATTGAAGTGTGGACTCTTACTGATACCATACTGCTGCTGCTTGAACATCCTTGTCCAAGAAGGCAAAGCCTGGTGACCTGCATTGTGTTCTTTCACCCTTGGCAGGCTCACCTGGAAGGCACTGCAGTGATTGGGGTCAGTGTGATAGAGCTGAGATTCTTCTGCACCCACCCATCCAGGCTGTTCCTTTTTAAATGAGATATATGTGAATTTAATCTTGCATACTTCCCTTTGGAAACCTGCTCTCCACATCAAAAGGCTGCTGGGGTTGTTATTGATGGGAAGGTGCATGTGTAGGAACAAACAAGGTAGCACGCTGTAAGTTCAGGTGCATACTGAAAATGTCACTGTGCAGTCTGATGCTGGCAGCTGCAACTCGTGGCTTTTTGAATACCACAAGTGCCCTATGGAGCCAATCTGACAGCACTGCCCGGGTGACAGGAGCCTTTATTTCCTTTCAGAACAGCACAATGTAATCATTGTTTTTGTTCTTGTGCAGCCACAGACTCCCTTGTAAGCGCAAATTCAAATGGAAGAAACATCAAAGTTAATTTGAAATGAAATGCACCCCAAGTAGTCCAGGGGAAATGGAGACATTACTTTGTAGCCACCCTTCTCCTGCCAAAACTGCAGCACCCCAGATGTCAGGAAGCCACGCTGCGCTCTTTGTCTGCTCTTGATTGACTAGATTGTTTTCATCCCAGCCTTTTTAAAGATCTCCTCCTGCCTCCATATTTTTAAGGAATAAAAAGCTAATATAAGGACATGGAGTGTTATGAAGCATGAAGTTCTATAAATATTTATGCTGAACTATCAAAAAAACTTGACAGTTCTTATTTTCTTGACAGATTGGGGTCACTTGTTATTTTTGACCCTGAGAATTGAAGAGCATATGGAGTTAGATCTGTTTGTAATGACTTTTGGGTATTGTTGTCCAGTAAACTTCTAGGAATGTAACAGGATAACAGGTTTTTTTCTTGGTGTCTTTGTCAAAATGGAACTTAAACCTTGCATTTGTGTTACCCACAAATGACCACCCAAGCTACTGTGTCTGTGCAATCTCCAGTGAATTCCTGTACTTTCTTTGGCACACATGGATTTCCCAGTTAGCTGCTTGGTTTGCCACTTCACACGGACAGCTTTCACCTGGGCTGTTTTTCACTTGAAGTACTCTGTGATCACCTTTGTGTCTAGGAACAAGAGTGTGTTCCTGAGCCTGGCACAGGATGGTCTCAAGGCAGGCTAAAACTCTGGCAAAGCCTGTGGGGTCTGCAGTGTTTTGCCACCAGTCCCATCACTGCTTTAAATATCCCTGGAGGCAACAGAAGACAAACTCTGCTTAAAATTTTAAGTACTGATAAATAGGCATTTTGTAGAGAGGTGAGAGGCTTGTAACTCCCACACTTCAGAATCCTCATTCTATGAAATGATGTGTACACAAGCTTAACCCCTACCTGAAGCCAAAGTGGCAGGTGAATATTTAAAATCCAAGCCCAGCTTTTTCAGCAAAGCTGGAGCTTTGTGGCAGCAGCCACATTATTACATCCAGCTGCAGAGTCTAGTAAATTCATTCTGCAGGAAGGGATCAATCCAATGCTTTACATTGAATAAGGTGTGGTGTATATTTTAAGGTAAACCTTGGAATATGTTGTGTCTAAAGCTGACCAGAATGGCTTCTGCTATCGGTCACTAGAGGGCACAAAGGAATTACCAAAGAAAGAAGATTCTTTGTCTTATAGTTCTGAATCTCCACTTTAAATCTGTGAAAGTGAGGGGAAAAATTCCTGTGACTGCCAAAAGACAGGATGGATTCAAATTTTGGTTTTATCAGTGATTTTCTCCACTCAAATCTACTTCTGTTTTCAAAGTTAAAAATTCCAAGGTTGCTTCCATGCTCCTGTTAATATAATTTTGTGATCAGGAAGTACATGGCACTCAGAACAAATACATAAGTTGCTCATGAACAGCTTTTATGTCCTATAATTACAAACCTGATGATTTGTCAGGTTTCTGTTCTTGGAAGAGGTGTTTGCTGTACAAAGAGGAAGCCAGCAGTGTCTGCCTGAACCCCTGGTTCTTTTGCAGGTTGCCTGTCTCATACGGGTCCCATCCGAGGTTGTCAAGCAAAGGGCTCAGGTTTCTCCTTCCTCCAGCACTCTCCGGATTCTCTCCCAAACCCTGTACCATGAGGTGAGTTCAGAGCAAAATTCCTAAAAGTTTTCATCCTTCCCACTCAGTGCCATACACGTCCAGAAGCATTCCTACAACTTTATTCCAGTTCTGTGCTTTCCCAGCACTTTCCCATGTATTCTTCTGTTCTTAAAAGTGATTGGCATGTTATGATTGAGGAAACCAAACCCCCACCTCCCCCTGGGGCATGCACTTACATGCATGCTCCAAGCAACTCTTTTTTTCTCCTCTTTTTATATGGGATACCTACATTTAAAGATGAGGGGGGAAAAAAAAAAAGGGATTTAGCTTCCAGATTCCAAAGCTCTGCTTGTATTTATGCAAACAGCCCACGTCTGGGGCAGCAGGACATTGAGTGTCTGTGTGTAGTTTGCTGAATGGTTCCCAGTTTTTGAAGCAGGCTTTGGAGGGGATGTCCAAAAGGCACCATTTCAGAGGGGCTCTGGAGGAGCCAGGAGCAGCTCTGGAAATGAGTGCTCATCCAGTATTGGTTACTTTTGAAAAATAAGGGTCTTTGTCTTCTTTTGAGGAGTTATGCTGTTCCCTCCTGTGAAAACCTGTTCATGTCTGTTTTAGCAGAGTTTCACAATGGGGGATTTTCAAGCTGTGTTCCATAAGAGAAAGCGGCTCCTAAAAACAGTGTGGGGAAAAATATTGTAACACATTTTCTGAGTGTAAAACCCAGGGAAAGAAAGACATAAATATGACCTTTAAATGATCCACTTGATTTTTATTTGCTTTCAAATAGAAACTATTGTGATAACCCTGCACAAGAGGGTCACTAGAACTTCTTTGTGTGACTTGATTCTGCTTTAAAAGCTGATTCTGTCAAAACCATATGTTTTTCCCTTTCCATATAACTGGCTAGAGAACCTTAAGCCTTGCCAAACACTTGAATTAAATGCCCTATAATAATAAACAACATAATTTTATATACACTTATAAAATAACTTTTAATTGCTTTGAGTATTTTCAGATGGTTAAAAATATAAAACATTTGTCTTGATAAAGGCTCTGAACCAAGGCTGAGGAGGTGAAAATAAAACCCTCTGGCACTGTAAATAATGGAATACAGTACACAGTGTTATAATCAATACAGTCAATTTGAAGCTGAGGTGTGACACTTTAGGGCTGTAATGCTTGCCTCGTAATCACCAATAAATTGTGGTCTTTGACAAACTCATTCCCTCTGGATGATGCTTTTTTGTGTTGCTTTACAGGGTATTCAAGGACTTTATCGGGGTTATAAAAGCACAGTATTAAGAGAGGTAAAACATTTGTCTTTTTCTCTTTTATTTTTTTTTCAATTGCTTCCTTTGCCTCAGTTTTCTAACAAGAGATAATAATACAATTGAGATCAGTTGCTCTAACCTTAAGCTCTAAGTCCCAGTATATTTCATTCCAGGTAAGTTACCAGCCTTTAATTTAAATAGAATAGTGATAATGAGCACTAAGAAAACCTTTGATACATGCAAACATTCATTTGCCATCCTGGCTCCCCATTCTGTTGCTGCTAAATTGAAAAGGGATGGAAAAGTATATATTAATATGAGAAAACCATAAACTAAAGTACTGGAAACTTTCTCAAGTCTTGTGATTGCATCATGTGAACTATATATGCCAACAATGGTGAACTGGTGGCATCAGGCCAAGTTTAGCACAGACAGAATTAGGCTTTCTTTAAATATATTTGTCAGCAGATGCCAAGGGATTATTTGTCATCTGTATATAGGAAGGATTGTGCTCTTTTTTTTTTCCTTTTTTTTAATGTGTGAAAGAAATGCATTTAGTCACCCAGTCTGTAGATTTGATATGGCATTACTTAACTCTAAATAAGAATTATTTCACTGTTAGAAAAAAAAAAATAAAAAGAGGGCTAAAAATATTTTGGCCCACTTGGAAGAAAAGAGTTCCTAAACTAAAATCTTTTCATAAATGCACTGTGAGTTCCAAGATTAGTGTCATGGAAGTGCTTGATATGCTGTGTGAACTAAGGCCAGATTATAAAAGAAGTAGAAAAACCTACTGATAAACTCCCAGTCTAAAATTGTTTCAGTATCAGGTCCCAGGAGACCACCTTTTGATGAAACAGAAGTTGCATGTTGTATGTGTACCTCAAATAGAGAGATGAGGCTTGGTTCCTAGGAAAACATGAAATCACAGAAAGGTTTGGGTTGGAAGGGGCCTTAAAACCCATCTTGTTCCACCCCCACCTTCCACTGTCCCAGGTTGCTCCAAGTCCTGTCCAACCTGGCCTTGGGTACTTCCAGGGATCCAGGGGGCAGCCACAGCTTCTCTGGGCACCCTGTGCCAGGGCCTGCCCACCCTCCCAGGGAGGGATTCTTTCCTGGAATGTGTCTGGACACAGCCACTGGTGTCCAGGAAGGGCTCTCTATGTGACATTTTTGGTGTGGTGTGTGGGTTTGTCTTCTCCTTATGTAATTCAAGTGAATAAAGTAGGTTTGGATCTTCCCCCTTTGATTTAAACACAGGCTCAGATCTGTTGTCTATGTTGCCATTGATAATAAAGGCAGTTGCAGAGTCTTTTTATTCTTCATTCAATACCTCTGCTTTTTAAAGCCTTTCTTCATGCTGAAAACTCTTTTCAGGACAGTTATATTGGCCAGCTCTTGTTACAAGTACAGAATAAAGATGGGTTTTACCTAAAATAACAAACACCAAACTTAGCGTTCCTTAAAGTGCTGACAAATGCTAATGCACTGTGGTTTATTTTAGCAGTTTTGAGTGTTTAAAAAATTACTTATTTGTGCAAAGATGACACCTGCTTTTCTGAAATGTAACCCTCACCATAGCTTTGTCCTGTACTTATTTTCTGGCTCACTAAACGTGTTATAAACTCAGATTCCATTTGCAGACAGGGAAAAAGGCGAATGAATACGAATCATTTTGATTTCTCAGAGGGGTTGTGAATAAATGAATAAATTTAGATCCCACTGAGTACAGATTTTGCATACTAACAGGTAGATAAAGCACATGCTTGCTACTGTGTACTATTCTCCTTAAAATTTGTTTTGACATATGTCAGGGTGGTAATTAATTTGCAGACCACATTCATGGCACACTGTGTGACCCTGCTGAGATAACTTCGTTTACTCAAAATGGCAACACTTTGTTGGAAATTTAATGGGAGTCCTCTCCATTATGTATATTCATAAAAGATCCTTCAGAACTGATTTCAGTTGAAGTATTGCTTTTTGGGAGAATCTGTCCAATAGAATGAGAAATAAATGATTACTAAATGAAATGTGCTTTCTTTTCAAAATAAAACAGATCATAGGTGATGTTTAAAAAAAAAAATCTTTGAATTTAACACTGTTAAGACTGATGCATTTTTCTGACACTAAATTTTGTAAAGCAATGTCCACTCAGGTATCAGCCGTTTGCACCTTCAGCTGGAGCTGTTGTAAGCCTGACATTTAATCTTGGTATTTTTCCTTCTCTTTGAGTACACTGCTTCCTTTAGGGTCTTTATTTTCAGACAAAAATCTATTTTAATTCAGTATTAGACACATCCTGGTAGCTACATAGCATATATCAGCTGGTACGTAATTCCAGTTGACTTTTATACTTACATGCTTTGGTTCTCTACCTACACAAACCCCTTTGTTTAGTTATAATGAATTGGGAATTTTTAGATAGAGGGTCTTCAATACATGATTTTTCATTAAAAATATTGGAAGAGGCTGGGAATATTGATGCTTTTCAGATGATTATATTCTTGTGTTGGCAAAGTTCTTGAGCTGGAGTTTAAGAAAGGTTAATTTTAGCTGTTGCATTGGGATAAAATTTTGTGTATTATATCAAGCAGATTTCTGGACAGAGATCTGCTTGCCAGTTGATTGAATTTCAGTGAAAATAAGTCTGTTTATAAATGGACTGGGGTGTGGAAGCCTCATCTTGCTTTAGCATAGCAGATCTCTTCAGGACAGCCTTACTCTGCTCCATGTAATTGGCTTTAGCTGCTGTGCTGGTGCAAGGTAGTTGTTTCATCCTTCAGTTGTGATTCTCAATCTGACTTATCCCCTTTATCTTCTCAGAATGCTTTCTGTGCAGATGGATATTGGAAGAGAAAGAAGATGGCTAAATACATAATGCTCTTGGAAATAACTTTGAGTGAACCTCCAGGCTTGAAAGTTTTGGCTGTGACTCTTTTCACCTTTTTGGTGCCTTTTCTTTCACATCTCCATTACATTTTGGTCTTTACATCTTCCTTTGATGTAGTTACACTGAACTAATCCTAAAATGGAAAGGGAGGTGAGGTACAGTGCATCATTCTGTTGGCAGCAGAAGCTTGAAAGAGACATCTGTGCTCCAAGAGGAAGGCTTTTGTAATAAAGCACGAAGTGGGAATATGGTTATTAGGTTGCTCAATGAGACTTCGAATAAATGGTAGAAATCAGAGGCTGTGAAATGATGTGGAATTCCCATGATGTCATTTCCAAAGCAAATCCAAGTGAGAATTGCCCCTTCCTATGCCTGTAGTGTACCAGTGTGCACCACTGTGGAAACTGGATCATGCTGCTAAGATCAGTCAATGAACAGGTAAATTTATTCACGTTTTCCACAACAGAGAAAAGTTAGCTGGTAAAATTTCCAGCCATCTCATAATAAGGCAGGAGCAGACTATAAATCCACTGCAAATCCTTTAGAATTCCTAAATGGGGATGGTGTTCTGCTGCTGAGATCTTATATAAGCAAATGGAGCCAGATTTTTAATTCCTGCATAATTCATTTTATTAACTATGACCAAGTAGAACATCTGTTAAAATTCCATAATGTTCAGTTCATGGGAAAAAGAAAGAAACCCCTGAGTTCCCATTGGAGCTCTTCCATTTCCGTTCATGTTACAGGACTCCAGCAGATGTCTTAGAGGACTTTATTATAAATGAGGGGACAGCACAAAAGAAAAGGAAGTGCTTTGTCCAGTTTCCCTGTGTACAGTGGGTTACTTCACTGGCATGTCTGTGTGCAGGTTGCAGCCTCACAGTAAATCTGGTGTCCCTTCTGTCCTGAATTACCATGGTTTAGAAGAAGTGAGCGAGTCCAGAGTGGGTGTTCCGTGTGCTTTTAATCCAGTTTGTCACTTGTAAAAATATTTCAGATGGACTGGCCTCTAGCTTGGAAGTAGATTCAAAAGGAGCTAAATTAATATTAAACTTTCTTAAAGACAAAGGAGATGGAGAATGACTGGCTGGCTGTAACTCACAGATGTCTTGGGAAGAGACTGAGTTGCTTTCAAATGTCAGCCTTTGCTGTGCAGGTGGCCCTGGCTGAGCTTGTCCTCTTAGACTTTTCTGAGACAATTCAAACTCTTGCCTCCATTCAGGTGGAGGTGGCAGTGGTGCTCTACTTGTCAATGTTGTTTCAGAACTCATAGGTCTGAGTTTGAAAGGAAACCCCTGGCAAACCTGACCCCACCTGGGTACCATTGCTTTAGGTGAGACAGCAGAGTTGTCACTTTGGGCAGTCCCAGTTCTTCAAGTTAGTGCAGCTGTGGGCTGGTTTGGGGTTTGTGGGTTTGTGTTTTTCCCTTCAGTATATGCAAGGCAGAGCCCAGAGTGGATAAAGGCAGCTGCTGCTGCCTTGGGAGGGAGGGAGTGATGGAGTAACTTTGGAAGGAGAGGGACAGCAGTTCAAAGTGTGCTGTGGCATTAGGGAGTGGCAGCAGTGTCACAAAGAGCAGCAGATTCCAGAGAGCCAAGGAGATGTAACATCTCCTTGGAGGAGATACTGCTTGTTGTGTGTTCCACAGAACTGCTGTCCTTGTACAAGATGTGTCTCAAAAGGGCTGGGGAGGACCTGCAGTGCAGCCTTTGCAGATGAGGAAGGAGCTAGAAGTAAAAAACAAAACAAAACAACCCCACCAAATCAAAAAAGACCACAACAAAAAACCCTCTTAAACAACTTACTGCTGGGAGAAGGAAAATAAAGCAACTATCAGCAAAATGGGCTTTAAAGGCACACCTGCTTGCATTTTCCTAATTTAAAGGGTTGGTGAACAAAGGATGCTGAGAGGAGTTTGTATAAAAATGTAAAACCCAGCTGAGATATGTTGACCCTGTTGACTGAGGGTTGGAGGGGATTTCTGAGGGCTGAGCTCAATAGGGCACACTGCAAACAGGGAGTTTGTTTATCCATTTAAGGTAGTTTTGCATGCTTTTCTTTTGTTAGGACATCTTTATATAAATATCCTGTTCTCTGAGCTGTTAGAGAGGTTTATTTCAAGTTTATCTCTGTTGCTGTAGGACAGAAAGAATGTTATTAATACATTCTTTCACTTGCACAATTAAAACTTTGATCTTTTGTCATACTCTGTGTATTACAGAGCAGATGTCGATAGAAACAGGCAAACAGGACACTATCTTAATACAATATTTGGAAAAATAAACATCCTCCTTAGTGAAATATGTGCAGTATCTGTCTTTTGTTACCTTCTGGAAAACTGAGCTGGCTTTTATGTTATTTTGTGACTCCAGATAGGTTAGGTTTAACCAGGAATTTGCCAGGCAGGAGGTTTTTGACTTTTACTGAGCAGCCAGCATTTCTTTGACTTCGGTGTTTCATATAGAGCATCAGCAATCTCATGAAAGGGATGGGGGCTGTAAAATGGATTAATGAGCTTTGTGGAAAATTGTGCAGAGCTTATGTGACTTCAAGATTAATGGGAATAAGTTGAAAAATAAGTGTCTGCTTCCCACTTTAACATCACTTTGTCTTGGAAAGCCCCTCACTGGAGTTGTATCAGCTCTTGTATCTTCCTAGGTATCAATATTCAAGGGATTTTAATTTTGAGGGGGCTGTGAGGGTTAAAGGTGATTCTTGAGGGGTTGGATGAGGCCTCAGGCACACCCTAGCTTGTGACCTGGAACACCAGTAAATGGATAAAATGAATAACTGCTGCTGTAGGTTGTGCTCATTACCTTCTCCTGCAAATGCTGGAATAGTACTTGGAGATGAAAATTGAGATCTCACAAAGCACTTGTAAATGACTTTTACAGACTGCAAAATAACCCTGGTTTTCCTAATTTACCAGTTGTGGGAAATAGGTTTTGTGACACGCCCGAGTGGTGGACAGAATCCTCAAGCAAATTCCTTGAAGTTTGGGAGGAAGGAATGAGGGGTTTTTGGCTTTTTTTTGGTCAAGCATGTTTACAACCAAGATGTTCTGGTTGAACACTCTCTTGCTGAGGCCAGGTGCAGTGTCCATATGGAATGGCCAGAAGCAGAATTCAGCCACCCTTGGTGCCATGGATGTGTTGTTTAGCAGTGGAGCACACAGTCACTGCATCTCTCTGACATCAGTGGGTAAATTCAGATGAAAAGAATTCCATATATGCAGAGTATTTCTGTATTTTGAAAGCTGCAGCCTTGCAGCTGGGGTCTTTGAACAGAAAAACCCTTGGAAAGCCATGTGCACTCAAAGCATGGTGTGTGATTTGATAATGCAGATTCTTTCCAGCTGAATGTGGGTGCAAGCAGAGTCTTGCAGGAATCGTGTCCTGCTCCAGGCTTCCAACAAAGATACCATTTCCATACATTCTCAAAGCAGCTTACTAAAGTGTTTCTGCAAATGGAGCATTCATGGTGTAGGAATGTGTTTCGTGGGTGGGTAGCAGCACTGTGGGCAAGAACTAGTTGGGAAGAAAATTATACTATGAAGAAAAAGTTCTGGTTTTCTTTGTGCTGTGATGTTTTTGTTTCTTTTATTGATTTTTTTGTTGATTTGTTTTTTGTCTTTTAAATAACCTAGGCACTCTATTTGCTACACTGATTGCTTTGATTTCTGCATGTTTCACAATGGTTTGAATTTTTAGCTGAGTGGTGGCTTTTAGTTTTAATTCCTCAGCTGCATTCCAACATGGGCTACTGTATTTTTGTTTGTCTAAATACTTTCTGTAGGTCTCAGTTCCTGTTTTGCTAAGTTGGAGAATAATCCTGCTGATGGCTGGAGGTTGCTGGGCTGTTTTTGGTGAAGGCCACATTTTGTTGGTGGGTGAAGCGACTTCATGTGTATGCTGAAGTGGGTAATTCTCTAACTGCAGAAAGATATATATGTGTAGGGGATATGTTTATATAAAATATGTACAAATATACACATGGACACTTCTATATGTAAAATATGGTATTGCTTTTAATAATTTCTTGTCAAGGGTCTTGGACTGTCTGAAGCAGCTAGTCCTGTAAATGTGTGTGATTGGTCTGGAATAGCAAGCAATTTAGCAATTTCCTGAAAGTATAAGACTGTATTTCAGGGATGAAATTCTTGCCTGAAGTAGACCAAAACATGATTTTACAGTGGAAGGCTTCCACTTGCAGGATCACGCTGCTGTCAATATTAATAGCACTTACCTGTTTTTTCATACTTAGGCTACTCTTTTCTGGTTTCTCTGCACCTCCTAAAAACAGAAGCACGGTTAAAAGAATCAGCAGTCCAAGAATTGAATCTGTAACCCAAAGATTATGGTGAAGGTGTGAAAAAGAAACCAGATCTATGGCAGAGAGCTTATGTGATTTATCGATTATGTTAATGGTTGGAAGAATAGCTAGAGAAGCACTTGTGAGAGAGTGCCACCAGAACAGTTCTTCCAGGTGCTTAAGACACATCATACTTCAATTATTTTGAAAGATTACCTGTTTATTATCTAGCAGAGAATAGGAATTGATCCCACTGTTTTGAGTGCTGGAAAAGTGCCCCTCAAAAGAGAAAATATTGAAAGCCATTCCTCGCTTTAGGATATTTTACCAGCCAGAATTGGCTGGTTTGAGCGGATGGAATAAATGAAACAGCTTTCTTAGCTTGCTGAAAGGGGAATCTCCGGAGTGCGGTAGGAATTCATGCTTGCAGTGCAGATTTTGGGCAGGAAAAGGGAAATGTGTGAATTCTTCCCGCGCTCGGACAGCAGAGGGCAGCAGCGGCCGGGGAAGCGCGGGGCGCGTTTGGGGTGAAATCCGCGGGTCCTGCAAGTGATGCTTTCATCAATTTCCATCAAAACCCACCTGCAAAGGACACCCAGCATCTGAAATGTTGTCCATTTGATTCTGGGAACTAGCCCTGTTGAATCTGCATGTGAATTTTGGGAGGAAATGGAGTGAGGTTTAGCTTGGGAATGATTTTATGGGCTCCTATAATTTAGATTTGATGAAGTTTTTATCTGGTATGAATAGATTATATGTGGTCTGTAGCATTCCCCATGTGTTCTTGCCCCATGGGATAATGCCCATGTGCCATGAAGAAGAGAAAGGAGGATGTCTGATCACCTGGAAGCATCTGTGTTGAGACTTCATGGGCTGTGTAATCATCTATTTCAAATTTTACTTCAGCATCACTTTCTGTTAATATTCTGCATTTCTTTAGCTTATCTTTTTCTAAGAAAAATACAACTAAATTCATAATCTTTTGGATAGTGTAGTGTGCACCTTAATTAATATCTCATGTCACTTCTTAGTGACAATGTAGTTGGAAACACATGTGGGAGGTGGAGCAGGGTGGCAACATGATTTTCATAATTTTTATAGAAACTTAGGTAAAGCAGGCCGGGTGTGTGTACTGCAGATGGAAATAATGCTATTAAACCAGGCTCTTATCTCACTTTTATTTTTCTGTTAATTTTATGGGAGCCAATAAAGCATAAGCTCTGCACATTTTCTTTTTATGTTGGTTGAATATGTGAAAATTGTGTTCTTGCTTTTCAAAGCCAGCAGGTCTAGAGTTTGGCCTGAATGTTTTGGCATGTTTTTGCAGTGCTGGGGTCCCTCTGCCAGATGTGGCTATCCCAGGCTTGAATCTTTCCCAGTTAAAGGCTGCTGGTGATGCACAATATGTGGCATGGGTAGAAACCTGTCCTGAGGAGACTGAGGCATCTCAATGTTCTTTCAGACACAGCAAAGCCTCAAACAGAGAGAGAATCATAAGCCAGGATACTACTCCTGCTTTCCCATGGGAGAACAGCCAGTACATTGTATTCTGTGTTTGCATTTGGCATTGCACAGTCTCTTAATGTAAAAGAGAGGGGCAAATAAAGAAGATTGCATGAGTATCAGAATAAATAATATGCTCATATCTCAGTGGGAGGTTATCTGCTCCCTTCTTGCTTTTGCTGATCTGAAATCCTGAAGTGCAATAAAACATTTTAGGAGGCTTATGAAATACAAGGCCATAAGGCACTTAACTGAGTCTTGTCTTCCTGACTTTAATGTACTGAATGCCAATTAAAGCAAAATTTAGCCCATTATTAATTTTGCCACTGGCTACATACCTCAAAAGTTTTGGGTGGATGTTTCTTATGCCTTTTTCTCCAATCTTCCCAGCATTTTGCCTCCTGGCCTGTGCAGCTGTGCTGCTGATATCCTTTCTATTTCTGGAAATGACCCATGCAGTTAGGTCAGTTTGTTTTAGCCTCACTCCTTGTTGCTGAAGTAGAATAGCACATTTCCCCTCACTGCATGAAAACCAGGGCAGACAATCTTGATAAATATGATTAATGGGCCTCTCTGCTTTGCTCTGCAGCTGAAGGCTTCCTGAGATTCTGTGTCAGCTGGGCAGCAGCTCCCCAAACCAACCTTTACATAGAGAGTATGTCTCAGGTTCAATTATCTTGTTAAAGGTATTCTCTGATTTTGCTGTAGGAAAGTCTTTGCTATTGAAATACAGTAATAAGAGGCTGAAGATGTATTACTGGCAGGAAAAGCAGTTCATAAATATGGGTGAGTTTGGATTTCTTCACTCGGTCCTGTTACCTAGAGGTCTGTTTGTTATGGTTCCTAAGGCAGAAATTAAATCTGGGCTTAGTGAGGTGTTGGATTCCTTGTCCTGATCAGCAGGACAGGAACTATTACAGGAGATAGTGACAAGTGGTGGCAGCTTTGAGTCAATTATAACCTGTCAATACTTGGCATATATTTCTAAGTTACTGTTATGTTTTTCTCCCATAATGTGACTTAAATATGGTATTCATAGAATTTGACAGAAGATGCTTTTTGAAGTATTGTCAGAAGGAAAACCAAATTAGTATAGTATTGTCTTGGTGAAAAATGTTATCAAGAGATAACTCCAGCAGTTATGCAGCTGCTCCTTCACAAATGCAATTAATATGGGGGGGAAATTCCCCATAAAATAAAATGTGTGCTTGGTATTAAGGAACACTGAGCTTGCACCTCTCTGTTAGTCAGCAAGCACTCAAATTTGTGAGAGTATTTTGCAAGTTATCCTTAAAATTCAGAGTCCCCTGCATGTGGGAATTGCTGGCTGCAGCACAGGCTGGATCCATCCAGCTTTCCTGATGACTGCTCTGCCATTGTAATTGCAGCACAGCAGTACTCTCAATAATTGAGTACAAGTCTTAATAGCAAATAATCCTGTTGAAGTTGTTCCCTCTCCATTGCAATCAGAGGAGAGCTTTGTTAAGGCATTAACGAACAAATTAGCTACTAAATACTGGTAATAACCTATTTCCCAAAAATTGCTTTTTAATTATAGCCTAAGCTGTGTGATTCCTGAAATCACTTCTTTGGCAAACCAGTGTTTGTGATCATTTCCAACCACAGTAAGTAATTGGCAAAAAAAAAGTTGGTTTTAAGTTTTTACTGATATCTGAACAGACTTTGCCTCTATATTCCTGCCTGTAGAAATACTTTATCAGTGTTTCCTTTCACTGCTGCTAGTATTTCAATTTAAATGTATTAGGCTGTGCTGTGAAATTATTGTTTTACTTCCATGTACAATATGTGGCTTCATTAGATTTTTAGATAGTGTAGATATTTTTTCACTTAACCATTACAAGAAACTTTTCTTGTGAGGGAGGAGGAATTAACCACTTAATTTTTAAAAATGTATTGGTTAATGCAAACTATTTGTTTTGCTAATCTGTGTGGCAGTAACTAATTAGAAAAGTAAATTATGTTTGGGCTTTGGCAAGAAGGGATGTTTTTGGTATACTGGTTGCTTTTCCTCCCCAGATTTCAATAAAGGCTGCACATCTTCCAGTATATCATTCTACTTCCCTTCAAACCTGACTTTTTTATAAGGGAGCACAGCCGTCAAAATTGGCAAGCGTTAAGCTTGATAATTAGTTCAATATAGTGACCAATTCTGTGAATTACGAGTTCAAAGCAACACATGGACATGGATGAAATCAGATTTTGGCATTTCTCACTTAGATTGTTTCAGGACACTGCTGGAGCTTCTTTGATCTGTAAATAACAACTGCGGTTCAGTGTCTTATTTAAAATACATCAAACACATTCATGACTTTTGCTTTTACATGTAGATCTGACTTCTAGTTACAGTTTTGGATCAGACTAATAAAGCTGTTCATGTTTTGAGATTTCCTAGAGAAAGCTACCAGAGATAGCTCTTGTCATTCTTTATATTTAAAGAAAAGCAGCAAAGGCTTCTCTGGTGTGATGTGCACCCCAGACTACGTCAACAGATGCTTTGTGGAGTCAGAAGTGACCATTTCCTGTAGTCCAGATCCTCTACAGCCTGCTGGCAATGGCAGTTCCTCTCCTCTTTCAGCTAAAACAAGTGAACCAAGGGTTTATTTTCGCTGTGCCATGTGGTAATCTCATTTCCCTGCTGTATCTTGTACAGACCAGTGTTTTTGCTAGCTCTCACCTTTTTTGGGGTTTCAGCTGTGCTGTGCCAGCCAGCAGAGTAGCTGGAGATGGCCAGTCAGGCTCTCTTTGCTACTCCTTAGAGATACACTCAGTGCTGCCCTAGTTCAGTAAGAGTCACTGCCTTTCAGAGGTTGGGTAACTGCACTACCCCGGGCTTTTCACTTGGTTATAAAAGAGCTGTGTGATTTCTTGGTAGCAAAGGAATGTTGGGAATTATGGCTTCTCAGTGTTTTACCATCAGCTTTCCAGCTGAGGAACTCCATTCCTCTAATTTGACTCCCAGTGTTTGGCTTAGAAAAGTTCAGCATTCAGGGGTAGTGCAATGGGGTTTTTCTGCTCCTCAGTTCTGTAATTGCTCAAGCTCCACACAAATACAGTAGTGTGGGGTTTGGGGTCTACTGAGGTAAAAAGTTCTTCTCCTGTACAGCCCTCAATATACAACTCAGTGAAAATTCAGTGCAACCCTCCAGCTCCCCAAAAAATCATAAGCCTGAAACTCAGCTGAAAGTCAAGCTTCTTGTCTAAGCACCCCTGTCCCTTTTCTGGTTACAATCCCTTGATATCTCACACATGGAGCTTTTATTTCTGTGGGTGGCAGGAGACAAAATCCAAGCAGACAGGTTAGATTTTGCCTGATGGGATTAGCCCTGTGTTCTGTGCAGTATCTTGTCTCTCCTTGGGACCAGATGTGGAATCCTCAGGGAAGGCAGGAAAGGTGCCCTGCTGTGTTTCAGGCTCACAGCTGGCAGCTGTTACAAGACAAGCATTCAACTTCCCTTTAGTGAATCCTTGTTCTTACCAGCACCCCTGGCAAAAATGACTGTAGAAATAGGTGATACAAATCCTACACTTCCACATTAACCCTTTTAAATGGATGTAGCTGGCTTAGAATCTCCTCTCACCAATGATTGATATTTTGAGGGGGAGGCAGCTTATATTTATTATATGGAAAAACAAATTATTCTTCCTAGTTATTCCCCATCTCTCTTTCCCTTCAACACTCTGCTCCAAAACATACTTATTTATTTCTTTATCCTGCCTTGCAAAACATCATCTTACACAGATAAACTTTGAATCTCTGAGAGCCAAATCATGCTCCCATCACTGTTCTCCTGCTGACCTCCCTCTCAGCAGAGCTGTGGGATGACAAGTTGGGGCAAAATAAAAGCCCTGTGTGGCAGAGGCTTCTGCAGGGTGGCTGAATGATGGTCTCTTACCTTTGTTGCAGTATCTTTTGAAAATCACAGCTCATTGTCCAGAAATAATAACCAGAAGAACATCTGTGGGCAGAGAAGATGTTCAGAAAGAAATTCTCACCATGAAAATTCTTGGCAGCTTTGGCACAGCTTCATCCCACACCTGTCGTGCTTGGCAGAGGTTTTCACTTTGTATCAGGGCAGGTAAAAAAGTTGTACACATCCAAAACCCCTGAGTTATGTAGCTATAGTGTGATATTCCCCAGAGTATTTACCCTTTTAGTACTCTGAAAAATATGCACATTTTCTGACTGCTTACACTCCATCCTAAAGTAATGAGTAGGAATTCCATTTTGGATGCACAGCTCTGGCACCAGTGTTCTCTTATTGCTTCTTCACTTTGCTCTTAAGTCTAGATGCGTGTTTAATTTGTTAATTTTGAATTTTAGATGATTGAGAGATGCTTATTCTGAATATTTAATGATACTGGTATTTTGAGAGCATGTAGTGTCTGAAGGAATGCAATTAGAAACTAAGCCCAGGAATTTCTGTGGCAGGTCAGGAACTTCTGGCCTCAGCTGTCATTGACTGGAAGAAGAATAAAGCTCACAGTGCCTCTGCAGATCACTGGAGCATCCCTTCCCTGATGTTATGATACAGGTCATACACTCTGTTGAGAGACAATATGAATGTGCCTGGTGGATAAATGTTCTCTGTGTAGACTTGGATGTTACTGTTTCTTCTCACCTTTTGTGATCCACATCTCTCAGACTGATGTGAATATTTGAAGTATGAGCTGCTTTGAACAAACAGAAGTGTGTATACATCTAACAATCATGGAAAAAATATCTGAGGCATGAACTGGATGCTGTGGTGAAATTTCAAACACCAGCCAACAAAAGATCCCTGATGTGTTTGTTTTCATTCCTGTGCTTTTGAGAGTCTATTTCATGATTGTTGATGCTTGATTCAGAACTTTAGGAGGGTGTTTGAAGAAGGCAGTGTAGTTGTGTGACTTAAGAGGCTGGTGAACCACCATGGCCTCTGTGACTGAGGGCAAACTCACCTTGCCTAGGTAGTCCAGATGCCTGTGAGAGAAAATAAATGAGGGAAAGCAACAATTTGAGAAGATTTTTGAAGATATAGTTAAATCTAAATCCTTCAGATTGGCAAACCATAGGGAAAGGATTCTGCCCAAGTTCCCACTGGGCTGTGCCTCTTTCAGAGGGGTGAAAGGCAAGATGCAAAAGATCTTTAGTTCTTTGTTTTACTCTAAAATTTGAGTCAATGTGTGGCTCAGATCCACAGGTCAGGTGAACATAAATGGTGCAGTTGGAATTTATCCGGGCATTAAGTTAACCTCTGACTCACCCCAGCAGTGGTACAGCATTACAAATGTAGTCTTCAAGGAAGGATGAACAAATTTCCTAAGCCATTGGGCACAAACAAAACCTTCAAAATCAGCCAAGAATACCTCCTTGTTCCACTGTTCTGTCACCCCTCATGCCCTGGGATGTATTTATTGTGGCTAATGCTAGGAAAATTCAATCTGTCCATTTGTGCTCAGAGTGACTCAAGGTACCTCTCCTTGTTTTGTCCAGCTCCTGTTTAGTTCTGTGTCTTATAAAAGATTTCCAGACCACCAAGTGTGATGAATCTCAGCTCAGCATATGAATATCAGTGGTTTGACAAATTAACCTCTTTTGTTAATATACTTCAGCAGAAGGGAGCATAAAGAAGGGAATGCAAAAGCATGGTTTTCTTGACAGTCCCAGCTGTTTAGGAACTAACTAATTCAGGCCACAGGAATCTTGTGCATTTCTAAGTGACCTGAAAAGAATGTGTCCTCTCATCTGTGATTTTATTTTACCTTCATGCTTTCCCAAACCCCATCAGACACACAGAGCTCCCACTAACAGTGAGGAAGGAGCTTAGAACTTCCAGAAACAAATAGAGCTCAAGTATATGAGTTGGAAATGGATCTTGTATGTGTAAGGGAAATATTCTTCTTTCTTTTCCTAACAAAAGCGTTTCCTTTCTGGATTTCCCCCTATTCTGAATTTAGAAGGGGAGCAGAGGTGAGTAGTGGTGGTAGGAAGAAGCCAGTCAAGGATCCAACATGACCTTTGTCTTAAGAACCTGGCTGGAAGATCCTTCATGGCTTATGGGGCAGAACTGAGCCATGGGGCTTCTTGCTGAGGTTCATGGTCAACCTCTCAGTCCCCTTGGAAGTGATGATCTTGAAAGAAGACGGCCTAGAATGACTTAATGTATTTATTTTCCAAAGGCCTGTGAATTGCCAACATAGGGAGTACTTTTATTGTAACAAAATACTGTGTAATTAAAGAGAATTCCTTCTTTTTGAGGAGAAATGTGACCTTGATTAAATTACTTCTATTTTTAATCAACTTTAAGGTCCCTGGAACCTCTGAAGTTCTCAGCAGCTGTTCCTCAGATGTCTCGTGGCCTCTTGGCCTCACAGATTTCCCCATCTCCTTGGGAAGACTGAGGACTCTGAACATCCTAAACAGCCAGAGATAACATTTTATGTCCAAGAAAGACTCAGTGGTACCCTGAGCTCAGGAAAGCACTCTGTAAATGGTCTCCAGAGCTTCCCCACAGAGGCTGTGTGTTAGAGAACTGTGCTAAAGAGCACTTCAGCCTTAGTAGTTGTACACTGATCCCCAAACACTGCATCTTCTTTCTGCTGCCAGTCTTTCTTTTGTGCATTATGTTTCCTTTGAGAGCAGAATGCAGGCAGAATCTCTTCAGCTCTTGCTTTGCTCTTTAATCCAGCACCACAAACCAGAAATCCTCGGGGTTTAAGCAGCTTCACCATTTATTTACACAGATCTGAAGCAGCTTTTTATTTTCTTTGTTGTTTCATCTGTGGTTCCCCCTCACCCCCGCTGTGTTTCGGATGGTTCTGTATTCTGTAGGAAATTCTGGAATTTTGTTTAGCTGCCTGCACACAGCCTCCCTGTGCATCCATCCACCTCATCACCTCTGCACATGGTGCAGTACAGGACCAGCATCCTGCTCCCAAAGCCATGCTCCCTTTCCTTTACTGCTGTAGCTCTGCAAACAGCACAGCCACGGTTTCCCATGCATCTGTACCCACAGCACCTCTGCTTCCCTGTTGTGCTGACTCAAGCTCTGCTTTTGTGGCCCCAAAACTCCCTCCTCCAACCCTGAGCTGTTGGTTGGGCAGATGGTATCAGATGCTGGGCACTTCCCCAGGTGCTGGTTGCTGGCCCATTGGTTGCCTGTCCAACACCATCAACAGCTGTTGACCCCTTCTGCAGTCTTTCCTGCAGACTGGGGTTGCCAGATTGAGTCTCTTGGCTTGACTAAGATGCCTGCAGATGGGTTTGAGATGTTTCTTTGATGTTCACATAAGTTTTAGGAGCTCTGTGTTTGCTGCTGACCTATTTGCCTAAAATCAGATGATGAATTCAAAAGCTAAGGGGGAGGGAAAAAGGGGTATTCGTGCACCACTTCAATAGCGAAGCACTTTAAAAATGGAGCTCTATGCAGTCAGAGACAAGATGTCAGTAAATGTCCCATTGAATGGCTCATGTTCCATGTTCCACTGGTACAGCAGTGAAATAATTAATTTTTAGAGTGAGATTATAAGCATATGGTAGAGATGGAAACTTTAGTACTGTTTAAGTATTGTTATCCAAGTGATTAACTAAAAGTTTGCCATCCAGACATTGTGTAGTTGTAGCTGATGGAAATCAAAACCCAACAAGGCCGGTGAAATTTGGATCAGGACCATGTAACAGCATTACTAATTGGCAAAGGCACTGGGTTTTACTGTATGAACTAAATATTGCCATTTATTGTGTGTCAGGTATCCATTGAAAATGCATGGGCTGCAGTCCAAATACCTGTGGAGATTAACAAGTTGAAGTGTAGTTCAGGGCACTCCTGGCACCACTAAGGTATGAAAAATGAGGAATATACTTGTTGGTACAAAATGTCCTCAGACTTCATCAGTGTCCTTTCAGGAGCTGTTACAGATAGTCTGAGAGTAACCAAACCATGATGCATCTGAGGCACCATTCTCCTTTTCCTGCTAAATATGAGACTTTAATTGAAGATTTAGTTATGGAATTTTGTCTGTATGAGCAGAATTCCATAGTTTATTATAGTGAAATGCCTGAAATAGCAAAAAAAAAAAAGTCCTATAAAGAGGATCAGGGAGTTTAAAACCAAGATATTAGAATTTTACATGGTGTTGTGTGTGCACTGGGTTGTTGCCTTCACCCAGTGAGAATCAGACTTGCAAATGCTGTGTGCTTGCAGAGTTTTTCCATTGTTGGTTTATTTACAATTAGTTGTATCCATGCCAGATAATGGTCACAGGTACTTGAATGGGATTAGAAATAATTTTTTAAGAGATATCTGGTACTTTGCTGCTTTTAAGCTTTAGCACAGTCAGTGGGGTTTTATGTAAATCTATCAATGGCATTTCCACCACTGGTGATCTTATTTCTGACTGTAAGCACTACTATTTAATTCTGTCAAAGGTGTTTCCGTAATTAAATTTACAGTGCAGCTTAATAACAGTTCAGAGAACATAAAGCTCCCAATGTGTTTTAGTTCTATTTGAAAATGGATACCCAGGCTAGAATTTGGATCAGAGACAGTAAAACTGGATAGTGTTTTGTGACCCTAAAGTTTTTCTGTTCAATCACACCTTGACATTCCATGTCACTGGGTTGGAAAAAGATTTTTGTACAAGCAGATTTTGAAGTGTTTTAATACATTGAGAAAAAAAAAATCACAATGAAACAGAACTGTTGGCATTTCTGTGTATCAAGAGCTGTTCTGCTCTCCAAGCTCCTGTTAACTTAAGTGTGAACTGCTTGACTGAGATGTTTGCAGGGTCAGGCTGCTTCCAGGCATGGAGATGGAAGATATCCTGGTTTCCTTACTTGATACAGTGTGTTGAATTATCAGGAAGTTACTAGTACCTTGTCTCTCTACTTCTTGTATTTTTCCATGAGAATAATCAGGAGATAAAAGAAGTTTGTTGCTTAGCAAAGAAGTGATTAAATAGTCCTTTGACAGTAAAGAAATTACAGCATTAGAAAATCCCATTGACCAAAAGTATTTTTCAGGTTTTAGGAACTAAAGCATCATGAATATGGACATAGTGCAAATGCCCAGATGCCATAGCTTGAATAAACTTTTTGATCAAAGATGCAGGTGTATTTTTGGATGAAAGAATGCAGCATTGAGCATTGCTTCCTTTTAGCCAGAGCTTTACCCCAATATATCCTTTAATGCCTATGTTCAGACTAACAGAAAACCTTTGATTACCAGTGCCTATAAAGAGCAGATGGTATCTTCTGACTGTGTTTTAATATGAGTATGGATTGAGACTGTGCATATTTTAAATCAACTGTGTCTGTAAACTCCATTCAGTGTTACCTGTGCTTTGAAGAACTTCAGATATTTAATATGTCTACAGACATCCCATAAATTCTTATTCACCCCACCTGCTTCCATGTGCAAAGTTCCTGCTGTTACAAGTAGAGCTTTGATGAATATTTTGATTGCACTATAAAATTCTTTCCTTCAAAGATATGGATTTTCGTCATGGAAAAGGCTTTGTTTCTGTTAAGAAACACAAGGAGAAAAGGACTGTCTTATGTCTGCAGCTCTCTGGCCTTGCAAGTGGGGCGGGAATGAATTCCTAGAGCTGTAAAGAGCAGCCAATAAAGGCTCCTATTACCCCAAAAGATTGGTCAAAAAACCCAAATTTAGTCTATGCTTTAGGTTTTTGGTACTAAAGCCATCTCTTTCCATAGTTCTGACATGACTGCTGTGTTGCTCTGTGTTTGTGACATGCTTGTTAATCTTGTGACCTTTCCTCCCTGCTGTCCTCCACCTTTCCAACCATCCATCAGAAGTACCAGAAGTGCCAGTTTCAGGAGCCTGGCTGGGCTTGCTTTGTTTTCCCTCTCCAGGAATCAGCTATTTAGAACGAGATAGAGTTTTACATATGCAGCTGTGTGAAACTACAGCACCTTTATTGAAAGGGGATGTTTTACTGCCTCATTAATACCAGCTAGAAATCCTGCTTTACAGCATTACATCAACAGGAGTGAGGTAGAAACACGAGTGGCAGCACTGGGCTGAGGGCTGAGGTTTCATTAGCACTTTAGAGTGTTGTTCCTGTCATTGTAGAGCTGCAGGGTTCTTGGGAAAGCTGTGTGCCCTTTATCTGGCCAGGAGGGTTATAGAGATGCATCAGTTACCATCTTCCTTGTCTTTCTTCACAAATGACCTCTTTGTGAAGCTCTCCAGTAGAGAGCTGTTTGATCAGAGTTGACTTTGTCAGGTCTCCTCTAGGACTTCCTGGAAGATGTCATAATTTAATGGTTTAATTTTATCCTGGAGCATTTGGGTTCCATGGAAAATCTCTGGTATGTGTGTATATACATCCCTGTAAGAGGAAAGCTGAGAGCTTGCAGCTATTAAAGATGTTTGTGCTACAGTGTCAGGATCTGACCTTTTGCCATCCTGATAGAGGGCTCAACAAGAAACCTGGATCACATACTTGCTGTTTTAGGCTTCAAAACCAAACTGGGAATTTGCAGCTATAATATGAATGTTCCCTGTGTTGCTGGCGAATAAGATCCACAGGTGAGATGTATTCTCAAAGAAAATGCTTGTCCAGAAGGTTTTTTTTTCCTTCAGGGAATTTATGCTTCTGAATGCAGCAGTAATTGTGAACAGAAGGGGGTTGTGTTCTCAGGTGGACTTCATGTGTGTTCTCATCACACATCTGAGCTGGCACATTGTGTTTGGGTCCTTCAGCCACTGCTGTAATATGAATAATCCACAGAAACCTGATCAAAAGCAAAGCCTTACTGTTAACTGACTGTCCTCTCAGCAAAAGGTCATCTTTGAGCTGATGACCTTCTAGTCCAATGGACAAGATGAAGGGCTACCATTTTTCCCAGATGTCAGATCCAGGGAGACTGAGTGCTTTGCCTGAGGTTATGCTGTGAACTTCCTATGCAGTTGGGGAATTCTCCTCATTGCCAGAGCAGTTTCAGGAATGAAAGACCATCCTGCTGCCTCACTTAAAGGGTTTTGTTGTGGACTAGCAGTTGAGCACACATGTGGCATTTTGCAGGGCGCTGAGGGTGAAACTGTCACACTGGCTGACTCTGCTAATGATCTCTGAAATTCAGTGTACATGTGTGGGGACTTCTCTCCTGTTCACTTTTGAGCCCTGGAATAACAAAGCCCTGTAGCTCATGCCCCACAGCATGCCTCAGACTACACAGGCTTGCACAGACTCTTAGGGCTGTACTTGTTTCCCACAATTTTCTGCGTGTTTGTCTCTAAACGAACCATGAAATGATTCAGTGCCCGCATGTGGTTTTAATAACACGCCTATGTGGGCAAATGAGAAAATACACAATGTTTGACTGGAAGTTTCCAGCACACACCATGGGTTAAAATACAAGTAGGTTTGTAGTACAGTGTTGTCAGAGTTGGTTAATTACTTTGGGTTAGATGATATTTTAGATGATAATTTTCTCTCTAACCTTGTAACAACTGTTGAGTGCTGGAAAACTACGCTTAATTAAGGGCAGATTTGGAGCAATAATCTCCAGCTTGATCTTTACTGGGATCTGATTGTTATTCTGGGAAGTTTGTGTCATGTTGTTGGTTTTTCGGCTTTTTTGTTTGGCTGCTGTTGTTGATGGTTGTTGGGGGTTTTGGCTTTTTGAGAGAGAGAAAGGAAGTGCAGCAAGTAGTTTTCTGATCGTGTTTAACTGAGAGTTATGTCAAGGGCTTGTGCTTCCACATCTTGAGAAATGCAACTGTTGTACATCCATCATGGCTACAGGTGGTCTTTTCAGAGTCCAGAGCAATCCTCCCCTTGCCAAGTATCCTCAGCTTTGCAAAATTCTTCTGAAAAGACTTTGTGTCCCTCTTTATTTTGTTAGAGTGAAATAAGTTCTCAGATTTTCAAACTCTGCTTTTCTGTTCTCTTTTCCCACCTCAGACATGTTCATCTTTGGTGTTCCCTCTTCCATGCTTTACTGAAGGGGGATTTACATCCCACTGCCCTGAGATCAGAAAAAAATTGTTACCATCAGACAAGAGAATCTCTCAGACTGTTCTGAATCTAAGTTTTCTTTTGCTCCCAGACTTGAAGGGTTAATGTTGGTTTAGACTTGAACAGCATTTTCTAACAATCTGACTTAAGCTTCCTGATGAAAAGCACAGTGAGAATTGCCTTTGGCAGTCTTTTATGTCCTTGTGCAGGAAAGTGGGGGGAAGAGCAATGGAAAAGGCACAGGAAAGTAGAATGATAAATAAAGACAAGGACTTGAACATTTTCTGCAAGGGAGAAGAAAAATCTGTTGCTATGCCCATGATGAGGAGGTGAAGAAGTAATGACTTGAATTGCTCTGGGGAGCATCCAGCAAAGCAGCACCTGAGCTGATCATCTGTGCAGCCCATCCATCAGGACAGGCTGCTAATGCAGGTTAGACAGACGAGCTGGGAACAGGCCCTGCCCTTGGTCAATGGCCTTCAGGTCTTATTTTCTCTACCAGACTGTAATTCCTGTGAAAGGCAGGTGCAGTTGTAAGAGAAAAAGAAATGCCAGGAGCAGAGCAATTCCTCTGACAGCTGTACTTCAGGTGTTGTGTAGAGTAAGAGACTTAGGTAAAACAGGTGGATAAAGCCTTTAGAGTTTGTTAAATTCCATTTCTCCACTTTTGTTACTGGGAGAGTTGTTTTTTCTGGGAGTTTTTTTCACTGTCTTCAATGTCAAAGTCCCTGTGAGTGTAGAGCCCCTGAACTTGGTGCATAGAGGTGTATATAAGCTGTGCTGGGCTGCCTTGGTTTCTTCTCAGTCATCTTGGAACACCAAATTTGCTTGCAAAGAGGAGCTATGTGAGTATAGGTCTGCTAGAAGCTCTGGTCAGTGTAGAGGTTAGAAACGACAGCACAAAAACTGCGGTAAAATTTGCTGTAAATCCTGCAACCTTTATGTAGATGACTTAAGTAAAACTTAGAAAAAGTATTCTTGGCCCAGAATTTCAAACCATCTGGGCATATAAGCTGGGGAAGGCCACAGTGGGGTATGTTTTGGGGGTACAGAAGGTTTCAGGAACACGCTGAGGCTGAAGAAGAGCAGTTCCCACAGCTGTTCCTGCTTTCTGCCCCACTGTGCAAGTGGATCCAACCCCAGGCAGTTCGTGGGACTTCTCACAAAGCAAGGGCTGTAGAATAAAGGCAAATACTTGCATGTTCCAGAAGGGAAATGCACTTCTGTGAGGCACAGACATCCCAAGGTGCTGCAGATGATAACACCTGTATGAAGTTATTTTATCTCTGGGCTCATCGAGCCTTAGGAGCGGAGCCATATCTTAAAGGAGCTGTCACAGCAATCCTTGTTTGCCCCCCAGGTGTCTCCTGAAGTGCTCCTGCAGGTAATTAATCACCTAATAAAACACACTCTTTGACAGTAGGTGGAATTTGGAAATTAATTTGCACCCCTTAAATGAGGCTTCTAAAACTATAATTATCACGAAAGAGAAATGAGCTGTATCAGGTGTATAAATGATTTATTTATCAAGAATAAACTGTCACCAAAGTGGCTCTTAGCTTCCAGAGTCTGTGCTGCATTTCTTAAAGATGAGCCAAGCAATGACATTTGCCTTCCTTGCCATTTCTGCAGGTCTTGGAGCCAATCTTCAGTTGTGTGGTACAAAAGTGACCTGTGACAATATTACAGCTGCCTTTCCAACGTTCTCTTTCTTTAATATGTGATCACTTCTTGCTGCCCCATCAATCCCTGCTGGATACCTTATCCACTGTAGAGCCTCTGGCCTCACCAGAACTTGTGCAGCCCAGCTGGCCATTTGGATTTCTCATTATCTCTCCAAATGTTGGATTTTGTGAGCTGGATGTTGGTAGCAACAGGAAATAGAAAGGGGGGGNTTAAAGATGTAGGTTGTGAGAGAGCAATTTAAAAAAAAAATCCAGATAAATGTGAGAACAGTAACATTTTAAGATCAAATAGTTTACAAAAATATTTACCTTCAAAAATACCCTTTCAAAAATGTGTTACTAAAGTGTCTGACTGTGCACCAGAGCATCTGAAGACTTATTTTAACTGCATATGCAAAGGGGACATGGGCTTCACTGCAGCCTTGCCTGCAGAATTGCCACTAACAACTGTTCTAGTTGCTACAGCTGAAACGTATTTGTTGCTGACAGTGTAATTGGCTGGCTTCAAAGGGCATCCAGTGCATATAGTCTGCGGGACATGGAAGAAAATTGTCTCATTATTACATATTAATCTTACATTATTGGTGCATTTATTTCTGAAAAAGCCCAGGAGGATTTCCATTCATTTGTGTCAGTCTGGCTTCTCTAATGCACAGCTCCTGCCTCATTATTTCCCCCATACTTGTTTGCTTGAAAAAGAGATGAGGGTGCTCAGCATCACTGACTTGATTTAAAAGTTCTGCAGTGAAATCTCTTGAGTTGGAACCCCTTGAGAAAAAATGGAGCAAGGGTGAAATCAGTTACAGTGCCCTTTTGATTTACATTTTGGTCGTGTCATTTCCTGCACCAGAAGTGACTTCTGCTGTGAAGCTTCACAAACACAAACAAAACAGAGTGCCATTCAAAAAAAAAAGCCCCTGTGAAGTGATTAGATTGGCAATGCCATATTGTAGCTGTGAGAGCTGACAGATTGCAAACAACTGAGCAAAAAATACTTGTGATGCTGACTCTTCACTTAGGGGTGTGAGTTGGAGTGATGCTCTGTAAAATCCTTTCAATATAAACTTAACATGTTTCTTCTTTTAAGTTTTACCACAAGATCTTTTTTGCTGTATTCCAGAGGTTTTTGGAAGTGTACTGGAAATATTTTTCGTGCAAACCAAGTGGCAAAAATTAAATGCTCAGGAATGCAGCTGAAGGGGCAGTCCAACCACCCTGAGCATGTCCTGGTTTGCTTGAAATATGGTTGCCCTTTCCAGGCACCCAATTCATCTTGAGGCCAATTTTAGCAGTGCTCAGTGCAGAAATGGCTGTTATGACATGCCCTGAACCAGCTCTGGTTCAGCTTGTGTAAATTCTACATGTGGGGTGCTTTTGGAGCTGACAGGTGGAATTTTATTGTGATCCTATTTAACTGTTCTACGGCAGTAAAGGCTTTTGGAATTTATCTTACTGAGTTGCTCTGTGTTGCAAAGCAAAAGCATGAGTTTTTTACTTTTTTGTTGTTTTTTAATCAGCACATCTTGTAAAGGCTCTTGTTCAGGGTGATCTCCCCAGCTGGGCACTCTTCAACTGGTCTGTGGGCACAAACCATCATGTCAGGGTCATTTCTGTCTACAGGAAATTTCCAACACAACAGGCTGTTTTCACCATGTCCATCAGCATTTCAGAATGGATTTGGGAACCTCCTTTCCACCCCAGATTAGTCCTAGGCCTATGTCAATGATAATGGAAATTCCATGCCCATGACAGGGGGATTGGAATGAGATGATCTTTAAGATCACTTCCAACCCAAACTATTCTATGATTCTATGACTTCCAGACAAACTCAGGTCATTCACTGGCATCAGGTCAGCTGAGTTTTTAAAACTGCATGTGAAAACACAGAGTCTGCACAGTTCTGCAAGTTTCTTAATTCTCTTCATGATCCCAAAGCCCACTACCAGCACCTGGTGATACTATTTAAAGAAAGGTGTTAATGGAATTATATCCTTTGATTGAAAGTCACAGTTGATTTCTGCTCTTGTATGAGTTCTGCAGATTTTGATTGTTTGGTCTGAAGTGGTCTATTAGCACTTGACCTGAGATAAAAATTGCTTTTTAAGTGAAGAAAGGATTCTGGCATGAGTCAGAAAATCCCAGGGAAGTTAAATGAAAAGTGTAATTAAAATGCCTTGAGGTTAAAACATTATGGGAATTGTAATGTATAGCTTGCTAATCTCATTACAAGAAATCCTGGTTTAAGTCACCTGATTATATTATATGCTGCTAGTGCCAATCTGCTCCTTTTCAGCCCAAAAAGTTACAAAATTGTACTGTAAAAGGCACTTGCTTTGATGTCAGCAAACCAAGTGTATTAGGCAGTAGCATTGCTTTCCTTCCTTTTCTCTTTGGTTCTTAATTTGCTTGATAATTTTTCTTTACTGCACTGCCTGGTGCCCAGTTCCCCGAGTCCAAGTTGCACTGCAACCTCTGGGACACTATGTCTTTGATCAGGATCAATGTTTTTATTTCAGATGCTGCTTCACAGTTTTGTTGAACTAATTTAGGCAGATATATCCCAGCTAGGCTCAGGGTAAAGGAGCATTATCAGTGCATTATGGGGACTGTGAGTAGCACCCAGAATAATGCATCCAATCCATTCCTGAGGCTGCAGGAATAGAAACAGTTCTAGAGACCTAAGGGCAGGTTTCCCAAGTAGTTTCTATCCTACTGTCCAGTGAAAAGTGAAATTTCAGGAGATTTCTCATGGCCAGGGAATGCCTGACTATTTCTCCAAGCAACATTTTTGTGTTCAATTTTCTTTCCTCTCAAGTAATGCCTGTTAGCATGAAAATTATTTCATTGCTGACTGCTTCCCAGCTGGAAAAGAATTGGGATGACTGTGGTTCAAATCATATATATGTAAATCCCATTGATTTTGTCTGTGTACTGCAGTCAAAATCCTGTACCTACCCACACAACTTGAGCCATTACACTGAGAGTTTTCTGAATGTACCTGTGACAGCAGGAAAATCTGCTGTGATGGGCATTTGACATGGCTGCAAAACCAGTGAGGAAAAGAAATCATCCCAGTCAAATCTTCTGGGTGCAGAATGGCCTTCAAATGAATTTAAGCTGTGAGAGCAGCATTTCCCACCCCGTGGCATTTCCCACCCCGTTCCCTCTGGAGGCCGTGCTGCAGTGGGCGTGCAGCTTGGCTTCCTCCTTCTGGTGTCAATGTTTTCCACAGGAGGAGGTTTCTTAAAGGGACCATCAGTGCAGCAGATGCTGTGCTCAGACCTGCTGTGTGAGAGAGGAGCGTGCTGGCAGTGCTGGGATCTGATCCCATCCTGGGGCCTTGGCAAGGCCCTGCTTGGCTGTGATGCTGAAGCGTCTTGGTGGAGCTCCAGTCGTTTTGTTCCCTTGGCTTTTCCTCTCTTGGGTGTTGGAGATTGCTTTGAGCTCCTCACTGTATATCTAAAGTAACTCACAGAAAAGGTTAGTCTGTGTTGGCTGGCTTTTCTCATCAGTCACCATGTTGGTTGCAGCCCCAGATTAGCAGAGCACTTTGTTCAGGCATCAGTTCTACAAAATACTTTGGCCCAGCTCCAGCTCTGGAAGAGCTTTTATATTATTGGGAAGTTGGGAGTGTGAAGAAGAGCATGGAGTTTTGAGAACTTGTATTTGGTCTTTAGCATCTTTAAAGCTTAATCTTGTTCCCATTCAGCAATAGTGGAAGCTGTTGTCATGGTTTAGCCCTAGCCGACAGCTCATCCCCACATAGCCACTAGTGGGATGGGGGAAGGATTGGAAGAGAAAAATTGATAAAACTTGTGAGTTGAGGTACAGAAGGTTGAACAGGTAAAGCAAAACCCAAGCAAAGCAGCACAAGGAATTCTTGCACTGCAGGGACAGGCAGGTGATCAGCCATCCCCAGGACAGCAGGGCTCCATCACACATAATGGGGCTTGGAAGACAAATGCCATGGCTCCGAACGTCCCCCCTCCTTCTTCCCCAGCAGGACACCACATGGTCTGGGATGTCCTTTGGGTTGGCTAGGGTCAGCTGTCCCTGCTGTGTGTCCCCTAACTCCCTGTGCACCCCCAGCCCTCTCTGTGGTGGGGTGAGTTAGGAGCAGGAAAGGCTTTGTCTCTGTGTGAGCCCTGCCCAGCAATAACTAAAACACCCCTGAGTTATCAACACCACTTCCAGCACAAACCCAAAACACAGCCCCATACTGGCTGCTGTGAAGAAAATTAGCTCAGCACAGCTAAGCATGTGCTTAAGTGCTTTGCCAAATGTGGAGGGGATGATTTATACTGGTAAAGTGGAAACTTGGTAGTGTCTACTTTGGTGATCACAGCTCTAAGCAGGATTTCATGGAAGAAGCATGAGCTGCTGTCATGCTCTGCAGCTCAACTCCCTCAGGCCCTGCTGGTAGCCCGAAGCTGCTCCTGGGCTGTATGAACAGGATTGCAGGATGAGCAAAGGAAGAAAATAAAGGTTTGTATGTGTTGGGATGTTCCAGTTGTTTAGTTGTCTTGCCCACCAAAGTACCCTTGTTCCACTTGATCTTATTCCCAGGCTTTTGTAGCCTGGCACACTTTCTTCCTGTCCAAGCTGGGTAACCAAGTGTGAGAAATTGTTCTGGTTTAGCTTTATGGTTAAACATTGTGGTTATGAGGGATTCTCAAGGCAGACAGAAATGAGGTGCCTGTATAAAGTCGTGCAAAGGAGCTCAAAGGCTTATGATGAAGGAATCTTCTCCATAGGATTAAAACAAATCATTGAGAGTCGTGGCTTTTATTTCCACAGTTCTTACACCAGAGGTGCCATTGTGCAAGGAGGGTTTAGGCTCATTTGAGGCAGCCTGCAAGAGGTTCCTGAGAGCAAACCCTCCCTGCTCTGTGCACACTAGATTTGTGTGTGCAGGCTGCCTTGCTGGAGGTTTTTCCCAGCTTGCTGACAGGAAGTTGGGGGGTGCAGCAGTGAGACAGCTTTCCCAGGGGCTGCATTGCCATGAACGAGGCTGCACGTCCACACCTGGGAGGGCAGCGAGTCCCAGGTGGCCCAGCAGTGTCCAACCTGACATCCTACAGCTGCTACCTTGGGCTGGGGGTGGGAGAAATGCTCCATTAGGAGCACAGTAACCCTCCAGCTGCATCAGCAGGGAGGTCTGCTGGGTCCAGGGGGCTTCCTGTTTAAATAGTTACAGAGTCTGCAGAATTGGTTAAACTGTCAGAAAAGAATAATAGAGGGTAAAAAAATAATAATAAAGGAGCCATCCTTCCTGTATCTGTACGTGCATTGTCTAACTGCTCCTTTGGGATCAACAGAACGCTTGCTGGGATTTTTCAGCTCACTGTAATGAGTTTTAGATTAGGTCTTTTGCAATGTAGAATCAGATTAAAGTTTGTGGAATTGTAGCTGCAGTTCAGGGAAGTTTTAATACGTAAAAGCTAAGGGAAATCTTTGTCATAATGTAGTAGGTAATTTCTCTTCTGCAAGATCATGTCCTGTGGTTGGGCAAAAGCAATGCAACAGTTCATTAATACAGCTGAAAATGGCACCCACAGAAGGAAACTTAGCAAAGCCCCATTTTGTGACACACAAAATTCTGAATCTGAAGTAAAATACCTTTACATGAACAGTATTTCCTAAATTTGACGTTAGTCTGCATTCTTTCTCTCTGCCACATGATGGAGATAACGATGTAAGATACAGGCCTTGCACTTCAGGGAAAGAAGTTTCAGCTTGGTTTATAGTAGTTATTCCATTAATGTTGGTTTTGCACTAGCATTGATGGAGTAGTTTTCTTAACAGTATCCATGAAGTGTTTTGTTTAAAACAATGTTTGCTTACTTGTTCTTTTTTGGTACGGTTTGGGTTTTTCTTTTTTTCCTCCACAAGGACAAAGAAGCAGGATTACCCTTACCAAATAAACAAGGGTAGCAATGCAGCAAAGTACAAAAATCTTTATTTGGTAAAACATTCAAAAGAACTTGCTTAGCTTACATTAACTGTATTGGGACTTAAAATTGTACTTAAAAGTTAATGGTTTGAGTTCAGATATAAGTAAGGCCGTTGTGTATGTTCTGTAAAAGCAAGGAATTTGCAGCAGTACCTGCTAGACAAGTTTAAAACAAGGTTATCCTAGAGCCTGCTCTGGCCATGAGTGGGGTCTGTGCATCCTGGGAAGGACATGGTGGAATCCAGATTAGCTGATCTTTGTGTTGTACTGTAGAACCTTTGCATCCACCCTCTCCTCTTTTCTCCATCTTTAGCATCAGTCCTGATCCAGAAGCTGTCAAAGCCACATGTGCAAAATTCCCAGCCATTTCAATGGCCTTTGGATCAGGCCAATATGCAAAGGCAGAGATGGATTTCCTCTTGGAAATTTTTTTAGTGACACTCAGAAAACTCCTGGCAAGAGATGTATTTAATTTTTATGGTGAGAGCTGCTGTGTTATATTTGTAATCATAATGTAGTAACAAGACATTTGTAACAAAACTAGTATAGGTTGAGATATATCCAGGATGGGAGAAACACATGTTTCTTCGCAGTCTGGTTTTTTTTGTTTTTTTTTTCTTGGGGCTGTTACTCTGAGGACAAGAGTTCCTTTGCTGATGTCAGTGCAATTACAGCTGCACTCTTTTCCAGTTTTTTAGACTGAATATTTGTTGGATGAAGCAATACTCACTCCTCTCCACAGATCCACCTGCCTTGTGAATCAAGCATGCTGTCTTTGATTCGAATCCTGGGCTCAGTTTTGGGTCTCTCACTACACGAAAGACATTGAGGGGCTGGAGCATGTCCAGAGAAGGGAATGGAGCTGGGGAAGGGTCTGGAGCACCAGGAGTGGCTGAGGGAGCTGGGAAAGGGGCTCAGCCTGGAGGAAAGGAGGCTCAGGTGGGATCTTCTCACCCTCTACAACTCCCTGACAGTAGTAGCCAGGTTGGGAGCAGTCTCTTCTCCCAGGTAACAAGTGCCAGAGTGAGGATAAAAGGCCTCAAGCTGCACCAGGGGAGGTTCGGATTGGACAGTAGAAAAAATTTCTTCACTAAAAGAGTTGTCAAGCATTGGAAGAGGCTGCCCAGGGAAGTGGTTGAGTTAGCATCCCTGGAGGGATTTAAAAGCCATGTAGATGTGGCACTTGGGGATGTGGTTTAGTGATGTGCTTGGCAGTGCTGGGTTAACATTTGGGCTCAATGTTTATAGAGATCTTTTCCAACATAAGTGATTCTATGGTTTTGTGAATCTATGCTGCTTATTTAATTCCTTGTGCTTAGGTCCTTATATAACCTGCAAAATTCTCACCTGAGGAATTGTTCAATTCTGATACTACAAATCCATCAGTCCAGTGTCCGCTAGTGAATGTTTTTTTTTCTTTGATTAGAGTATCCAAGTTTGTATTTAGAGGCTATTCCTTGATAGGTACCTTTCATAAGGCATTTTAAAAATTATATTTACATGCGCTATGTATGTAAAATGCCCATTAAAATGCTCTCAGAGTCAGGGATCTGATGTGCTGCCCAGACTATGTGTGTGTGCACCCACGGGCTGATGTAATAGCTCCTCCAAATGTTGGGAGTTTTTCTTCAGAAGACTTCTTCCAGAAATGCTGCCCTCCATGCTCTTGGGTTCTGCTCCTGTTTCTTTCATGAGAACAAAGATTAGTTCTTCATGGTCCTAAACTCAATGCATGTGCATGACTTAAAGGCATTACCTACCAATAAATAGGAGATTAGCTGCGGCTTGTGTATTTCCTGATCACTTCAGGTTTTTTCAGATGGCTCGTTGTTATCCCGTTTCCTTTAACGATGGGACACTTTAATGAGTTTGCCATCTGACATACATCTGCTTCCTGTTAAACAATACCTTCATTCTTTTGGAGCTGCTAAACTCATCTTTTATCCTACAAGATTTTTATCTGCACCCTGAAAACAGCATGTATGAATCGGTGTCAGCATATTCATTTACTTGCTGAGAGGTTTTTTATTAATATGTTGTTGAAAATGAATAGCAAATTGGCATCTCCTTTAATGCTTATTTGTTGGAAGATGGGAGAACATGGATATTATTTGTGTAATTAGGGGCTGGTCAGTTCAGCTCGTGTTTGAAATCCAATAAAATTGACTTTTGTGGTTGACATTATACAATCTCTAATAGTTATTCTGTTCTCCCAGCAGAGTAAGAAGGGGCTAGTTCAAGAAGGGGTTGGGGGTGGAATTTGAGGCTGTTAATGTTGTTTCTTTGAGGAAAGAGCTTTCAATAGCTCAATAATGGTCTGTCTCATGCGTGTGCAAAGTTAGGGCTCTGTGACCATCAGGATCTCTTAAATCAATCCAGCCTGCATTGAGTTTGTGCATCTGCCTCAGTGCCTTTCTTCTTCCCATGTTTTGGAAACATGCAGTCATGCTGGATCTCTGACTATGTCTTTCCCCTTCACTGGTCAATATTGCCCTCATAGGAAACCATTTTTTCCTTCATTTTTCTTTGCTTTTTTAATCACAGAACCTTTTTCTCATGGAGGGAAAACTGAATTTTCCTTTTACTTCTCTTTACTACATAATATGCCATATAAGTTGCTTTTATAATGAGTGTGTGATGCTATTTAAGAGGAAATGTGGACGTGAAGTTCTGCCACACAGGTCCAAAGGACATCTGTGAGAATGGCTTGTAACCAAATTAAGCAACCCTGTGGGGCACATAATGTTTTGTCTCGGAAAGGAATTTAGTTCCAACCATTCACATATGCCAGGTGACAAGTGGAAATACTTTGGGGTTAGAGCTGGGGAAACAGAGGAAGCAAGGTGCAAATATTTATTTGAGAGTTAGCAGATGCCTGAACCAGAAAAATGACTATAATTCAGGAGTTTTGTATTTCTTCCCATTTATAGCTTGCAGTTTTCTCCCAGCTCACACAGGGTTAATGTTATTTGCTTGAAAATGAGGGAATTGCTGATTACTTCAGGTGGCTGCTGGTGCATGATCTGAAACCTTTGTTTTAATTATACTCTTGGCATTTTTGAGATTGATGTTTCTACCACCCTAAATGCCATTTCTTTGCCTCTGGCGGTGCTGCAGAGCCTGTTCAACACTGAAGGGCTGTGAAAAGTTGTTTGTTGCAAATGCAACTTGATAGTTTTCCCTGGGATGGCTGAGCTTCCCATGGGGTTCCATCTCTCTGGCTTCACGCAGTCTTAGAGGAAGGTGCTGTATGTGAGCTTGGTCCTACATTGTTTTCCTTAAAGACTGAAGCCAAGAGCTCTTCCCTGGTCATTGCTATACCAGCGTTGTTAAACTTCCCTGAAAAGCTTTGTTTGTTTTTGTATCAGTGTTTATTAACAGAGCCCTCCATCATTTGTTCAACATAAAAAACTTGTCTGTTCTTTCACCACTCTCACAACCTTCCAACTCGCAGAGCTGCAGGAACGTGGCTGATGGCTTTGACACACTCAGGCACACTCAGACTAATCACAAACACTCAGGCACATTCACGTACACCCAGACACACACAGGCACACTCAGGCACACCCGGGCACACATGGCTACACCTGGGCACACTCAGGCACAATCATGGACATTCACACACACTCAGGCACACTCAAGCACACTCAGACACACTCGGCACACCCAAGCACACTCAGGCACACTTGGGCACACCCGGGCACACTCAGACACACACAGGCACATCCAGGCACACCCAGAATAACCCAGACACTCTCTCACACACTCCGCCGTGCCTGGGCACACCTGGGTACACTCAGACACACTCAGGCACACCCAGGCACACCCTAGCACACTTGGGCACACTCTGGCACATTGAGGCACACCCAGGAACACTCAGACACACTCAGGCACCCCCAGACACACCTGGGCACATGCAGACTGACCCAGACACCCTCTCACACACTCCGCCACACCTGGGCACATGTGGGCACACTCAGACACACTCAGGCCCCCCCAGACACACCTGGGCACATGCAGACTGACCCAGACACCCTCTCACACACTCCGCCACCCCTGGGCACATGTGGGCACACTCAGACACACAAAGGCACACCCAGGCACACCCTAGCACACTTGGGCACACTCTGGCACACCCAGACACACCCAAACACACCTGGGTACATCCAGACAGACTCAGGGACATTCAGGCCCACCCAGGCACACTCGGGCACAAGTGGGCACAATCAGACAAACCCGGGCACACTCTGGCACACCCAGACACACCCAGGCACACGCAGGCACATTCAGGCATACCCTGGCATGCTCAAGCACACCCAGGCGCACCCAGACATACCTGAGCACGCCCAGACACAATCATGCACACTCAGGCATACTCAAGCACATTCACACACACTTAGGAACACTCAGACACACTCGGGCACACCCAGGCACACTTGGGCACACCCGGGCACACTCAGACACACTGAGGCACACCCAGACACACTCGCGCACACTCAGACACACTCGCGCACACCCGGGCACACTCGGGCACACCCAGGCACACTCAGACACACAGGCATCTCCAGGCACACCCAGACTAACCCAGACACCCTCTCACACACTCCGCCACAACTGGGCACACCCAGGCGTACTCAGGCACACCCGGGCACACTCAGACACACTGAGGCACACCCAGACACACTCGCGCACACTCAGACACACTCGCGCACACCCGGGCACACTTGGGCACACCCGGGCACACTCGGGCACACCCAGGCACACCCAGGCATACCCAGACACACCCAGACACACTCGCGCACGCCCGGGCACACTTGGGCACACCCGGGCACACTCGGGCACACCCAGGCACACCCAGGCATACCCAGACACACCCAGACACACTCGCGCACGCCCGGGCACACTTGGGCACACCCGGGCACACTCGGGCACACCCAGGCACACCCAGGCATACCCAGACACACCCAGACACACTCGCGCACGCCCGGGCACACTTGGGCACACCCGGGCACACTCGGGCACACCCAGGCACACCCAGGCACACCCAGGCACACTTGGGCACACCCAGACACAATCAGACACAATCAGGCACACTTAGGCATACTCAAGCACATTGACGCACACTCAGGAACATTCAGGAACACCCAGGAACACCCAGGCACACTCAGGCACACCCTGGCACACTCAGAAACACTCGGGCACACCCAGACTAACCCAGACACCCTCTCACACACTCAGACACACACGGGCACACCCAGGCACACCCTGGCACACTTGGGCACACCCAGACACACTCAGACACACTCGGGAACACTCAGACACACTCAGGCACACCCAGACATACCTTGGCACACCCAGACTGACCCAGACACCCTCTCACACACTCCGCCACACCTGGGCACACTCAGACACACTCGGGCACACCCTGGCACAGCCGGGCACACTCAGACACACTCTGGCACACCCAAGCACACTCAGGCACACTCAGGAACACTCAGACACCCTCAGACACACCCTGTCACACTCAGGCACGCTTGGGCACACCCAGGCACACTCAGACACACACAACCACATCCAGGCACACCCAGACTAAGCCAGACACTCTCTCACACATTCCGCCATGCCTGGGCACAATCAGGCACACCCAGACACACCCGGGCATGCTCAGGCACACTTGAGTACACCCAGACTAACCCAGACACTCTCTCACACATTCCGCCATGCCTGGGCACAATCAGGCACACCCAGACACACCCGGGCATGCTCAGGCACACTTGAGTACACCCAGACTAACCCAGACACTCTCTCACACATTCCGCCATGCCTGGGCACAATCAGGCACACCCAGACACACCCGGGCATGCTCAGGCACACTTGAGTACACCCAGACTAACCCAGACACCCTCTCACACACTCTGCCACACCTGGGCACACCCAGACATACCTGGGCACACTCAGGCTCACTCGGGCATACTTGGGCACACTCGGGCACACTCAGGCACAGTCAGAGACACCCGGGCACACCCAGGCACACTCAGACACACTCAGACACACACAGACACACCCAGACACACCAAGGCACACCCAGGCACACTCAGACACACCCGGGCACACCCAGGCACACTCAGACGCACTCAGGCACACCCAGGCACACCCAAACACACTCAGACACACTCACACACACCAAGACACACCCAGACACTCTTAGGCACACACAGCTACACCCGGGCAAACTGAGACACAATCATGGACATTCACAGACACTCAGGCACACCCAGACACACTCACACACACTCACACACACCAAGACACACCCAGACACTCTCAGGCACACACGGCTACACCCGCCCAAACTCAGACACAATCATGGACATTCACAGACACTCAGGCACACCCAGACACACTCACACACACTCACACACACCAAGACACACCCAGACACTCTCAGGCACACACGGCTACACCCGCCCACACTCAGACACAATCATGGACATTCACACACACTCAGGCACACCCAGGCACACCCAAACACACCTGGGTACACCCAGACACACTCAGGGACATTCAGGCCCACCCAGGCACACTCAGGAACATCCAGGCACACCCAGGCACACTCGGGCACACTCAGGAACAATCAGCACACTCAGACATGCCCTGGCACACTTGGGCCCGCTCAGACACACCCAGGCACACTCAGACACATCCTGGCACACTCAGACACACTCAGACACACTCGGGCACAGTCAGGCACACCCTGGCACATTGAGGCACACCCAGGAACACTCAGACACACTCAGGCACACCCAGACACACCTGGGCACACCCAGACTGACCCAGACACCCTCTCACACACTCCGCCACACCTGGGCACACCTGGGCACACTCAGACACACTCGGGAACACCCTGGCACACTCGAACACACCCAGGCACGCTCAGGCACACACAGACTAACCCAGACACACTCTCACACACTCCGCCACACCCAGGCACACCCAAACACACCTGGGTACACCCACACAAACTCAGGCACAATCAGGCACACTCAGGCATACTCAAGCACATTCATGCACACTCAGGAACACCCAGGCACACCCAGGCACACTCAGAACATACCCGGGCCCACCCAGACACACCCAGGTACCCTCTCACACATTCCACCACACTCTGGCACACCCAGGCACACTCAGACACACTTGGGCACACACAGGCACACTCAGACACACTCAGACACACACAGGCACACTCAGACACACACAGCCACATCCAGGCACACCCAGACTCAGCCAGACACTCTCTCACACACTCTGCCACACCTGGGCACACCCAGGTACACCAAGGCTTACCCAGACACACCCGGGCACACCCAGGCACACTCAGACACATTCCGGCACACCGAGGCACACCCTGGCACACTCGGGCACACCCAAACACGCCTGGGTACACCCAGACACACCTGGGCACACCCAGGCACACTCAGGCATACATAAGCACATTCATGCACACTCAGGCACACTTGGGCACACTCACGCACACTCAGAGACACCCGGGCACACCCAGGCACACCCAGACATACCCGGGCACACTCAGGCACACCCAGACTAACCCAGGCACCCTCTCACACATTCCGCCACACCTGGGCACACCCAGGCACACTCACACAAACCAAGACACACCCAGACACTCTCAGGCACACATGGCTACACCTGCGCAAACTCAGACACAATCATGGATATTCACACACACTCAGGCACACCCAGGCACACTCAGACACACTCGGCACACTCAGGCATACCCAGGCACACCCTGGCACACTCGAACACACCCGGGCACAATCAGGCACACCCAGGCACACTCAGGCACACCCAGACACACTCAGACACACTCGGGCACAGTCAGACACACTCAGGGACACCCAGACAGACCCAGACACCCTCTCACACACTCCGCCACACCTGGGCATACCTGGGCACACTCAGACACACTCGGGCACACCCTGGCACACTCGAACACACCCAGGCACACTCAGACACACTCTCATACACTCATGTTAAAGTTACAAATTACCTTCTTGTCATTTGGTTCCTTGTGGAGTCTGTGGTTTTTCAGGGAGGGCCTGGGAGATAATATTTACTGAAGCTTTGTAAGTAAATATGTCTGCTTTGTCAGCTTTAGGGTATCCCATCAATGATGGGTCTTATATACCTTCACCTTCAGTCAGTGGAAAACCTGTGAAACCTCCAAATCTTCTTGATCGTGGCTATTGCCATGACCTCTGACATGACCAGGGCCCAGGCTTGCCTCATTTCATGCTGTCTTTTCAAAGCCCATCCTGGGGAAAGTATATTTATAGCTGGAACATCAGTTTATCGTAATCCAGATGTACCGGGCAAGTGTGTGAAGAATTTTAGGAGGGTAAGACACCAAACCAAATTTGCTGGGATTATTTACAGAAATGTTTAACTCCAGTGGACTGACAGGGTTGTTTTATTCTGCTTTAACTTGAAGCTATTAAAAAACCCTTCTATCTTTTATAAAGAAGCTGGAAATAAAAGGGATTGTAAAAGGGACTTAGGTTATGGGAAGGTTGTTCTCCTGAAATTTCCTGTGTATGTGTCCTTAGAAAACATTATATTTTTGCTATTCAGAAGTGAGGGATTAGACTTCTTTGCAATTACAATGGAGAAGGCACAGTTTGGGACAGCAGCTCGGTACTCCTCATAAATACAGACTTGGACAATGATGGCCCCTCTGTCCTTGTCACGGTGAGTGCAGGTGACAGGTTGGGTGCAAGTTTGAGAGCTGCCCAGTGAGGATGAAATAGGTTCTTCCTGAAGTGAGCTGTTCTTGCTGCTGGCATTTGTACATTCATACTCTCAAAATCCTCTTCAGAAGTGTTTGCTTTTCTCCCATTGCTGTTAATGTAGGGAACAGTGGGGGTGTGGGTGAAAGCAATTTCTGGGTTGGAGGTACATTTTCAGGAACACTGAGAAAGTTCTTACAAGGTGAGCCTGTTCCTCCTCTGGCTGTTTATGCCAATCTCTCCTCCAGTATTTACTCATTTGTAAAAACAGATGAGTTTTCTGGAGAGCAAGGCCTGCTGAACTGGGGACAGGGAAAACCTGAATAAACAAACATGTGCCACAGATTAGTAAGAACATCTGTAGGTTTTATATTGTTTTGAGAACACATACCACAGTTTTTCATTTCTTATGCTTTTTTAGTTTCTCCCTTTCTTTCTGTCTCTCTCTTTTCTTCTTCTTTTTAAATATATTGGTAATAAAGGTTGGAGGTAGAAAGCACAGCTGGACTCTGCATGACATGCCACTGTTTAATTTCTAGCTCGGAGGATGAGAAGAAGAGTAGTTTTATTGTATCCTAGAAGAGAATAAAGCCATATGCAAATTCCAGCCATGGACATCTGTTTCCTCTTTGTGTGAAAGAATTCTCATATTTGGAAGGGAATCCCGGTTCTGAAGGGGCTGATGAGGTTTTGGCTTTTTTCTTTTGGTTCTTTCCTCCATTCTTTGCCACTCCTTCAGCTTGCTGCCCTAGCTCTGGCTGCTGTTTTCCTCAGGACAATGTCGGCTTGCAGTTTACCATCAGATATCAAATGGGTCAATTTTTAGGTACTTTAAAGTGTTGTGTTGTAGTTACAAGAGGCATTATTAAGTTCCTCCTTAAATTTCTTTTATTTAATTAAACAGTATTTGGTGGGAGGACTTTTGCTCTGTCATCAATCTTCAGTGCTTACAGCTCGGTATTTTTCTTTAGAAGCAAGATGTTTGTATCTGCTGCTCTGGTGGGGAAGTGCAGCTATTTCTAAAAGTAACTTGTTAAACATAATAATTTAAAATACTTTGTATCAGGGGAATTAAGTAGAGGTGTAGAAATAAGCATCTGCAAAGTTCGTTACCGTAGGTTAGGCATCAGGTGCTAAGGACTACAGGGAACAGAGTAAATGGTAATTTCACTAACGTATAAAACATTTTAGAATAATTATTTGCAGCTGTCTGGGGGCTTTAAATTTGCCTTTTGTGTGTGTTTAAGGGTTGACTCTGATGAACAAACAGCATAGTTATATAATATTAGGCCAGACATGAGAACTGGTACTCTCTGTCTATTTTATATTAATGTCGAATGAGAGGTTGGTGGAGCTTGCCAGGGTTTCATATTTGCTGGCAGCAAGTTACCCACATGTGTGGACCACATTTTTATTGTTGCCTTAGCCTATTTCAGGCAGAAATATCTCTGCCTAACAGGGTGTGATTCTGTTCATTGCTGAAGAGCTTTTCTTTCAAGAAGCAAAATACGAAAAGGAATTAAATGCTGTAAGTGTTCAAATTAAGAAGTGTCCCCAGATTGCAAAATTTTGTCACGTCTGCCATGGTGGAAGAATAAAGGGCAATAAGCCATCTAAAGGCTTTTTCATGGTCAGATGAGCTACCCTCACAGAGCTATTTCTTTTTGCATATATTAATGCTACTTTTGGGTGTGGGCTGTTTAGTCTGGTCTCGCAGGGAGGCAAGGCTTATGCAAGCAGGGTGTTTGCACACATGGACACACAGCAGTCTGCACAGCCCCTCCACATCTTGACCACGAAAATGTGCAAATATTAACAGGAGTTCTGATAACTTTCTTGAAAAGATGTGTGTGAGGGGGGAATAAAGGTGATTAAGGGGTTTGAGGAAAGGCTTTCAGTAGGAGCTGAACTTTCAACAAGGGGTGTGGAATAGATCTCGAGAAGAAATGTGATGGAGGTCCCTGTCAAGGGAAGATTGCTGAAGGCAGCTTGGAAATGATTTGGCTTCAGGGAATCTGATTACAAAACCCAAATCCACAGGAAGGCAGACTCCCTTTCATTCCAATACCCGTGAAATTGCTTGTGTGGGTTTTGTTTTTAAGTCAGGATGTCAGACAGGATCCAATGGGTGACTGCAATAAATGTAGGACATCTCCTTAGGATCTTCTTAGTGCAGCAAAGATGCTGCTCTGCTTGGTGGTGGTGGTGCTTCCTTATTTTGTTTGGGTTTTGCAAGTTTTTTAACTCTAGTAAGGCGTGACTTATGGAGGTTTAGACCCTTATCCTGCAGCCCTCCTAGAGAGGAGGGAGCCCAGTGGCTGTGCAGGTCCCCCTGACACACATCCAGAATCTTCTTGGGCTGCATCCCATGGGGCACATGGGGAAAAGGGAAACCCAAAATCCCCAAACAGCCTGGGCTGCCCCTGAGCAGGACACAGAAAGCAAACACCACTAACACTGAAAATCGAGCAGCACTTGTGAACAAGTTTCCCCTTTGATTGAAATGCTTCTAGCTAGGCGATGTAAAGGGGATTATGTCACAAGCTTCCCTTGTTGTCTTATTAACAGCTGCTTAATTTTACCACTCATTCATGAGCATAAAAAAGCAAAACTTGGAGGCTGTGTTTGAAAGCTTGTTTTGTTTGGTGTACAGCTGGATACAGAGCGTTTCCTTTTCTCATTTTTAATAAATTTGAAGCAAATGTATTGGTTATTGTTACTTATTTTTCCCTATTTTTTTGGCCTAGATAATAGAAGATTATGTTGCTTTTCATTTTACATTGCAAAGAAATCATTCGATATAATTTCAGTTTAACAATGCTGCAGTAGCATGTGGGGGTGTATATATCTTCTCATAAATATATTACCACACATTACTGTCAAAGAGCTGGGCTTTTTCACCCAGTATTAAAAATGAAATTTAATTGCTACACTAGAGTTTCAAGACCCTGATAAATAATAGCCGTGTCTGACCTTTATTGTGGAGCTCTGAGATGCCACCAGGGATACTGCTCGTTGTCCAAGATGACAAACTTCCTCTGAGATTTCAGTTTGTCAGCTCAATGTACAGCAGTGACATTGATTTCTTCTCACTGCCATTTCCTGCCTGAATAGATAACAAATTTTCTGTGGCAGGTGTCTGTCAAGTTTAGTTTTGCCTGGCAGATTAACTTAATAGACTCATTTATTAATCATTACTTGCAGCACAGAGAAGCAGAGAATACTGTTTGACTCCTGTGATGTTGAATGGATGTTCCAGTCCAGATTCCTTTGTGTAGCTTGAATTTGGGTTTAATAAGCCATTCATATCTCTAGTGAACATGTAGTGAACGTTTTTAGTCAGTCAGAGGAAAGATATCTGCATTAAATAGGCACGATCCATTTTGAGTATCTACTCCTTTTCTTGGTAAAAGATGCGTAAGTGCTTTCTGAGACTAAATAATTTGATATATGAACTGCCAAAGCAGCCTAAACAAGGGGGAAAATTCAGAAAGATGAAAGTAGAAAAAAATAGGTAGTTGGAGGAAGATTTGAGCCTGGTGTTAACTGACTAACAAAGTGGAGAAGATAATGCAGCTTTAGGAAGGGGCAAAGCAGACCTGCAGATACAGCTGTAGGGTGATCCTAGGACAGGCCAGTGCTTTCCTGAAGGTCCTTTTCTTGAGGGATCTTGAGACAGATATTGAGCCTGGAGATAGCAAAGGCAGAGTTGGTGCCAGAGGTAGGTGTTAGGGCTTCTCTGAGTGGGGAAGGACAAGGAAGAATTTAGTGGAGGGCTTTGCAGAGGAAGAATATAATAGAATTCATAACCTTGGCAAGTGATGTGTCTCGTTGCAAAGTGTTTCAGTGTGTTCACAATGAAAACTGACTGACGAGCTGAGGTTTTTATCAGGGCAAAGTCTGTGAAGGACATGGAGATGCAGAGGCAGTGCTGGGACAGGTGGCAGCAGGAATGAGCCTGGACAGAGATGCAGGCTGTGGCTGGACAGGAGAACCCCGTGTTCCAGGCAGCAAGGAGAGAACCACCAAGCTTCTCCCTTTTAGCTGGGTTGTGGTGGCTCCTCACAACCTGCTTTTAATTCCCAAGGGAGCTGGCTCATGGCTGATCATGGGACATGTTCAGGAACGTTTTTGCAGCTGATGCCCAACTGCAGAGCCCAGGCTGCAGCACTACAGCTCAGCATCTGTGAGAGTCTGCACTGCTGAAGGTGTTTTTTGCCAAGATGTGTTCCTGGCCTTGGGAACGTGTTTCTTGAGCCATCCTTATGGCTTTCTTGGCTGACTGTCAAACCAGGAATGTCTCTGCACTAGATCACACTGCTTATTGCTCTTCTAGGCCACCCTGGTAACAATACATTAACCTCTCAGCAGGGAATGTGATAAACAAAGTAAAACTGCTTTAGTGAAACCAGTCATTTAATGGCAGCATACATAAAGTGTCCGTAAAGATTTGTAAGTGTAATAAGCTGCAGTTCACTGAGAGAACAATAACTGTTCCTAATTTAGCCAGTTGAGGAACATGCTAACCCAATTTACTTTTGTAACATTATGTTGTTCTTTTTTTTTTTTTTTCTTTTCCCACCTCTCCAGATTCCTTTCTCTCTGGTACAGTTTCCCCTCTGGGAATCCTTAAAGGTAAGTTCTCCTTGGTGATAGAAATATAAGTTATACGTTTTGCAAAGGCTTTCCATGGTAACTTATCTAACTCCATTATTGCAGTTATGGGTATGTTCAAGAATCAGTAATTATGTGCCAACTTACCTGTGCATGTGAAGATCATATGCCTGAATATCTGAAAAATAACAGGGAATATCTGACCACTGCTCTGTGGCATGCAGGCTAGATTTTACTCCCAGCATGCCAGAAATTTTGTCTTCGGCTCGAACTTTTTTTACTGCTTAAAAAGAGTGGGAACCACCTTGTGTTGTGCGATTTCTTTCTTTTTTTTTTTAATTTTATTTTAAGTTTTTAGTGTTTTGCTCTTCATGGTAAAAGGGAATTGCAGATGAGAAAACTGTTTCAGCCTGGATTTTGTAAGCATCACTGAAAAGATATTTTGATTGACTACATGTACTTTAGTTTTAGGTCGTCTAAAGAAGGTGTCAGTGGATGATGTTTTAACAGTGCAGTTGTTTGGAATGATATGCTGTTCTCCCAGCAGCAGCTGGTTGCTCTGTTTACCATGGTCAGAGCCAGGATCTAGATTTTTGAGTGGAGGGTTGGGTTTGAAGGTGTAATTTCTCCATCCCTCTGTATTTCCTTGAACTCACTGCGAAAGATGAAAGGAAGGGTTTTTCGAGTACTTGGAGGTCGTGGGGTGGAAGCACAGAGAATTATTGCAGATCATTAAAAGCATTGTAGCAAAACATATTTATAAAAGAGGAGCTGGAGAGAGAAACTTTCTTCTTGGTAGGAGTGCTGGACTTCTGAGCAAGCTCAGAACAAACTGGGTCCTTGTGTGTTGGATTGGGACAGCAGTTTGTCCCCTCAGTGGGTGTCTATAGCTGGGGCTGTTTGGGGGAACAAATATTCATAGTGTGAATATTTGCATTCAGAGGCTTCAGGGAGTTTGATATAAAGGTGTATCCAAAGGCAGGAGGAGCATGAAAATCATCAAGAGCTTTTGCAGAACTGAGCTGTATTGGTGGAGGATTCTGTAGGTACTTCATGAGCTCAGCCTGCTGTGGGGTCTGGGTATCATCCCACTGCACAGGGGAGCTTGGGCTGCCTTATTAGGAATCTGTTTCCCTGCCAGTGTCCAGGAATGGCTTTCTGTAAATTCTTCAGCAGTGGTACTGGCCCAACCTGCTAATGGTTAGTGCAGCAGCCGTGTTTGGGAGCAAGAGGTGGCAATGCTTAAAAGGAAAAAGTGTGGTGTTCGTGCCAAAACCACATAAACCAGCAACATTGTGTAGCTGTTTGCAGAATGTAAAGTTGTTTTAACTAATGTCCACGTAGCTGTGACAGTAAAATGTATTGTTTACATTACAGGCTTTAAAGAAGACAGTTTGAATTTAGCTAACTACAGGAGTGAGTCATTCAGGATGAGGCATCATGTTTAATCTAAAGAGGTCAGTGCAGATCTGAAGAGAAACAAAACTCATGTCAGTTTGTTCCACAAACCTGTTGCATTATATTCTTCTGATGTGGAGTCAGGAGTAGAAAACTGCAAAAATCAGTCTGGCATGCTCAGTGGCTTTGGCTCAGTACAGGGAGAGAGCTCAGGGCTTGTCATATCAAAGCCAGGCAGTGAAAGCAGAATACATTTTGTTTATCTAAGGGAAGCTCTTAAAAAATTGTCCTGACAGTATAACAAAGGACAAAAATCATTACGGTCCCATCAAGAGGATGGATGTGGCCAGTAGCATTACTGGGAGCATGGCTGAGGGTGTCGGGCTCCTCACGGTGCATGAAGGGAGCATGAACAGACAGTAATTGCAAAGAAATAGAAATTCAAAGGACAAGAGAAAAATGGCACAAAGCCTGAACAGAAAAGAGTTATTGAGATGATGCCTGAGGGATTATTCTGCACTGTATTAATAGGATTACTTGAGAAAGTAACTGTGGGAGCAGTTGTGTATGATGTGTGTGGGCCATCTCACTGAGGAGAACAGAACAAGTGCTGTGGCTGTGTCATTTTTAAAACCATTAGTACGACGTTACATAAGCTGATGGAAGATAGACTCAGTCTTATGATTCCCTGAACAAGCTAATCACCATAAAAATGAGGAAAACCATTCCACTGTGAAAGGACAGTTAGAGAGGCACATGGAAGAAGAAGAGAGTTTCCTTTTCCTTCAGAGATGTGCTGACTGCAGCCAGCAGCAGGGTGTTAAGCTTAAAGAAGCATAATAAAGGCTTGTCATAAGTGGGAAATGGTGTGTTTCTATATCCCACTTTTTCTATCTGCTTTACTCCAAGCTGCTCTGGTTATTCCTTATGCTTTAGTCACAGAGTTACATGCACAGTTTTCTCCTGTCTGTGAATGTGCACCAGCTGTCCCCTGTGAGAGTGAACTTGCATGCCATGCACTGAACTATGTTAAAAGAAGGAAGAACATTGTATAGATTACTGAACCATAAGGTTAGGTTGGCTGTGCGTGCTGGCAAAGGGAGGATTGCAGTGATTAGCAAGAAACAGATCCTGCTTCAAATACAGGTCTTACTGGTAGTGACTCAGGTGAACACACAGTTTAGGAACAGGTAATAGACTCCTTTCTTAGGTCACAGTGACTCAAGAAAGAATAGTAAAGAAATTATGGTGCTTTTAATTTAAAAAAAAGTTGTTTATTTAAATTTAGGTAGCATCCACTGCTATAAGATGTGCTTAATGTCCTTTCTCTTCCCAGTTCTCCATTTTTTCATATTTTGTTTGAAGCACAAATTATTGCTATAAACCAAAAGAGAGAAGGAAACTGCTACGGTGTATCAGATTTCAGGACCTTGTAATTCCCAACTAGGGTCAGTTAGTGTAGCTCTTTGCTGTCTCTTTAGTCCAAGCCTGACAAGTAAAACAGTTTTGAATTCTTCTCAGAGTTCAGGGAAAGAAAGGATGTTACAAATTTTATTCACTTTCTGCTACACCAACCCTCAGAAGAGCACCATGGTTGAATATAACTGGGACAGTTTGATCAGGTTTAGGTTCTTTTGTGTGGGGATAATGTTTCTGATCCCATCTCAAAGCCAGGTGTCCCTGAAGAAAGGCAACAGAGCATAGATGTGGTGTGCTTCCCAAATACCAGCCAAGCACAGAGCCTTCCATATTAGTTCAGGTTTTGGAATTAATGTTGTAAGATACAGTCCCCTTGTATGCTGCCCTGGAATTTCCAGAGTGTCTCAGTAAGTTGCTTTGGAAACACTATATGGGTGTTCCTTTCTGTGGGAATTTCACATTGTGGGCTGTGTATTTGGCATGAAATTGTTGTGGATTACACAGAGCCTGGTGCAGCTCCTGTGCTCACCCTGCTGCCAGGGCTGTGTAGTCTCTGCTCAGATGTCTGTGGCCCTGTGGAGCCCATCCCTTCTGTCTTTTTTTTATTCTTTTCTGTTCAGACATTTTATTCAGTGCTTATAATCATCATATCTGAGTTCCTACAAGCAGCACATAAGTGATTTATCATTTGTTTCCTGTTTTAATCCTTCTCTTTTAGAACTAACTGAGAAAAAAGACAACTTTCATTTCTGCTGGGGGAGGGGGTTAACAGAAATACAGGGCATCAGGTGTTTGGTTTTTTTCAATAAAATAGCATTTTTAAAACCCTACAGAAAATCAAGAGCCTCTGCTTAGGTTTGAGTCCAGAAACATCTTGTCAAAAATGCCTGTTTCTTAAAGCTCAGTGGAAATGGTCAGATCCCTCAGAGAACAGTGCTGTGTGTAAAATAAACCCTTCTCAGGTGAAACAAGACTCAGTCCTCTTGGGTTTTATATTTCTGCATGTTGGCTGTGCTTCAGAGCCTCTAAGAGTTACTCAAATGCAGCTGTACAAGGAGAATGGTCTCTTTATAGACCAAAGTATTGTATGTCTGCAGAAAAGGCTTTGGTAGCCAGTGAGGAGGAAAGGAGCAGGCAGGACAGGAGGACACAGGTCTCAAATGAGGTGACTTGAAAAACAAGGGTTTTTTTGTTTGTTTAGTTGGTGGATTTTTTTAAGGAAAACAAACCTACTATTCTGGGAACCTTTTGTCTTTTTCATTAGACAGGTCAGACTCTTAAGATGAGACACTTGGACATTGCTAAGGCTGTGGGACATCAGGGTCAGCCAGTCCTGCCCCTACAAACCCAACTGTGCTGCTCTGCTGGCCCAGGAGCTTCAAAGAAAGATAAAAATCTTCAACTGGCCATGCTCGAGGTGATGTCTGACTCTTCTGGCACTCAGTGGGGCCAGGATTTCCCTCTTTGTCTCAGTGCTGAGCAAAATTTAGAGCTCTTAGACTTCCCGCAGATCTAGTGAGCCCACAAGTTTTTTTGTTGCTGGTTTTAGCAATAAAATAATCTTCTCAGATCTGTAGGTCTCACAAATTAACAAGTGTTGTACAAAAAGAGAATGGGGAGAGTCCAGCCATTCCCCTGTGAGGCTGAGAGAGCTCAGTTTCTGGGGGCTGGGATACAGTGTGAACTGATTTTGGGGTCAGCTCAGCCTTGCTCTTAGCCATCAGTGCAGGTAGATTTTGAGATACATCTTGAAGCTTGATGTGCAGAGACTGCTTGATATGGAGAGTGAAGACTCTAACCTTGGTTGAAGCTCATTGCACCTGATTTTTAAAGTTAATAAGAATGAAAAGTTTACAGAATACTTCTGCCCAGGCAGCTGGGGTTCTCAGCAGTAATACGTGTTTATAACTCCACCATTGAATCAATAAACCATATGCTATTTCCCTCCTAAAATTTACAGTCAGATCTGTTGCTGCTTAACAGGGCAAGTAGAAAATAGAGGCATGTAGCCAAACTGGGCCTTAAATGGCTCTTTCCCTGCTCTACAGGTAGGTGACCATTTTCCTTTTTTCCTGGAGAAGCAGTCTAGTATTTCTTTCCTCTGTGCTCAGCTGCATGTAAGTGAAGAGTAAATGAAACCCAGGCCCAGCTTTAAAGCCATTTCCTCGCAGGCTAAGTGTTCTACCATGCCTCTCTCCCTCTTGGAGTAACGGCTGGGCTGATTTTGGGATTAAGTCCTAATGGTTAAATAACGCTGTCTGCCATTTGCTTAGGTGCTGAATCAGGAGAACAGCTTTGCAGGGGCAGTGGGGGCGGGATGTGGCATGTCCATGCCACGAGCAGAGCGGCTGCATTTTTCTCACAAAGGAACAATGCACCCAACAGCTGTTGAGCAAACAGCCCTGGCTTTATTGCTGCCACAATAAGTGTCATTCACGCTGTCCTGGGGCACAGCCCAAGGAATGCTGCACACCATCTGCACCAAAGGGAGAGAAACAAATGCAACCCTTGCTCACAGCACTGCAGGCACGTTTGGGAAAAGTCAGATGGCCTTGGATCATCAATACAGCGTTTGAACAGAGCAGAGGAAAACAGGCTCACACAGTCTATAGATACAGAGCCAGACTGTGATGCTCTTGGTCATGGCCAGGCCACAAGAGGTTCTCTAGAAGTTGCTAAGCTTGCCAGTGACATCTGGGGATGTTTGAATATCGAAGATGTGATTTGGATACTGGCTACTTGCTGAAGCATCTTAGCAGATTTATGTAATTCTTCCATGTGATTTATTCACACACACCTACGAAGCACAGATCTATTAGGTAAGAGCAGTGCAGGTGCTCAAGAAAAAACCCTGCTGGCTTTAAAGTGATTTTTCAGAAGTGCATTTTCCCTCCCTGTATGTCCCTTTGTGCCATGGAAACTGAGTGTAGCTGTTCTGCCTTGCCATGGGAACACTGTTTCGAAGAACATTTCCTTTAACCAGGCTTTTAGCACATCCATTTTGATTTACATCCAAATGGGTCACAGACATCAATGCAGTATTATATGGGCAGAAAAAGGGAATGAAATGCTTTTAACATGAAAAATATGCTCTTGCATATAGGCCAACTTTTGTTCTCTTTCAATTTATCTAGTATTTGGGTGGGTTTAATTCTAAGACTGAATTCAGTACTGGCATAAGCGAGCACAACTCCATTAGTGTAAATGGAGTCTCAGCACTTATGTCAACAGTGAACTTAGATCATTGAATTTTTCCCATGTTTGGGCTTGCATGTTTCCTGCAAGATAATATACACATGTACTTGCCCATATGCTGCACATATGCATATAAAAATCCACTGAGGAGGACGTTTGGCTCCTTGTTCCATGTTGACTTTATGTATAGAAACTGCAATCAACTTGTGAATTTTTTGCTTCTCCTGTAGCTAATGTGCCATGCATCTGTAAGGGTCAGCCATGCAGAATGCCACGTTGTGAGTAAAATCCCTAGCAGGAAAGGCAGACATGAAAACTGCTTTTCTTTCCTCAGTCTGCAGGACCGCACATGCACACAGATCCATGGGATTCATTTGGAATGATTTGTTCTCCCCCGTTGTCATGAAGTTGAACACTGTTGTGAACAGAGGGGTACACAGAGATACTATAGATGCTTATCATTGGAGTGAATTATAATATTTATTCAGCTGCAGGCCTCAAGTGTAGTGCATGCTATGAGTTCTCCTGGCTTGAAGAATAGCAAGGCCAAGGCAGAGATGTCTTATTCTCTGCAATGCTTCCTGCAGCATTGATGGTGTTGGGCTGCTCATCAGGCTTGAGAGATGTGTGAGCATTGCATTTTCCTGCATTACCAAAGCTTAGATGTCCTGAATATAGACACCATGACCTGGCTGCATTGAGAATACAAAGCTGACAGCTGATTTTTGCCACAAACTTTTACTAGAAATGCATGGCAAAGGTGACAGGCATGCACAGGTAAGAGCTGTGTGCACTGGTCAAAGGTTATTGGCCATCTGGAGGCCAGGTGTCCTCAGCACTGAGGAGTCCATATTTGTGGGCACCAAATACTTCCCCCCAGTATTTAAAAGCAGAGGTAATATTTTCCTTTTTTGTTTGTTTTTAGATTGAAGAGCCTTTGGTATATCTAGAGTGACTTTTTCAATGCTCCGTCTGCCCAACAGAATGGGATGTCCTTGTTTTCTCGGTATCAAAAAAGCTAAATAACATTTATGGTGAGAATTAGGGGACACTGGCCTGTAGAGCAGGATGAAATGGGATCGCTATGAAGAAAAGTAGGGCTCTGCCCACGTATAAAACTTGACCCTTCTCTGTGAACATTATCCCTGAGAATAATTGGAAATATGCAGCCAGGCTTCCTGCTGTGTCCCATCCCCTGAGGCCACACCCGCTGTATTGCTTTACATGGTGCAGCAATGCACAGCGAGATTTACATATATATCACAGAAAAGTGTTTACAAAAAAAATTACCATGTGATTGAGCTGGGAAGCTGCAGAGGGCCCCAACTGTATGAGTTTCCATGCACTTCAGCCAGAAGATTTATTTCCAATTTGTTATTCATAAGGGAAGAGAGAGAGAGATTGGGATGGGGTCCTTTGAAGTGGAAAACAAAGTCTTCTATTCAGCCTTCAGCTTAATAGAATACACATGACACAGGCTTGGCATGGCGGCTGCTTTCATGTAATGTGCTCCTTGTCATTTTGCTTTCCTAGGCTGTGAATGCTAGTGGGAATGAGTATTGCCCTGGAAAAGTCAGGTTATCCCCTGCAGCCTTCTGCTGCAGGAGCACAGTGTGAGCAGGTAGAAGCCTTTTTGGTGATGGTGGTGGGGGACCCAGGCAGAGCCAACTTCTGCAGTCTGCAGTGTTGCTCGTAATCCCCAGGTTGTGTTTCATGTTGCAGGAGCATGTGGAGAGGGAGCAGTGTCACTGGGGCTCCTGCAGGCATTACAAGGGCACTTCTGCCCTTTTTTGGAGCCTCTGAGCTGTGCCCCTTGGGCTCTGAGCTGAGCCTGACCTGAGCTCTCACCATTATCCCCCCAAGTGGAGGGCTCTTCTGCTTCTGTGCAGCATCTAGGATGGCAGAGTGTGGTCTAAGCACTGTATATTGCAATAACCAGCAATTTTGTTCAAAGTCAGTGTTTTGGGGGGGATATGTATATGGATCCTATGTTTCTTTCCAGGAACAAGGCCCTGGTTTTATAGTAAATCTACAAACCTCTAACAGCTTCTGCGCTTTGCCCTGTCTTAGTGGTATTAAAAACCTGCTGAAAGGCTGAGTGTTTTTGAAGAACTTACAGGCCTGACTTACCACAAAGCCCTGTCAATTAGTTGGTCCATGGACTATGAGAGAAAACATGTGTGACCTCCAGCACATCATCCTGGCCCACACCATTGTGTGGTTAGGAAGAATTTGGATCAGAGTCCTGCTGGTCCTCTTGGCCCTGTGACACTTGTTCCTCTTGGCTTCCTCCAGGATCATGTCCTCGTGCCCTGCTTCCCTCTTGCTCTTCTGCAGGTTCAGGTTTGGAGCTCTGGGTGAATCACCGAAACTGGAGATGGAAAGAAACACATGAAGTCATCTCATCATACCCTTGCCAGCGCAGGATTATTCCCCACAGTACAGTCTTGAGTGCCTTCTCCATTCTATTTTTAAATGACTCGAAGGAGAGGGCTTTCCTCTCCTCCCTGGGGAGGCTGGCTCTGCAGTTCAGTAGACCTCACTGTTGGGGAATTTGCTTCCTGTTCTCCAGCCTCAATTCTCCTTTTCCCTAATTTAATTGAAATGTTCCTGGCTCCACCCTTTTAAACCATTTTCCATATTGCATGACTGTTGCAAATACCTGTTGTCAATTTGCAGTAATGGATGGGAATTCATCACCGTTTGCCTTGCTTGGCAGGGGTTCTTTGTGCAGAGCTGCACTGGGCAGCCAGGCTTTATCAGAAACTGGATTTCAGAACTACATGCCAAGAAATCAGAATGGCCTTTTCCTTCTTCTTTGGACAATGACATTAACATAAAACCCCATCATGACTGAGAATAGGCTGGGCTTCTGGCAAAGCCACGAACAAACATCTGTATTAATGGGCTGGTTTTCCTCTTAGTCCTCCAGCAGCTCTTCCACAGCTCATTTTTACATGGCAGCAGTAACTCTTCTGAGTTCTCAGGCTTAGCTGTAGATGTACAGATGTTTGGAGAACGTATAATAAAAGAAAATACAATAATTCTGTTTTTATCAAAAGAAAACTGTGGCTCTAGCAGCTCAGTTTTTAAAACCTGACTTTCGATTCAAGGTTTCTTAATCACCTGAAGTGTTTTGCAGATAGGTGCTAAGGGTGGGATTTATGCTTTGACAGCACACAGATACTCTGGAAGGTAGTTTGTGTAAGGGAGTGTGTCCTTCTCCCATCAGGACTGAGTTGCAAGAGAACTGTGTGTCCGAAGACTGTAAGTTATTCCAGAAAAGCATATTATGGTTTTGAAGAATTATGAATCTCTATTTATTCATTTATGGGATGAAAATCAGTTTCTGCTGTGGGTGATGGCAGAATAGCAGCCCATACCGAAAACACCAGGAAAAGAATGGCTAGCATTAGAGAGGCTGGAACCCCTCTAGTGCTTTCGTACAGCAGAGCTGCAGCTATTTAGCTGTGGCAGGGTACCAAACAACATTGTGGCTGGCCATTGTTGCTTGAACAGTTTGATTTTTAAAACATTCAACTGAAATACAACCACCAGCCAAGCTGGAAGAAGCGAGTCACGAGGACAGCATGTTAAATGAAGAGTCAGCAAACGAGAGCAGAGTTCTGCTCCAGTGGAAAGTGGCTGTACTGCAGACCAGGAGTCCAAGAGCAGTAATCTCAGCCTAGCACTGCTATCCAGTTGCTTCTAAGAAAATTTTATAGTACAGAAATAATATGACTTTAAAAAGAAGGAGAATGCCACAGCTATGAAATGAAATTGCTGATCTCTCTGCGGTGGGTCTCAGAAGGGCTGTGGATCCCATCCCTTTTTGCTCAGTACTGATCCTCACATCATAAACCAGAAACCTGTCCTCCAGGAAGCTTTCAATGTGAGGTGTTTCAGGAGATGAGAGGGGTGATGGAGCAGGGTGAAGGAGGGGAGAGCACAGTGGCTGTAGCTGCCATGGTAAACCCCTCCCAGCAGACACTGGCCTTTGCTGCTGGTACTGACCAGGCTTATCAAATTGTGTGAAATGACTTGAGATGTGGTTTTGGAAGGCACTGTTCTTGTTGGGGCTTTAAATGTGTGTGTTTCAATGCTGCTGTGAGTAAATGGATGGGAGCAGGGTGTGTGGGAGCCATGGAGAGGAGGGTGTGTGGTCCCTAATGATGCCAAGTGAAAAACAGAGACACACCTGCTTTGGGATGTAATGGAAGTGATAAGAGTAATTTCTTAATGATGGGGTTTTTTGGGGAAGGGTTGGTTTAAGAAATGTAGGGGAGCAAACAGGACTTGTATCTCGTGGAAGTGGGAGCTGTTCATTTGAAATGGGAGCCTTTTGTAAATCTGGGCTGAGCTGATACTGGTTCTTGCATGCTGCCCTCTCGCTCTGTGTTTTGCTTTGTGCTGTTTTATCTGCCAAAAAGAAAATAAATTCACAAAATATTTGCAAAGTTGCATGGCCACAGGCTTAAATACATACATATGAATTCCCTGAAAGTAATTTGCTTCGAGCCCTCCTCAGTTCCAGACGTCTTTCTCACTCCATCTGCTTGTTCAAGTACACAAGTTCCTTGGGAAAAATCACTTATTACATCACTCAAAAATGCCACAAAAATAGCTTTTCACTTAAGTTCCCATCCTCAGAGTTAACTCACATGGGGATCAGATAGATTCAAACATTTAATAACTTTTTATTTTCCTTTCTCTTTAAACACAGGATCTCTGGTCATGGAAGCAGGGTCACGTGGTGGATTCTTGGCAGTCAGCAGTCTGTGGAGCTTTTGCAGGTGCAAAGGATTATATGTTATACTGGGAAAGACTAAAGAAGAAAGGAAAAATGTGCAAATCTATTAAGTATAGCAGAACAACATTCCTTTGTAATTCAAGTTTGTTTAGAAGAAAACGGATCCAGTTGTTTGGAAATAGGAAAGTCAGCAAAGGAAAGAGAAGAAGTAAAAATAAAAGAAACTCAACCAGGGTGTCTGTTTGAAAGACAACCAATTTGTTTTTGACAAATTTCTGTTATTTAAAAACTGTGGGCCTGTCAGTCAGGCTTTGTGATTATTTCAAAGTTGATTTGTAAAATCCTCATTCAGGAGAAACTTAGTTTGGGTGGGGGTTTGTGCAGCTGTTCGCTCCGAGCACTTCCCCAGGGGCTGAAGTGATTGCAGAGACCATGATTCACCATTCCTGTGACAGCTCTGACAGCCACCTAGATTAACTGGAGGCAGGAGAGCAGAGGGCCAGCACTGCTCAGCCTGGAGGCAGAAGCCTTCCACAGCAAAAAAACTCAGAGGATGAAACATCTGGGCAATCTCCAGACACTACAGCAAGAATAAAGAGTGGCAGAATACAATACTGCACTATTTATTACCAAACAAGCCAGAAGTTAATTGAATTCTTCAGTAGGCTTCTTGCTTGATTTTAGCCTACTGTATTTGTTTCCAAAAAAACAAAAAGAAGGAAAAAATTCAATTAATGACTCATCAGTATAGCTGACAAGTTTGAGGGAGGAGAGATTCAACTGTCTTAATAGAAAAAACAGATTAATAGTAAGGGGATGGATAGCCAGAGCTTTTCCTCCGAGGAGCTAAAACACATTTTGAGATTCCAAACCAGTAACAGAATATGTAGAAAAAACAAATCCTGTTTAAAGAGAAATTATAGCATTTCTTGAAATAGAGATTATCAAAAGTAAAACTTGTTCTTTGATAACTTACAAAATCAGAGATATTACATTGAATGTAATTTTTAAAAAGTTAGTTGTGTTAGGGAAAATGAAGTATTAATAGCAGCAGAATTCCAGCAGAGACTGAGGCTTCATTTTGGAGGGCACTGAAACTGCACAGCTGAGGGGAGGCAGCGTGGCTGTAGCTGCACAAAGTTAAGTAGATTGAGTGTGTGAGCAATGAGGGAATGGTTTAGGTAGAACTCATTCCATTTTGGGGCTGAGGGAATATTTTAGGTGACCTCTTGTAGTCTTGTCCAGCTGTATTTTTTCTGTTTATGTTGATGGGAAGGGAGTTTTATTTTGCTTCAAGATCCTGCTGTTGGATTTTACTCTGACTTCATCAATCAGTGCAAACAAAATAAGAGCAAATGAAGCAGATTGTTCATTTTCAATTTGAAGCAAATCAAACTAACAGACTAAAACTGCTTTAAAATGCAATCTGTATGTCTGCAGGTGTGATGGGATCATTAATTTATCACTGTTGATTGAGAGATTACAGTTAGATTGATACAAAAACTGTGTTCAGGCATGTTCAGAGAGCTGGAAAGGTTATCTGATTTACCCAAAGCCTTGCAGAGTAATTTTCTGAGGTCAAATTTGGTGCCTCAGCTGGAAATTTAGCCCAGTGCTTCCAATTCTTTCTCTGTATCTCATGATTCTGACCAGTTGTGCTTGGACTTGCTACTGTTTAATAGATGTTCAGCAGTGTCTGCTCCTTTTCTAGAGCTTCCAGAGCACAGCAGTGCATGGACAGGTGCTCACTGTCCTTTGGCGCTCACGGGGGACACCAACACTTTGTGTTGGAGGAGACACCAGGTCCTGGAGCAGCACAGAGACTTCCAGGTCCACGTGATGGTAGATGAGACACTTCAGCCTGGTTGCCTTCCTAGGCTCCATCCCCAAGCACAAATCTTTGCAGATCTGGAGTCTTATTTTGTAGATCATGCTGTAATTGGTGAGGATAAATATTCTCTGGGTTATCCTTCCTCCAGCCTGGCTTTCCTTCTCTGTGCTTTGTCTCCTGATTCCTTCCTTTTCACCAGCAGTATTGTAATCTTCCTTTCTTATGTGCCCTTTGAGAACCTGCTTCAAAGTTCAGGAGGTTGAGGTTGAGCTTTTTTTGGATCAGAACTTTCCCCTCTGTCTCCATTGCCTCCCTCTGAGATATGTAACAAGCTGGCTTTGATATTGATCTCTTCTGGTACTGCATCCATTCTATGTCACTGAAAATATTTAGCCTTCTTGCTGAGGGGAGGCAGTGGAAAAATAATTTCCTGCATTCTGAACAATGGATTCCAGAGTTGAAAATTACTAACTACCTACATGTAGCATCAGATGAGGGAAGAAAAGGCCGACCAAACTTTTTATCCCTTTCTTTCAATCCCAAAACAAAAAAAAATTAAAACCTTGCCAGTACCCTGGGTATAGAACAAGATGTATGTGTGCATAGAAGTGATTTAAAATCATTGTGTTATAAACCTTAAGAGGAGAATGTTATCCAAAAACAACCTTTGCACACAGATATGCTGTCAAATGCCACCATGGTGGTGGTGGGATGGTGAAATCACACAGACAGGCTTTTCTCCTGTGTTTTTGCTTGAATTCAATACTTTCTAAAAATATGTTAGAGGTCCTAAGGGGTAATAAGCTGAAAGAAACTGAAAGAAAAGTCCTGTTTAGCTTCCCTTTATGGCACACACACACACACACACACACACACACACACACACACACACACACACGTGTCTGTATGAGTTGGTTATAACTATTTGGTGAAGACAGAACCAAGAGCAACAATCTGTTGAATTCCATCCCCAGTGCCTGTGAAATGGCAGCAGTTTCAGCCTTCATATATAAGATGGATGTATGTGATGTATGGGCTTTTTATGGAAATGTAATAGGCATGAATATAAATATTAGAAGTTTGGAATCCTCTCTGACTTGTCTGTTAATAATTTAATCCCTTAAGGCCTTGTCCAGCTTTATCATAATCTTTTGTGTCTTAACAGAGATGTTTGGAGTATTTGGGAAGTGGCAAAAGGTGATATCTGAGCAGCCAGTGGGGAAGAACCCAAGGGTAGATCTAAATGAGATTTTAAGCCTGAGGTTGTGTTTGAGCCAAACCTTGCCTCATGTCTGGACACCACCCCAGATCTGGGCAGGGCATGGAGGCAGAGGAGGGAAGCATGTGCCCATACAGGCATGATTTTGCTTTCACCCCATGCTCAAGTCTTCTCTGGACTTAGATTGCCTGTCTGGACCACCCCAGCCCTGCACTGTACCAAGGCAGGCTGTCCCAGGAGAGCTCCTGGGTTTCCTGTGTTCTCCATGCAAGTGGGACAGTGGCAAGGAAATCCTGCCATTGGGTATTAGCTGTTGGAAAAGAAAAGTACTGCCCTGGACTGAAAATTGCCCCTGTTAAGATGCCTTCTTTCTCACTGCCATAAGAAAAAGTGTGGCTTAACATTAATAATTAATGTTCTGGGGTGACAGAGTCACCAAGAATGGAGGTGCAAGCCCAGTGAATCATAATGCACTAACGAGAGCTTTTTGCACATTAACAGGGAGGATTTCCCATCACTTTTGTTTTGGTCTAATCGGCTCTGACAAGATTACACACTGTGTCTAAAAGCCTCTTTAACTCTATAGCTCTGAATAAATTTTTGAGTAGTTCTCAAGATTTCCCTGCAGAGTCTGCTTGGAACATGCTCCTAATCCTGAATTGGTAAAATCTCTGGAGGGAGTAGTGCTTTGTCTTGGTATTTCTGCTGAAATCCAAGGAGGTTCTCAGATAATTTTGCTCTACTATAGGCAGGTGTCGTTCCCACACTGATAAAGGACCAGAATAAACTTCCTCTTAAAAAAATTTAACATGATACCAATAAAATAGAAGTTCAAGTAAGAACTTATTGATTGAAGAGTTCTGAAAAAGACAGTTTGTGAACTTGGAAATCAGTCAGTGTAAGAGGATGCTGTGAGGTGTAGTGTTGGACCTGAGCTGCTCAGTTTTTCAACCTGTGTCTCAGTTTTGGGACAAATTTCAGGAGAAAATTCCCTGGAATGAACGTTTCCTCTAAAGAGAAGGGCTCCTATAATCCCTTTTTGCCAATAAGAGAAATTAATACCTGGGTGAAAGTGAAAAAAGCCCTGTTTTAACAAAAAAAATAAGGTCCTGGGTCCAGGTGTCAGTACAGAAAATAATAATGAAGAAAGCCAATAGGATAGTTTGACCTGAATTTTTTTTCTTTTCCTAAGATGGGCTAATTCCAAGAAGGAACAAATTCTTGTCACTTGAAATGAGCTTGGCCTACAGAACAGGGCTGGTATTGCAGAAGAGAGAGCAGGGGTCTGGCCATATGACAGGAACTCCGAGTCAGGGAGAACCCCTGTAATGGCCAGAAGGATTCCCTGAACCCTTTAGAAAAGGTGGAGAGAAGTTAAAATGGCACAGAAAAACAAGATGCCAAAACTGAAGGAGAGCTTGTCTTCTTCCCTTCATAGGATCTTATTTGAGGGTTGTGTCTAAGTACCTGAGAAACATTTTTCTGTAGCAGCAAATTCTACAGACTGCAAGAACTTGGGGTTATGTATTTTTCCCAGGTGAAGTATTTCATTCAGTTCTGATGCTTTTATTTGTGTATGACAGCTAAAATGGTAGAAAATTCCAGCAGCAGCCTAGGGGAATGTTTTAAGTCTTCAAGTCTTTTTATTCTTGTTGCCAAATAAAGGTAAATCATTCTCTGCAGATGTCTGTCACCAGCACTTCCATCAAGGACTGGTCACTGGGAAAGTGTGAGTAGCAGGGGGATTTTCTGTTTAACACCCTGACTTGGTAAAATTTGGCTGCTCAGCTGATGTGTGAATATACAGTGACCATTGTAACTTCTTGGGAGATGGGTGATGAATTTTCCACTACTGCATGAAGGTTTATTTTTCCAATAGAGGAATTTGTCAGTCTGCTAGAAGTATTAATGAGCCAAGAGCCTTCTCCCATGTGAAAATCCATCTTTAAGCCTGCTTGCAGAGCCCAAGTCATCCCCAGCTCTAGGGCAAGGGAGAAAAGAGCCTTCTCCAGGAGTGAGCTGGGGAGTGAGCCTGGGCACAGACTGCCTGCAAAGATGCCTTTTTCTCCATCAGCTCTGCAGAGAAACCAGGATGAGTTAGGAGTGGGAGGCTCAATTTGTCTGGCCCTTTCTTGTCCACCTGATACTCTGATGCTTTTCCTGGTTGCTGATTAACGGAGCAGACTCCAGCCTCATGTGCAGCTTTTGGTGAGTTCAGTGGCAGCAGGAACTGAATGATTATTAAATAATATTATTAAATAATTTAAAGATCTGTTGGGCCCTATTATGTATTAGTGCAATGCACAGCTCTCCTATTTTCAATGAATAGATTGGCTTTAACAGTTTCTGTCTGTTGTATCAATCTGGTGATTGGAAGCAGTCAAGTTTTAAGTTCCTTTATCATCTTCCTGGATACCTGTGTACTAAGATTTAAGAGGTCCCTCTAAAATTATCTTGGACATTTAGAGTTAAGGCTAGAGAACATTAATTTTGTCAGACTCTGCATTCAATAAAAAGCAGTCCCCAACAAATGCTAGCTTTAATCTCATGTTTTTGTCAAGCATATACAAACTTGCTTTTAATTTAGCCGCTATCCTGCTGCTTGTTGTGCTTATGAAGCATTTTATTGTTGCTGTTGCCATTCTGAATTGATTGGTAAATCTGTACCAAATACTTCCCGGTGATGGAAAAAGAAACATTGAAATGTTAATAACGAAAGAGTAGGGAAGATCCAGATGTCAGCTGGGGAAAAAATGAAAACCAATCAGCCTTGATTAAACTTTTCAGATAAGAATTTGGGAACATCATGTCAGGATAAATTGTGTTTGTTCTAACCACTCTATCAGCCAAGACTGAAGCTGCTGCCAATAAGAAACTCTCAGGAATAAATGCATAAAAAAAGTTACAGGGGTCTGATAAGGGACATAAGTTAGTCTGACTAAAGTGTTGCCATCAGAGCTGGGTGATGCTTTGAGATTTTTTTTCTTGATAGAGCCTGACAGCCATGTGGTTCACTGTTTAATTTTAGCTTGGTCTATGGGCAGAGGAAGGGCTTCTACATCCAGACTTGTAAAGCCACTATTTTCCATGGAGATTATTTTTACCATTCTAAAAATACATTGCTGACATGAGTACCAAAGTTTCTATCCAGACCATTCTCTCAAAGCCTTTTGGTCACTTACGCAAAAACTGGCTCACAATAAAAAGATTTTTCTGACCTTAAAGAAGCTCCAAGAATGGACTGGAATTCAGTTTAACTTGCTCATAGTTTCTGCTTTGACTTCTAGAATACAGCCCATTTTTCTGCTTTTTAGTGAGGTATCACTGCTAGAAAGCTTCCGGCAGAGTGAGCCACATGGGCCAACCTTACAGGAGTGGAAGCTGCTCCTAAAACCAGGAATTTTGGGCTGCTCACTAACTCAGCTTCCCTGCTATTCTTGTTTGAGATCCAGGGCACTGCACATGTGCCTTACTGCATCTCCTGAACTGTCATGGGACATTCCTTAATTAACTGTAAGAAGTCAAGTAGGGTGCCAGCTGGCCCAGCCTCCTCTGTCGTAAACCAGGGGTTTAATATGTTCAAGTTAAGGTGGTCGAGAGAGAGAGATGCAGGTAAAAACACAAGGCAGCAGGGAAAATGTTTTTTTTCATTACTTCACAGATTTTAGAAGAAATGCTTTTTCCCTTCTCCCATTCCAAGAAAAGAGAGATCAATTTTTCTACATTCCATAAAACTTGGAACAGAAAATAGATTATTTTTAGCTTATTCCCTGGGTACTGTGTAGGCTTCAGTCTTTGGAGTCACTTTGTTCCTGGCTGTAGCAGATACAGGATTTTTACAAGCTCCAGAGAAAAGAAAAAATTAGGAGGAAGAAGAAAGATTTCAGGACAAGTCTCTTGCTCTCTTTTCTTCCCCCTTTCTTCCCCTTTCATTCTTCACTTACTGCTGTTCCTGCATTTTAGGAGTTTCCTTCACTTTGGCACTTCCTCAGCATGAATTACTCATTTTAAATATTTTGAACAGATGAGAGAAAGATTAGAATTGATTTTAGGATGGGGAAATAAGGCAAAAGGAATAAAATCCTGGGAGGAGAAGCAGCAAAGCTGGTCTCTAGATAGCACAGGAGGCCAGGCTGTAGTCACAGGGCTAAAATATGGAGCCAGACACACACACGTTTGGGGGTGAGATATGCAGATGGGTAAGGTGAAGATTTGTGGCTTTCAGGAGGAAAGTCACAGCTGAGCTGGCTGTGGCAACTGACAGTAATGAGCTCCAAGGGTGAAGTTTGGGAGAGAGTGGGGAATAAAAATGTCCCTGAGGGTAAGGGTAAGATGGCACTTGTGACATCAGACTTCTGACAATTTCCTGAGACCCTTGAGCAGCTCCACATTGTTGTTATCCAAAGTGGAGCTGATTTAATCTGTTGGAGATGAGGTCCATCCCAAACACTGACTTGTCTTTTTTCCTTGAAACAGTCCCAGATGCAGTCTGTGTGTATCTGGTGAGTGGCCCAAGCATATGTGTTTCAAATACTGAGCATGTTTTTATCTTTCTAGCGTTTAAGTGGTCAGACTTTAATTCTCTAGGCAGAACACAGTGTGACTGGTTTATTTTCCCATCTCTGCAAATGACTAAGTAGATTTTTTTTTTCCTTCAAAACCTGCTGTAGATGTTGGAAGTGGAATCTGTTATCCTTACAACCTTCCCATGTTCAGAACAAAAAGACAGTAATGTCCCTGGGGATGTTTGGATTTACAGTTAAGCAGCAGAGAGCTGTTTTCTAAAGTCAACACACAGTAAAAAAAATCTGTGTACAGACCTTGGACAGACGTACCTGGGCTCTGACGTGAGGGAACGTGCTGTAGGCATTAATAACAGAGCAGTGTTGACCACAGCCCTGGGAATTATAGGCAGTGTGGCATTCATATTCACACAACAATGTCTCACTTGTGCTTGGTATTTTAATTTTCTCAGGTGGATTTGCAGCTGCAGTCACCACACCGCTCGACGTAGCAAAGACAAGAATTATGTTGGCAAAGGTAAGGGGGAAGGAGGCCACCAGACAGGCCAGTGAATGGCCTGGGCATTCCAGGGTTTCTGTAGGGTTGTTGCAGAATGAAATCCAGCACCTATTAGTAATAATTTCTGCTCTTGTCCTAGAAGGCAGGAGTAGATATGAAAAGGCACTGCATGCAGAACTAATGAAATTATTGTGTTCCTTTCCTTGAATGCTTCTCTGGTCCTTTCTCAAAGGAGCTGTCTGAAACAGACTTGGGCTTGTGCTCAGCTTCCAGAGTCTCATGCAGTGTCTTTAGAAGAAAAGCCTTGCAGAGTCAGATGCACAAAGTTAAAAAATCCTATCAGGGATTTATTCTGCTGTTCTGATAATTCAGAGTGTGTGTATGTCTTTTCAGAGAAGGGCTTTGTACTGGATTTTCTGTCATAAAATTTTCAGCTATAGAGATTGTGATGGCCAACATCTGCCAACCAGGGCAGAAGGAAGATTCCTTATAGGATCAGTAAGTTTAATAAGTTTAGGAATTGCTAGTGAGTCTGGTGTTCCCATCATCATCTCACTGACCCAGGGCAGAGCTGACAGCCACTGAGCTAAGAGTCCTCAGCAGGTGGATGTTCCTAAAGCCTTTCCCAGCCCTGAAAAGAGCTGTTGTGTTGGTGAAGGATGGGCATTTTGGAGTTTCTCTGGGTGTTTTTTAGCATGCTGCTCACATCTCTCAGTTTGGGATGTTTTTTGTTGCTAACATGCACCTCTCAGCTGAGTCACATCTGTGCTCACCATGTTGCTGTGTTATCTGCCATTGCTGGGTTGTCTCTGCTACAGCTTCTTTGTCTTTGGATAGTGTCAGTGAGAAACCTGTAAAAACTGGGTTTCGTTTATCTCTGCCTCTCTCCTGAGCAACCAGGTAAAGAAATGAGGGTGCTTTGAGACCATTCAGTTTAAATTAGTCATTTCACATTAACTAGGTCACACATGGAATTTAAGTGTCTATTGTCCTGCTGTTTGGCCTCTGTTTTGCACTCAAGACAATTTTCACATGCAATACACTACTCACAGTTTGGTTTTGGTTTTTTTTTTTTTTTTTGTTCTTTTAAATCTAAGGGAGCAGCAAAGTCCCTTGGTGTTTTGAGAGTGTTTTTATAAAGGTCTAACTGCAGTATCAGCTGCTGGATGTAGAGCTGAGTGTAGTGCAGAAGGGACTGGGTTCTGAACTAACCACCTCTGTGACCCTGATAGTTTTCTTCTTCTGTGCCTCTCTTTCACTTTCTGCCCTTTTTTTCATTCTTGGAGACGAGGAGCTTTTTGTCTGTGCCTGGGATAAGGAGGTCATTAGGATGTGTGTAGTTCCTGTCATGTAGCACTAAGCAGGGACAGGAGCTCAGTAAATAGCTAAACCTCTGCCAACAGTTTCCAGTCTCTCTCTCTGTGGTGCAGGCTGGTTCCAGCAATGCCAGTGGGAATGTTCTGGCTGCCCTTGGTGACATCTGGAGGACACAAGGCCTGTCAGGGTAAGGACATGCTGCACCTCAAGGTTGTGTTGTCTGTGTGTTTTTTGGGGTGTGAGAGGATGGGATCTGTTTATATTTAAATACTGGCATACAGAAGAGCCTTTTGATTGTTGTACATCTGGGCAGGGAGCAACAGTCAGGTAGCCAAGAACAAGTCTCTCAGGGAGGTTGAGTGTCCTCCTTAGCCCTGGCTGTGAGCAGCATCCAGGGAAGAGCACAGAAAAGGGCATTGTTGGGATTATGTCCAACCTCTAAGCCCAGCTCCAGGTGTAAGAGGTGAGGGTGGCTTTGTGTTAATAACCCATGATGGACTTTTCCCTGTGAACATGTGCATTTGTGATTTGTAGCCGTTTAAATTCAGGCACATCTCATGGCAGTGAAGACAGCAGTTTCATTTGAGGGGTGTGAATTCCCTCTCCTGAGGTGCCAGGGAAGGTCACCATAGGACCCATAAGCCCCTTACAGACAGTTTTTCCTCCTCCTGGCAATTTCTTTCAGATTTGAAAGCACCAGCAAGGTCTCCTCTGTTCCTTTCAATTCCCCATTCTTGTTGTGAAATGCAGTGTGAGCAGGCAATGCCAATGTGGTGCCAGCAGTGGGGACAAGCTGAAGCAGAGGTAGGGAGCCCTGTGCTTTGAATCTCCTCTTAGTTCTGGCCTTGAGCATGTGCCCCTGGATTTTTTTCAGTGTAGAACCCAAAAGTGCAAGTTTTCTGAGCCAGGCTTGAGTACAAAGAGTAGCTCTGAGCAGCCACAGAGCTCTCCAGGGCTTTCCTGCTGTAGCCATAGGGTAGAAATGTTCTGGGCTTTCCTGTGACCAGCTGTGGAAGTCTGAGGTGATGTCCATCCAGTCTCTTTAGTGCCTCACTTTGTCCAGTCCTGAGACAGAGAACTGCTCTCCTGACCTTGGAGCAGTGTGGAAACACACTGCTAGTCTTCTGCTAGTGGTTCTAGAACATTTTGAGGTGTCAATTTTTTTTTTTTCTTTTTTTGGTCAAAATTAATTTTTATTGACACTGCTTCACTTACACCACCCTGTCCTCTTTTGAGTGATGCCTTATGCCAGTAGTTGACCTCTGAAATTGAATGTGTGTCTTAACTTTTCCAGTCCGTGAAGTTCAGCCTGTGCTTCCTTCAGTAGGGCTCATGTCTCACCTGCCTTTGGCCTGGAAGAGAAGTTGAGGGATTTTTGGAAGCTTGGGGCTTTTCCCTGTAGTTTTCCCTAGGTTTTTAACTCTCTCACTCTTTCAGGACACTGTTCTAACCTTTGTTGCCCGGAGCACTGTGCACAATGCAGCTTTGCAGGGGACAGCTTTCTCTGAACATCTGATCTCTGCTTGCCCAGCTAATAAAGTTCAACCTTCTTTCTACACATGTGGGAAATAATTCAAAACAAATTGCAGGAAGTTCCTGAACACTGATTCCAGGAAGGCATCCAGCTGTGCCCCCCGGCAGCACTCAGGGATGGGCTGTCCCAGGTTTCCCTCTCCAAGGGGACAAGGTGATGTGGCAGGGGATGAGTTTTGGGTCCTGCATGGCTTGGTGGACTCTTAAGGCATGTTTTGAAAGGGGCTGGGAGAAGTGAGGCCATGTCTGCTGCTAGTGGAAGTTGAGCTCTAAAGGGTGTGAAGAGGAATGGATTTGACTGAGGTAACTTCCCCCACCCCCTAGCCAACTGCAGAAAGTAAAAATGTGTGTTTGTGTTCTTTTCAGGGTGTTTAGAAAAGTGCCCTTTTCTAAATAACCCAGAATTAAACTCTGCCCAAAGATAGCACCAGTGGACTAGGACCAAAGGGAACACAATTCAGTTGAAATCAAAACAATAAGAAATCTGGAGAAAAAGTAACATGTAAAGAAGGCCAAGCTGCGTCAGCTGCGAGGAAAAGGAAGAAAGTCTTGGGAAAAATAAACGCAGAGGCTGCCATGCCTGCTGCCAATTATAAATCTATTAATCAAAACCAATAAAAATGTCGGGCTTTTTTGGCCAGTTACAACATGACATGATTTATGGCACCTCTAATAAATCTCGTACTTGAAGAGGAGGAATTCTGAGGGCAGAAAGACGCATTGCTTATTGCCACCTTATTAAAACCAGAGCACAGGGCTCAGCTTCCTGGTCTGCACCTAGTAAATCCCTCTGCTTCACGCCAAGAAATTCCACATCCCTTTCTGTCCAGGGAGAGCCAAGACTGTGGCAGGGATTAGGGTAGGGATGGGGTGAGTGGATCTGTGAACCTCCTTGCTCTTGCCAGTGGGGTAGAGGAATCATTCACAGGAAATGGAGTTTGCATCTTGTCTGATGGCTTTTCACACAAGGAGATTGTGATGTTTGAAAGCCATGGATGAAGCTTCACAACTGTTTGATGAGGAACACGAGGGTTATTGGAGTGGTAATACTGGTCAGGTGGCCTGTTTAGAGCTGGAGATGGAGCTGGTGGTATTGCACCAGGTGTCCTGTTCCTCCCATCAGCTTCCTGGTCAGAGTGGAATTGGCACTTGTGAGGTACCGGTTTAATTTTGAAATAATAATCCCTCAACAATGTTTAGTTTTATTTGTTGAAGTGTGGGTTATGAATCTCAATTTCAATGGAAAAATACCGTAAGGGCACATGCCTCAGCAGTAACAGCACATGCACAGAGAAAGCCTCTATTGCTGGGGAAACACCCTCGAGGGGAGGAGAGCAGAGAGAATTCTTTTTGGGGAGTAGAGAAGGGTCCCCCCCATCTCTGGAGGAATTTTGCCTGGCAGCCAAACAAGGTGGAGAAAGCCTCCACCACCTCCAGTGCAAGTTACACTGCCAAGACTCTTGAGCCTATCCACTAATGTCCCATGAAAGAGCAAACCATGGGAGGAGCTATGGGATAGACAAGCCATTATAGACTGTCTCTCTGAAGCTCATTATGCATGATTTATCAGCTGGCCCAGGGCCCTCTCCTCCCTCTCCTGCCCTGCTCAGCATCCTCTTGCTGCAGTCCTGCTCATCCTGCTCGCCCCTTGCATCCCTGCCTTGTCCCTGCTGCTCCCTGATCCCAAGGCACACTGCTCCACACAGAGACAGCTCAGTGCAGAGCTGCAGCCAGAGGAAAGCAGTGCTTTGTCTCAGGATGGCCATCCCCTTGGTCCAGAGGGTATTTCTTGGGTTTTGTGGCTAAGCACACAGTGCTTACACATAGAGCACACAGAGCTGACCCCTCTGTGCTGTGTCCAGGCCCTGCATTCCCTTACCCTCTTTCCCAGGGAAGTGGTAGAATCAGCATCCCTTTCCCAGGGAAGTGTTCAAAATGTGTAGCTGGTGCTTGGGGACATGGGTTAGTGGTGGGCTTGGTAGTGCTGGGTTATTTTGGGCTTGTCCTTTTCCAACCTAAATGATTCAATGATCCAAAGGGTAACTGCAGGGGTCCTGTTAGTCTCCTGTTAGGAACTGAGGAGTGGCAGAGTGCCAGGTGAAATCTGCAGGCAGAGACCAAATCCAGCTAGACAGCAGACCTCTGCCCACCAGAGCAGTTTCTGATGGGGCCAGCAGAAATAAACCCAATTTATCTCATCTGCTGATGGAGGCAGGCGTGGCCCAGCAGAGACCAGTTGGGATCAGACCTGCCACAGAGCTCTGCTCTTTGGATTTGGGCCCTCCCAGCAGCTGTTCAGCTCTGCAGAAAGGGAGCCCATGGGGGAAGCGTGGATTGCAGAGGTCACAGGTGGCAGGTGGGAACAGGAAACTGGGAGAAGCAGGGCCAGGATTCTTGGAAGTGATGGTTAGTAATAGGGGTTGCCAGGGATGCAGCTTCTGGGTAACTCAGTTATGGGCCCCTGTTTGTGTAATAGCTATGTCTCGAGTGGGTTGTTCTGGAAATGAATGTCTGCCCCTGCTCCCGTAATGAGGCTTCCTAATTCAGCAGGAGAGGGATGCTGTGTGCTGCTCCCTAGGATTTGCCCTATCAGTGCTCTGTCCATACATGCCTTGTACAAATTACTCTGTTTTAAAGCTGTCATTATGGTAATAGGCCCAATTGCTGTCTAGTAAAGCCATAAAATGTTTCCATCTGCCTGTGCGCTCCAGGCTCCTTAGCAGAGCTCATTACTGCCAGAGGTTTCCCTGTGCAGCAGGAGCAGGGAGCTCCTGAGCAGCAATTCCAGGTCTCACCAGGAATTACAGCGTGTCCCACTGTGGACATGCTCTTAGCAGGACCCTGCAGTGTTTGGGAAGGCCAGGGACAGGATCCCTGTGGAGCTCAGCCACAGATCTGGAAGGGGGTGGGATGCCAAACTGATTCGAGCTTAATGTTTAATCCTTGCTTGCCACAAAGGAAGCCTGTAATCCTCTGGGAGGATACACTGGCCTGTCCTGAAGTTGTTAAACCAACTGTGAGTTCAGATGTGTCGAGCAATTGGGTTTGCACAAGTTTCCTGCTAATTTTAAAGAACTGTGAAGATCAGGCACCTGAAAAGGATGGCAGGTGAAGGTGCCACAAATTGAGCTGCTCCCTCACAGCTATTGTGTGTTGCTGGGAATGAGCCAGGGCAGTGAGCAGGGCTGTCTGTGCAAGGGGAGAGGACAGTGGAGGACAGGATGTTCCCACCTGTCTGCAGCTCTTCATGGACCTGTGCCTGAGCTCCCCTTTCCAGTGGCCCGTAATGGCCTCCTGCCTTTTCCTTCTGCACCCAAGGAACGTGCAGAGGGCTTAAAAACCACAGGCCTTGGGAGTGCTGTGTTGGGGAAGTCCAGACAGATTCCTTCACTGAGCAGTGGGGTGGGATTTGAGAAACCAGCAAGAGACAGTTTTTCTTGGCTTTATTTTCCAAAGCTCATCCTCTCAAACTGCCTTTCCTTGCCTTCAGCTTGTTTGCAGGTGTTGTCCCACGGATGGCAGCCATCAGCCTGGGAGGCTTCATCTTCCTGGGGACATATGAGAAGACTCGGCAGCTGCTGCTCTGAGCCAGCCTGGCCACTCCTGCCAGAGGAGAAGAGGAGGAGTTGGGCTGGGAGCAGAGCCTTCCTCCTGCACCCCTCACACCAGCTGTCCTGCAGGCTGAGAGCCACTCTTCCTACTAGAGAAAAGTAAATCCTCCAATAATCCAGTTTCCCAAACATGAAATTTTCCTGCATGGAAAGTGGGTGAGGTCATTGTAAGAGTTGTGCCAAAAAAGTAATATTTGGGGGGTAAACAGCTAATTATGGTGGCTGCAAAAGGCATTATTAGAACTCCTGCAGGGAAAGAGTTTTGGAAAGCTCTGGCTTGGGGGGCTGAGTGGGGAGGCTGAAATAAAGCAAGTTTTCATCATTCAGTGGCACCTGCCTCGTAACAGGGGAGGGGAAGGGGTTGATAGAGTTACAGCCTGCTGCCCTCCAACAGCACCAAAAGGATTCCAGCTTGGGAGAGCTCTTTGTGAAAGACAATAATCCATTTGTTTCTGATTCGAGCTGTATTTGTGGAAGTTTATATTCCTGTTTATACCTACAGGTGCTCAGCAAGCATTCCTGTGTGGGAGCCAGTGCAGCTTTATTAATCACACTCATATTTCTCCAGTAAAAGCACAGGCTTGTATTATTTTACAGCTGTGCTTGTGCAAAGACATGGAGCTCTGCCTTCTTTTGGTCTTCATCCCTCAGCTGCTGAAGAAGCAGGAGGGTGGAAGTGCTGAAGCCTGAGAGGGCAAGGCAGGGAGAACATCAGCTGATGTAGGGATGGATCCTGAGGGCTCTTGGGGTGCTGCTGGCAGGCAGAGCAAAATTCTGGTGCTGTTCTCATGTGGGAAACAGAAGCTGCAGCAGCCAAAATGGTGTGGGGATGAGTGTGATGAAAAGACCTTATGGAATTACTCAAATACACCAGAGTCTGTGCTGGGGGTTTACAGCACCAGGCTGGCTGAGTGGTGGTTGGGGAGGTTCAGCTGTGGAGGGTGTTTGTGTGGGCAGGAAAAGCCAGGGGGCTGTGGTGGGTGATGGTTTCCTCCATGGCCATGGGCTGGGCCATGGCACTGGGAAGCTGCTCACACAGGGCAGAGGAGTGGGAGCCACAGGGCCCTGTGACTGAGCCCTGCCAGGTCACCCATCCTGGTGGCACCGTGCCTGCTCCAGCCGTTCCATCCCTGCCACCCCAACACTGATGTGCTGCCCTAGGGTGCTGTGATTTACCTGTGAGGCTGTTCCCCTCATGAGGACAAAGTTCAGGTGTTTGGAGTCCAGGGAGAGGGAGAACAAATGCTAGATCAGGTAAGTGGCCTGACCAGGGGACATGAGTGACACCAGAGCTGCTGCCCAACAGCACAGGCTGGATGTTTTATTACACTGCTATCCATGGCAGAGTAGTAAGACTTTTTAGAGGCCAAAACTTAGAAAATAATTGGCAGACAAGTAAAACATACAGAACAAAGGACATAATTCTTAAAAATAATCTTCAATTAAAATGGGGAATTCAGCCAAGTCCCATATTGGCTGATTGGTAACACTACTCTTTACCATGGCTTGGTGTAGCTGTGCTTCCTGCCACTTTGAGGCTGTCTCTTTAATGACATTCTATATATATATATGTATCACATCCAATTTTAGGGGCTGGGGAGGCAGGAGATTTATTACTCTGTCTCAAAAATCTATCACATTTTCTATTGAAGCTTTTAAACATGGTGAGGGGACTAGCACTGCAGTTCATGCATTTAATTACTGGAGCTGTAAATAATCATCTCTATGTCATTGGGTCCAAAGGGTGCATTTTTTGTTGTTTTTAATTAATGTTGCAGAAATCAGTTTTTGTCATCACTTTTTTTTTTTAAATTAAAATAAAAAACCCCAACCAAAACCCAACAAAACCCAACCAAGCAGCCAAATTGTTTTAGCCAACGTAATGGTGGGAGGGGACAGACCTCAAATGATTCCCCTTCCTCTGTGCCAGTGGAGCAGCTCTGCACCACAAGAAGGCCAAAGGTACCTGGGAATGGCAGCAGGCAAGTGAGATCCCCAGCAAGTGGCCAGGACTGTTCTGCATGCACCAGTTTGCCTGATATGGATAAAAAGGACATTTTTCGTTTCAGGACTGGGGGTAGAAGAAAGAGACCAAAGAATGCATGGGTTCCCCTATGACTGTTTTAAGTTTTAGCAATGTTTTATTTCAAGTTTATCAAAATTAAAAAAACTAGTTGTAGCCTGTTACTGGGATAAAGTGGGGTAACAAATTTCAGACCAGGCAGCAGCCTCTTAAAACCTCTCTCAATTTTAAAAAATTTGAACTCCAGCTGTGTTAAGGAACTTTGAGTATTCTCAGACAACCTGCTTTATACCCAAAGTGATAATTTCAAGGGGGAATTAGTTTTAATTTTTAAAAAATATGCAGAAACTGAGATTTTTAGTTAAAGCAGGAATTCAGGCTTATCTCCAAAGCTACCTCTGGAATTTCCATCCAGGGTGGGGTTGGGGTTTGGGAACACCAGAGGTGTTCACAACTCCAGCTGGGTCTGGTGCTGTCCTGGCCCTGTTTTTACTTGCACACATGCACACACCCCTCATCTGTTCTGTTCTCACTGCCAAGATAGGGGGACTTGCCAGACACTAAAGCAAGCTGATCTATTGGAAATTTATTTCTTACAAGTTCTGTACTGTATTTTTCAATGCAGCCCCAAATTCCACCCCATCCCCATGCCAGGCTGTCAGAGCCTCGTGCTGTTCCCCAGGATCTCATGGCCCAATTTCAAGAGCAGGTACTTTGGCAGTTAATTTCCATTTTCATGAGAGAAAGACAGAAAAGAGATATAGCAATGGATTAGAATTTTATTTAATTTTCAACTGAAACTCCCAAAAGCTCACTCTCAACAAATCAGCCATAATATTATAAATGAACCTTTATTAAAGACACTTCAATGCCATTTGTTAGACACTTCAATATCTTACATGTTTTTCAATGTACAACATTGTACCAAATTTTCTAATAAATAAATAAATTTGTACACAAAAGTAATACTTCCTCTTTCACATTGCCTCTTAGAAGCAGCAAATTCACATATTTAGTGGAAGTCATAACATTAGGCAGTTAACTTTATTCAGAAACATTATTTTCAATGTTAACATGGCAATTATGCTTTGTATCCACACTGGTGATGACATTTCTGCCAGCAAAACGAGTCCATTGAATCATTCCCATCCTCCCCATGTCCCTGGTTCCATGAGTTGGTTCTGGAGCACTTTTCCCTTCAGTGAAGAGAAAACTGTGCTCGGTTTATAATTTTCTAACATCCATTTCCTTTTGCTTTGAATAAACTTGGCACTCAACATAATTCACCACCTGTCTCAAAGTGCAAACGTGTCAATAGTCAGGGACTGGGACAGACAGGTACTGGCTGAATTATGCCTGGCTTCATCCAGGGGCAGCTGCTGCTCTCCCTGATCCTCAGGGCCTTCCCTTACAGGAGCTGCTGGCTCCTCAAGCTAGGGCTGGGTAGGACCAGCTTGTAATAAAACCAAAAGGCAGCTTGCAGCCAGTCCCTGAAACCCCACAGGTGCAGCAATACTGGGACAGGTCCCTCAGTGATGGATCCAAAGTGAACCTGAAGGGTTTCTGCCCTTATCTCTGCTGCTTGTTCTGAACCACAGTCCTGGCAAAGGTGGAGTCCCAGACTTGGCCTGGTATTGGAACTGGTATTTGAGTTGCTCCTAAGGAAAAAAGTAACAACCCCCTCCTCACCCCCCTGTGATAAACCTGCCCCAAAGTAGTCATCACCAGAGTTGGCAACCTCATGTTAGCAGAACTCAAATCACAAAGAACTGGGAGTCCTCCATCCACAGGAACCAACAAACACCAACAGAAAGCAACCTGTCTATAAATAAACAGTGTCACTGTGAAGTCAGAAGTGACAAAGATCTGTTTGACTGAGGTGGGCATTTCTTTATATCCCCCCATTAATGGAGGAACTTGAAAGACCACATAAAAACATTTGGGACATTTCCATTTAAAAGTCTGCTCAACCATGAATCCACAGTTTTCCTTACAAAACAAGTGTATTTCTAACTAGCCCAGAATTACTACACAAGGCAGCATAACTCACTTGAAGGTGGTATTTTCTATATAGAGAGTCTGGCTGTTCAACTACAAAGTGTAATATTGTGTTGCAGGGAAAAAAAAGTGTTGGATGAATGAGTGATACAGCTGTCCCCTTAGGAGTGCAGTTTAGTTCTGTTGTCAAAACAGCTCTATGGTTTCAAACCCCCCACAGAACAGATGTATTTTTTGGGTGTGAAAATGCATTACACTGGCAGAGGTTATTTATTCTAAGCAGGGCAAGGCTGGAGTGCTGCACACACCTCAGACAGGTAGAGCTGGGTCCCTTTGGGAGGGGAAGGGCCTGTGGTGAGGGCTGTGGTGCTCAGTGCTGTGCCAGCACACGTGGCAGGTAACACCTCCTGTGATGACCTGTTTGAGAGGTGCACTGTTATGAGACCACCCCTGGTTTACTGCACAAGTTATTTATTTTGGTAACAACTTCTTCCCAGTCAAAACAGCCTTTTCCTCTGGTTGTTTTGGGGCTCTGCACTGTTGAAGAGTTATTTAGTGCCTCCTGTGTGGTCCACTCTAAAGTCTCACACAGTCATGGTTCAAATGCTAATTTTTAAAAAGTTTTGAAAAATAATGGAATTTAAGTTTTTCCACCAACAGGAAAATATCAGGTTGCTATGTAATTGCTCACTGCTTTTTTTCTTTATAAATTTCATTTGAAACAGTTGAAGAGCTCTGTTATTAAATGTGTTAAATACAATAAATTTTCAAGGGAAAGGAAATTTGTGCTAAGTAACCCAATTGAATCACAGAATGTCTTGGGTTGGAAGGAACAGAATCACAGGATTAACTAGGTTGGAAGAGACCTCTGAGATTATCAAGTCCAAGCTGTGACCTAACACTGCCTTATCTGGCTAAGTGCCAGATCCAGTCTTTTTTTAAACACATCCAGGATTGGTGACTCCACCACCTCCCTGGGCAGCCCATTCCAATGTCCAATCACTCTTTCAGTGCAGAATTTTTTCCTAATGTCCAGCCTAAACTTCCCCTGGCACAGCTTAAGGCTGTGTCCTCTTGTCCTGTCACTGGTTGCCTGGGAGAAGAGCTCAACCCTCACCTGGCTACAACCACCTTTCAGGGAGCTGTAGAGAGTGATAAGGTCACCTTGAGTCTCCTTTTCTCCAGGCTGAACAAGCCCAGCTCCCTCAGCTGTTCCTCACAGGGTTTGTGTTCCAGACCCCTCACCAGCCTCGTTGCCTCCTCTGGATGCACTCAAGCATCTCAATGTTCTTCCTAAACTGAGGGCACAGAACTGGACACAGCACTCAAGGTGTGACCTCACCAGTGCCCAGTACAGGGGAAGAATGACCTCCCTGCTCCTGCTGGCCACACTATTCCTGATCCAGGCCAGGTGCCACTGGCCTTCATGGCCACCAGGGCACACTGCTGGCTCATGTTCAGTCAGCTGTTGACCAGTGCCCCCAGGTCCCTTTCTGCCTGGGCACTCTCCAGCCACTCTGTCCCCAGCCTGTAGCACTGCAGGGGGTTGTTGTGGCCCAAGTGCAGGACCTGGTACTTGAACTTGTTAAACTTCATGTTGTTGGACTCAGCCCATCTATCCAGCCTGTCCTGACCTAAAAGATGTTCCAACCCCCTACCATGGGCAGGGACACCTTTCATTAATCCAGGTTGCTCAGAGGTCCATCCAGCCTGAATATCTACAGGGATGGGACATCCTCAGCTTCTCTGGCAAACTGTACCAGTGTCTCACCACCCTCAAAGGGAAGAATTTAAATTTCTTCTGTATCTAATCTAAATTTAACCAGCCCTTTTTCAGTTTGAACTCATTACTCCTGGTCTCGTCACTGCAGTCCTCCTTATAACTGAGGGCACCAGAACTGTGCAGAACCCAGCTGGGGTCTCACCTGAGTGGAGCAGATGAAGAGAATCTGCTGCCCACAAGGCTCTGGATACAGGCCAGGACACAATTGGATTTCTGGGCTGTGAGCACACATGGCCAGGACATGTCCAGCCTCTGATCCACCAACATCCCCACATCCCTTTCCTTAGGGCTGCTCCTGGTCACTTCTCCACCCAGCCAGTACCTGGGATTGCCCCAGCCCTGGTATACATGGTGTAAAGGAACTCCCACTGAAAAGAGGAAAATCCCTTTGGAACAGTCTGGCTTTTAGAAGTTCTGTTTATGCATTTAAGGCACCAGAATTATTTCTCTCACAAAGTTTAACAGCAACCTGATACTGAAAACAATATTGCCAAAACTGTAAAATTTCACTCAGTTTTCCATGCACTAAAGATTAAAATAGCCTCTGTAAAAGATATATATATATTTTTTTAATATATATATTTATATATGAAAACTCTTATGTACAATTGTATCAAATACTTTTCTCTTTACACAATAATCCCTTGCATTTATGTGCTTCATATGCAAGTTGACTTTTGAACACTTCATACTTCTCAGGGAAGTTTTAAACTATGTACAATCAGGTGACGCTCGAACAGGAGTTTGTTCCCCATACAAGCTTGTTTCTCATACCTCAGTTGGTTGCCTTTGCCAGGCCATCAGTTCAAGATTTGAGGTAGAAGTAAGTAGCCTATATACTCTGTGCAAAAAAAAAAAAAAATTAAAAAAAAGTAATAGTGTATTTGTTAATTTGCATGTGGCAGTCAGTCTGTGCTCTCAGTCCAGGGACCTGTTGGGCAGCTTGGGCTCGTGAGTGGTGTCACAGGGCTGGGCTGTGATGCTGTTGGGCAGGAGAGCCTGCTCCACCTCTGCCTCCCTCTGCAGATCCAGTAGTGCTGGGGATATTTCAGGAAGCACGTTCAGTTGCTTTAATGACCCTCCTGCAGGTGAAGCTCTCACCAAATTAAGGTTGTTAAGCTCTGAAGGCTTTGCTGCTGCTTGTGAAGAGCCTGCAAAACACCAAAGGAGCAGCATGGTTAGTGATGCCCAGCCTGCCAAGCACTCTGTCTAAGGTTGTAATACAGGATGTGACCAAAAGTATGTATTCTATCACCATCCCTTGAAACCAGATGGGGCAGTGATTCTTACCTATGTGGGAGACATACTCTGCTAATGGGCCATCTGTTAAAACCAGCTGGGGCAGTCATCTTTATCTTTTCCACAACCCATCCTTCCTCCAGGAAGATATCGTCTGTTAATGGGCCATTGAGTCCCACTGCATGACTGATAAAATTACATCATCCCATTGGGTCCCACTGCACGACTGATAAAATTACATCATCCCACTGGGAGAGGCTCCAGCCAGGGGGAGGAGCCAAGCCTTTCCTACCCAGATAAAAACTGAGATCTGGAACACCAATCCAGCCTTTTTCCACTGGATTCCAGAGGAAAAAATGGACCTTTCCACATTATCACTGGATCTTTGGAGGAAAACTGCACCCTTCTACAGGAGCACTGCTTCAACTGAACCACATCTGTCACTGCAGGAGGATGCAGCCACCATTGAATGGCACTGCTACCAACACCCTGACTGACAGGGTGTCAGGTTGTATTCTCTGTCAATGTTTTTGGGTTTGTTCTTTGTAATACTGTATTTCTATTTTAATTTTCCTAGTAAAAAACTGTTATTGCTATTCCCATATCTTTGCCTGAGAGCCCCTTAATTTCAAAACTATAATAATTTGGAGGGAGGGGATTTACATTCTCCATTTTAAAAAAGAGGCACCTGCCTTTCTTGGCAGACACCTGTCTTTCAAACCAAGACACACTCCCATCCTCCATGAGCCTGGAGGCCTTCCCCAAGCTTAATGACTCCATTGTGTGCTCAAACCAGCTGAGGGGAGCAGGTGGGACTGTGTCACACCCCGCTGGTGCCCCGGGGACCAGAGGTGACCCCGAGGAAGGACGAACTGCAGGACGTACCGCGCGTGTCTGCGAGCAGCGCGCCGGCCGCGCCCTCCGCCCTTATCCTGTCGTGGTTGCTGGGGTAGAGGGTCCCGTCTGTCTCCACCCTCTTGCCAGGGGCAATCCCGTTGCAGGGCTGAGCAGGAAGAAGGCTGGTGGTGCCTGCACCCCTCTTCCTGTGGCGCTCCTTGCTGCTCAGTGCACTGGGGTGGGTGCTCTCCACAGTCCTTAGGCTCTCCGAGTCCTTGGGGTACATGTGCACGTTCACGCTGTCCGTGCTGCCGCTGCACTCCGTGCACACCACGGGCAGCCCGTAGCCTTTGGGGGAAGGAAGGGAAAATCAGCAAGGGAACATGGGCAGCTGGAAGTGGTCAGCACTGGAGCACACAAGTCATGGAAAGAAAGGGCAGTTCTGTGTAGTTCAGAGGGGAAATCTCTCACTAAATAATGTGGACACTTTGCAGTCTTACACAGGGGTATTACACACCCACCTTTCAGAACTCTGTAGCCACCATCACTAAAGGTAGCTCCAATTAACAGCTTTAGTTAGTTAGGGATTCTTTTTCACTCCAAAGTACTTGTATTTTTTTTTTTTAATAAACTATGTGTTTATTTCCTTTTCCAGACTTTCTAATCAGGGTAGAGTGCAAAGTGGAACTTTCCTGCAGCTGCTTTAAAATACCAAGTTACCTTTCTTATTTTTGTGCTGCTGCTTTACAGGGATCACCATCAGCTTACACTGTTGTCTCAAGATATGTTATTACTAGTAGTGGGAACAACAGATGAGCAGAATTCAAAGCAGCAAGGAATTTCTAAATGTTGGAAGTTCATTTCCTTAGTGTGCTCAACAACTTTCCATTATTAAACTTTACACTAGTTTCTCCTAGAGAGAAAATTTGTTTCATTGGCTGATTTTCTGTGGCTTTTACAATACAGTGTGAGAACAGAAAACACATCCTAAAAATAGAAAAGTATAACACCCTAGAAATTGGCAAAGAGCAGAGGCAGGTGTAGTGCCCAAAACAACCTTTAAATTTTGAAAATAAATTAAAAAGCTGAGCTTTGAAGTCAACTGCTCTATAAAAGAGCATGAAAAAAATTAACACTTTTAGTTTTGAAAGTGCTCTCATATTTTAGGAATATCTCAAATCAAATTTCCCATCAGCCAGCTGCACAGAATGGCAATTGGGAGCTTTACTCTGCCTTTTTCTGACAGTTCCTCAAAGTCCAACTATCCAAGCTTGAGAGAGGATCAAAGCAGGCAGGAAAAAGTAAATTTTCTGTGCTTGCACCTGAGCATCATTCTGAGCTTTTTTTTTCCTCTGAAGGTAACCATTTCTTGTGCGAATGCTGTCTGACTTGGAGGGTTTTGTGATCTGTATAAACACAAAATGCCTTCCCAGATTAATGGAGTTTGTACCTGTCTTATCTGGAACAAGCATTCCATCGGCCATGTCCTCAGTTTTCCAAGTGTCTTTGTTATAGCTGATACACAGCTTGGGCTGTCTACAACCTACAGCAGGAGCTTCAACATCTGGACACCTTCCAGCATCAGCCTGACACATCCCTGTAACAAACAAAACATCTGGGTAAAGATCACAGCCATCTGCTCACAATTAGATGACTTGTTGGTCTTACACTGGAAAAGGGAGGAAAAATAGCAATGGAGATAATAGATAATTTTCAGCAAACACTTAACAGAATAAATGCTGCACAATCTCAGGACGATCTTAGTTCAGAACTCTCAACTTCTCCTTCCTAATGTGCTGTGTTTAAATAGTGTAAAACCCCAACATTTAATTTCAAAGCCTGAAGGCAGGGACAGGCAATGCTAATGCATTTTCTAGTGTGACTATGGGTAACTCTGCTGCCAAAAAAAAGAATCCAAAATTAGCAAAATACCAGTCCTTAGGGCCTGACTGAGCAGTTTCTGAGGCAGTCAGCTTGTAGGAACACTTACTCCTGGGAGAGGAGAGCTCTGTGAAGTCAAACACAGATCCCTGCTCTGCATAAATGCAGGAGTTATGAAGATCTCTCAGATAACTCAGAACAAACACAAACACAGAACTACTCTGGGCTGAGATTTCTACCTCCCATATTAAGTTGAGATGCAGCATTACAGAATAATTAAACCATTTCTCACCGTTGCTGTCAATGTGCCCATTGGGCTGCTGGGTGTCCACGCCGATGGCCACTTCCTGGCGCTCCGAGAGAGTCCCTTGGGAGGACAAGTAGCTTGGCACATCAGGAGGCACAATAGTCTCATCTAGAGCAAGGGGAGCAGGGAAAAGTCAGTCAGGATTTTCAAACTAAATTCGCATTTTCAAGGAAGATTTGGGACCAGATCTAGAACCACTTATTTTCTGTATGTGCATTGGAAACATTGCCTAAATATTCCTTTCCTCTCAGAAGCCCCATTCCTGATTTTTCAAAGCTTAAAGCTGTGGGAGAGAGTGCTGAAAAAGGCACTTTAAGTGTTTGCATGTGGCATAGTCAGTACACAGTAGGTGGAATAGAACTATTTATTCAGAAAAAGTAAATCCTTCTCTTTCCCCTGAAATTCAGTCCCTCCTTTGACTCAAGTCTTCTGCCTCCTCATGTCAGGAGTAAAAGTATTCTGTAGAACAGTGTATGATTCTTTGATTCTCTTAAGCAGGAAGTAAGTCTAAAGCCTCTTGACTGTCCTTGGCTCTCTCCATTTTCTATCAGGAAATTTCAGTTTCCCTTGCCACACAAAACCAAGTGAAACTCAATTATATCTGGTAGGAAGCCCTGGATTTTCAGGACTGAAAAAAGGAGTTATAAAAGAATCCCACTAATACATCACACTGATAATAGGCTATCCAAGACCTCCTACCTAGCCCATGTCTTTAAAAATCCTTTTGTACTCTATCTAAAGCTAAACATAATGTAGGAAGGCTGGAAATTCCAAGCAGACTGGGAAAGTCTTAGGCTGGTTCTTCCATACTTCTGTTTTGTTCAGAGGCTGTGTAAGGAGAGCAGGAGACTATTCTCACTGCAACACTTACTTCAGCACCAAATTATCCCCTCTGAGCATCAGGAGAAAGCAATAAATGCTAATTTTTCCTCTAAAAAGAAACATATATCCCCCATCATCAGGGGTAGCTCTTATAGCCAACATGGAAATGGGGATTCCAGCTTCAAAGTCAAATTTTTGAAGTTTTGACTTCAAAATCTTTGAAAATACAGATTTCAAAAATCTAAGACAGATTCCCAGCATCATGGACATGATCCAGACTGTCTCAAAAGTTATCATTTATGGGCATGGAAAACCAAAGTAGCAAAGCAATGGCTGGAACTTCTGCCAAGTGGAAAAGACCTTCCTGAAGAGCAAGCCAAGGGGAGAAATGCAACTCTGAACATGCTTCAGCAGCAAGTGAAAGCTGGTTCCAGCGCTGTGAGCCAAGAGAACCAGGGAGATAAGCCAGCTGCAGCTCCAGTGGATCGTGAGGCTCAGCCTCAGCGGGATGTCTGGAAGCACCAAAGCTCAGAGGGGACCCCAGGACACTGGAGCTACCTGTGTTGGTGACACTGTACTCTTCACTCTTCTTCCTGGTCTGGTAGATGATGCAGACCCAGACCAGGGAGGTGAGCACGATGCTGCAGACCACGGCGATGGTGATGATGCCCACGGTGGTGCGGTCCTTGCGGCAGCCCAGCGCCTGCAGGACGCTGACGTGGCTGTGCGCGCGCTCCGTGCCCAGCGTGTTGGACATCTCACACGTGTACTTGCCCGCATCCTCCAGCACCGCGTTCCTCACGATCAGCAGCTGGTTGCCCGAGGTGAAGTGGTGCCTTTCTGTCACCACCAGGGGCTGGTCACCTTTCAGCCAGGTGATGCGGGGCGGGGGGCTCCCCGTGGCTTTGCACTGCAGAGCCACGGTCTCGCCGACGGACACCACGTGATCTTCCAGTGGATGCACCAAAGATGGAGTCTCTGCAGGAGAACAAACACAGAAATTAATTTTTAGGGACAGCATAGTGACAGATTTAACAGCACTGAATACTCCTCATGTTCCTGCAGACAGCAATGTATGAAGCAGGCCCATGCTCAGGAGTATGGAGCTGCATGCCACAACAGATCGACCAAGCACAGCCAATTGGTGTTAAGTTTTCCCAACAAGGAACTTCTGAGGACATGGGCCAACAGCTGACACGTGAATTATTTCATAGACCAAGAGAGATGAACTGCAATTTCCTTTTGAAGTTGTTTTCCCAGCCAGCAAATAGGCTGGTTGGAGGGGCTTCCTCAGCACAAGAGATGTGACTTACAGCTCCTGCTCTTCCTTAATGGGTATTTTTCATTAGTGAACTACAGTGTAAAACAGTGAAACAAGACTAAGCAGACCATTTGTCTCTGTCTCTCTTTTATCTGCAACTGGTAAAGAGACTGAATGGCCATCCCTCCCAGTTCCCACTTGCACTTGGCCTCCTGGGGCACTGGTGATGCTTTTTTGGGACTACCTAAAAACAGACGCCAGACAAAATTAAGGGAATTAAAGCAGTTATATTTGTTGAAGGGCCTTCAGGTACATTTAGGGCAGATGAAGCCCCCCTAGGGACTACACCCAAAAATGGATGATGAGTCACAGATTTTCACACTTTTATAAGTTTGGTGCATTTGTATATTGGAAATTAATCTTCCAATTACAGCTTCAGTACCCCGAGTTTGCTCCCCCAATTCACTTTTGTTTCCATCTCTCAGGGTCTGAGGCAGTGAGGTGCCCTTGATCCCCAGGCCTGGAGAGGAATTGTGTCTGACCAAAATGGGGAAGCAGCAGCTCACACTCTGTATGGAGTTTAGAGTTATACACTAAAGAACCGCAGGATTACAAATACATGGAAGACACAAAAGCTAAAAACTCCTGAAGATCTTACCCAGCACGGTGAGGGTGGCGTTGGCGAGCACGGAGCCTGCAGAGTTCTGAGCCGTGCAGCTGTAGACCCCCATGTCCTCGATCTTGACGTCGGTGATGAAGAAGACGTCGTCGTCGGGCATGACGTGCATGCGGCGCTCGCGGGCCGCGGGGAAGTCGGTGCCGCCGTCCTTCTGCCAGGCGATCTGCGGCGTGGGGTGGCCCTCGGCCGCGCACTCCAGCCGCGCCGTCGTCCCCGTCCTGCTCGTGATGTCGTGGGGAGTTTTGATAAAGGATGGCAGCACTGATAAAGGGGAAACAAGGAAAGGGCGTGAGTGATTCCGTGGGGAAACACCATCTTCTGGGCAGGTCTGCTTTCCTTCCCACAGAGGGGATGAAGGTGACATTGCCCACGGGCAGGAGGATGCCCGTGTGCTTCTGCAGGGTATCATCTCTGGACTGCTGGGGACTGACCCCAGGTGTGCCTCTGCAGGGTATCATCTCTGAACTGCTGGGGACTGACCCCAGGTGTGCCTCTGCAGGGTATCATCTCTGGACTGCTGGGGACTGACCCCAGGTGTGCTTCTGCAGGATATTTCTGGGCTGCTGAGGAATGACCCCATGAGTGCTTCTGCAGCGGATCTCTGGACTGCTGGGGACTGACTCCGTGTTTCTACAGAACACACCTGTCTGCAGAGACCATGACACCCTCAACTCAGATCATTAGAGCTGGGATCAAAGCTAATTTTCTTCTGGGAAAAAAACTTGGGAAACCTGGGAAAAAATCTGTTATCTCTCCTACAGAGAACTTCCTATCACTACATCCCTCTTTGCATCCCTTTGTATTTTGGTTTTCATTGGGCAGAGTATCTACCCAAGCAGCCAAAGAACAGCAGCTCAAGCTGTTAAAAACACACATGCTGAAATGCTTGGTTGGATGGCAGCCAACACAAAATGGTGTGTGCTCCTCACAGGGCACTTCCCAGCATCCCCTGAGATACCAACAGCTGCTGTGCAGAGGAAAGAGCTCACCATCAGGAATGAACCCTCGGGAGCAGCTAAGTGGGTCCCAAAGAATTGTACCAGCTACGAGTTCAGGCTGAGGAAGAAGAGGAAGCAGCTGGCACTCACCATTGACGGTGAGGCGGGCTTTGTTGGAGTAGGTGGAGCCGAAGTGGTTGGTGATGACGCACTGGTAGCGGCCCTCGTGCGCGAAGGTGACGTGCCGCAGGTGCAGGATGGTCGTGCACTCCATCACCTCCCCGTCCTTGGCCCGCACGTGCGCGAAGTTCTCGATCTCGGCGTTGTGCAGCATCTCGTTGTCCTTCTTCCAGGCAAACATCATGGGGGAGCTGCTGCTGCTGGCGGCCAGGCAGGTGAAGCGGATGTCCTTGCCCAGGACAGCCACCGTCGTCTCGGGCTGGATGATGATCTGTGGCTTGGGGAAATCGTCTGGCAGGAAACAGCAATAGTCAGTGCTGGACTCTGAGGGGAAACTAGAGCAAGCCAAGAGGTGAAATGAGAAATAAGCAGTGCTCTGCAGAGCAGGTGTGCCACACACAACTCCATTGAGTCGTTGGTTTATGTGGAACTGTTGTTCCTCTGCTTCCTTCAGTGGGCTGAGATGGTCACCGTGTGACCTCAGACACCTACAAGATACCCAGCTCCTTCACCAACTGAATCTGAGGAAGATACTATGGTCTGAAGAAAACAGACCATATTCAAGTACTCCTTTCTTGTAAAATCCATGCATGAAGAGCCCAACCGAACTTAAAACCTCATCTCCAGACCTGCACCTGCATGAAGTAGGAGGGGAGAGGGCTCTTAAAGGGCTGTAAGTGTCACATCCAGAGGAAAATCACTCACAGGAGGTTTTAGTGAGGTGGGGATTGGTCTCTTCTCTCAGGAAATAGGACAAGAGGCAGTGGCCTCAAGCTGTGCCAGGAGAGGTTTAGATTAGCTAATAGGAAACATTTCTTTCCCAAAAGGGCTGTCAAGCACCAGAACGGGCTGCCCAGGCATGTGGTAGAGTCACCATCCCTAGAGGTATTTAAAAGATGTGTCAATGTGGCACTCAGGGCTGTGGTTTAGTGGTGTGTTTGGCTGTAGTAAGTTAATGGTAGGATTCAAAGATCTTCGAGGTCTTTTCCAACCTAAAGGACTCTATGACTCTAAGCAGCCCATGCTGTCAAAGCAGAAGCAGCTGCATTTGCCTGTCACCCGACCAGGCTGGAAAGCTCTGCACACTCTCTCTCTGCCCTGAAGACTGTTGGTTTTAGCAAAGTTCCAAGCAGATTCATTTATTAAGTTTCTACAAATGGTGTAATTTAATATTTGACTAAGGTTTAATTAAACAGCCAGGCCTCTGGAAGCAGGACTACTAATGCCTGGAGGACTTGGCAGGCACTGGGAAGCAAAGCTGCTTTTGCTTTGTGATGTTGCTGTGGGGATTGGAGCCTTGAGGATCTCTTCTTCCAGATGAGCACAGCAAGCCTCCCTCCCAGCCTGCTCAGACAGAGGCCACCTAGGCAGAGCATGTCACTGGGGGATCAGGAGGGACACTGGAACAAAGCTTCTGCTCCGTGTTCAGTGCAAGCCGTGCATTCAGCTCAGTCAAACAGTGTTTGCAAAAGCTCATTTTTCCTTCAAACAGCCATGTGCAGCTCCACCCAGTTTCCTCACTGGTTGGCTCCACTGCGCAGGGTTTGGCTCCCAAACCAGGCCTTTCTTTTCCCCAAAACCTGGATGCCTGAGCAGCATTGATTTGGCCTCTTCTAATGATTTAAATTTCTTTTTCTTTATGAGAAAGGTAGTAGATATTTATGTGTGCTGGGTATTAAGTAAAGCTGCTTTGAAACCATAGCTCAGGTGCAGAGTCAACTGCAGTATTTGGGTGGGCCTTACTGGCCCCCTGGCCCCAAAGCAGCAGCTGTGATGGAGGGATTCTCCTCTGGGTTTTGTTTTTAACTCTTTGTTGTCTCCAAGAGGGAGAAAAGATAGGTGAAGAACACAAATCTACGGAAGAGCTCAGAACACTGCAGAAGGAAAAAAATTACAGCTGCAGTCTTGATACTGTCAAAGTGAGAGGATTGGGAAGTGTCTGGGCAGCCCCATCTGGAAGTGGAACAGGCCTTAGTCCCTTTTTGATTTAATACTCAGGGAGCCCTGTAAGGAATACTCTGGATGCAAGCAATGCACTGTGTGGTTTTAGTGGGAAATAAATTGCAGCCAATGACAAATTTTTTAAATGCAGGCTTGGGCTTCCTTTGATCCCACTGAATAACAAAACAAAACAGAAACGCTCTCATAATAACATGCTGGTACTCAAAGAAAATGTTTCCCAAGTGACTCCTACCCTTCATACAACCTCAAAACACGCAGGCAAGACTTACCACACACAAAACTCTCTGGCTGGATGGCAAAAATGCTCTTGCTTTTCAGTGACTCAGGATGGGCACAGGTGGCCACCACAAAGGACTGCAGCTCCTTCTCCACTAACCACTGGGGCAGCCACTTCAGCTGGCAGTCGCAGAGGAAGCTGTCACTGTTCATGTGGCTGCAGGGAAACAAAACCAACATGAGTTTTGTGCTGTGAGTCCTGCACAGAGGGAAGGCTGGGAGGCTCAGAGCCCTTTCATGTTAAACACATTCCTCCTGCCCCCCCAGCATGGGTAGAAGGAAGAAAAAGGACTCAGGGATGTTCTCAAGGCACTGAATATGTTACAGACATGACATATTTGAACAGCATTTCATCTCCACATAGAGAAGTCCCCTCCTCTGCAGCACCTTGTAATTATTCACCAGCTCCCAAAGGGATCCCCAGGAACAGATAAGCAATGTCAATGAGCTCCTGCTCTGCCCCTGTGGTTTGAGCATCTTTGGTGGGGACCAAATTCAGCACTTAACTGCTGACCAGAGAGAGAGAGGACACCCAGTTCCCACTGTAAGGCCTCGAGTTCCCTCCACGGCAGAGCAGGAAGAAAAAGGGAATTTTGGGGTTAATGTGGGTTCTTTTTAATATTCTGGGCCAAATTATGGCTGAGCTTAGCTCTAAGGCCAGTGAAGAACTGTAAATTCACACAAACAGGGCAGTCATACTTTGGTCTGGTTTGCAAAACTCAGTCTAATCCTTGGAATTGAATGTGAGGATGCCTCCAGAGACTGGGAAAATGCCCCAGAGAGAGCTCCTGTCCTGCAATTCTACAAGCTGTGCAAGAGCAGGGTATCAAAAGCACAGCAGAATCCAACTCCAGCACTGGCACTGGAATCTCCAGCTGTTTTTCCACCCAATACCTCGGGAAATGAGCAGGAAAAGGAAAAAGAAAGAAACTGACTGGAGCGAGAGGGAATATTGGGATTTGATTTTTCAAAGCTGTCCACTTTGCTGTTCTAGAAAGATGTGTAGCCTCTAACACATATGATGGCATAAAACCCTCCTGGCTACTTGGGACAGGTCACAAGATACTTCAGCACAATGCACTGTGCATGTAAATGTCCTCTATCTGAACTTCTCCATTTATAAACATTCCTTCACAATATGTGGGATCTCACTATCTCTTCCTAATAGGATCAATCTTTCATCTCAATTTTGTTTCAAGTGCCAGTGGAGAAGATAAAGTTTTTAATCACACAACAGATGCACAGTGTTTATCTTCTTCCCTCCCAGTCACTGGTATCAAGTGTCACTGCCAACAGTGACCACCTGATTCCCATTTCCAATGTCAGGAGCAAGAACCTGTACCTGCCCAAACACCAAATAAATGATTTCTGTTCCACAGACACTGCACTTCTCCGGGGCATAGCAACACACTGACAGTGGATTAAATATTTATGGGGAAGAAGAGAAAAGGAAACCAGGCAAGACTGGAAACAGTGTCTGATAACAGTGCAGAGCCCCAGCCTGGAGCACAAGCAGCAGCTCTGATAACACATCTGTATTTTTATACCAGAAGGCTGAATGACAAGTGGATGCAGTTCAAATGGTGCTTATCACTGCAGTATCAGTCCTGTGTGTGAACCCTAAACACAGCTACAGCAAGGGAGCAGATGGGCCACTGGGAATTAAATCCATGGTGGTGTGAGCAGGAGAGCTGGCTAATAGGACCAGGGCTGGACTTCCTGAACAGAGATGAATAATTGCACAGGCACAAACCTGCTGGAAGAACCTCTCCCCATGATCTAATTTCACTCACTATTACATGCAAGACGTTCTCGTGACAGCTCCTCATGTGTAAAAATACCCCAGAGAGGAGGACACAGGGGAGGGGGCAATGAATGAGTGGCAATGTGGATAACAGCCGTGCTGCTGCTCACGTGCAGGGCCAGGAGGATCCCTCCTGCCCGAGGGTGTGAGCAGGGCCATCACTTACAGCTGCCGCAGGCTCTTCATCCTGGCAAAGGCGTCGGCTTGGATGGAGCGGATGGCGTTGTCCCCGAGGTTCCTGCAGGCACAACCACAGGCAGTGTGAACAAGAGGGATGCTCTGGCTGGGACAGAGCCTCTCCACATTGATTTAAGCAGTGACTCCAGTAGCAGGTGATTTGGTAGCTCGTTGTTAAGGCCTTCTGCACACACCTTTATATTATTAAAGTATTGCTGAACAATAGCCAGCCAACAAAAATTACACTTAACTAAATCACTAAGTCATTCCCTGCCCCATCTTCTCACTGCACTTTCTCAGTCTGGGCTACCTCCATCATTCATAGCTCAGAAATTCCCCAGCCCCCTCCATAACCAAAGATAGTCAGGAATGTGGTACCCCAGGCTAGACCTTCAGCAAACATAAAAGAAAGCAAATACTTGCACTAAGCAGCATCTGAGGAATTATTTGAAAATGACTTGGAGAGGATACTGTTGGGTTTAAAAGAACATCCCAGTATTTCCAAAGGAAGGGGTTAAGAGCTTCCCTCACAACTATTGCTAATTAAAAAAATAATTTGTTCAATGAAAAAGCACAGTGTCAGATTTAGGGCTGAAGTTTACTAAGTGGCATGTAGGGCAGACAAGCACTGCTTAAAGAGGACAATCTCAGTACAGCATTAAAGGCACCTTTATTTGGGAATGTACTCCCAGTCAGGCAGCCCAAATCTTTCAGTGTGCTCTGGATGGCCATAACATTTCATACAATCAACAGCCAATAAAACATGTAGAGTACAGTCACATATACTTTAACTTGTCTTAATCCAAGAAAGGAGGTTATTCATGAATCACTGCTGGAGTCATCAGCCTTGGTACACAAAAAAAAATTACACAGAGGCAGCCAAAATTTACTTCTTGCAAATGGCTCTAAGGGGGTTGTGCTGAATGGGGATGTTCAGTGGGGATGGATCAAAACCAGTCATCTGCAACATGTACCTGGCTTTAGGAGGAAGTTGGGGCAAAGGAGGAGAGAGTGCTATGTCTGAACTAGCCTATTTTCCTTGCTAACAGCCTGCAAAGCAGTAATGTGCAAGTCAAGGTGATACTCTCGAAAATTAAGAGCATGCAAATTTCCCATATGTTCTATAACTTTGTTCCTGGCACAAAAAAAGGCCAAAGTTGAGGCGGACTTATAATGAGAAGGAAGCAGGTGGCCCCCACAAATGGACTGGCTTCTCAGTTTACAAAGACACTATTAAATTGCTAGCAGATTTCTCAAGCAGCTACTTTTGGCAGACCCCCCTTCCCAAACTCTGAGGCATGGTGGGTTACTCACAGGTGCTCCAGAGCCTCCAACCCTGAGAACGCTTTCTTGGCCACCGACTTGATCTTGTTTCCAAACAGAGTTCTGCAGTTTCCAAACATCCAGTGCCAGATAAACAGAAAGAAAATGGGGAGAGGGGGGAAAAAAAAAAGAAGGAACACAATTAGTGTGGCTTTATCTGATATACACACTCAGTGTAAGTCCCAGGAAATCTGAACTGCACAGAGATTAAGAGGGCTGAAGCATACTCGCTTTCCTGCTCCTGAAATGAAATCTTTTTATCTGTATTTGAATTTAATAGTGATGACAGCGCAAAAGGGAATGTACCATATCATGTAAAAAGGCAGGTTTGCTCCCGTGCTTGGGAACCAGCTTGCTGAATAACAGAAGGTCTCCTCTGTTCTTCACAGGCTGGCTGTGGACAGGATTAAGTGCAGTGACAGTTTAACAAGATATTGGTCTCTCCCCACAACACTTTTCATTTCTGACTTCTTCCCAGACAGGAAAAGAGTGGTAATTTATTCACTGGTGCTTGACCTGAGCAGCTATCAGCACACAGAGCTGAGGGCTGCCCCTGGGCTGCACATTCACACAGCAGCTGACTGGAGGCACTGCTCATTCCTTCCTGGTAAACACAACAGCAAAGCAACATCATGCAACAGATCATAGCCAAGGGATAATTTCAAGGAGCAAAAGGAAGAACAGGTAATGTCCAGAGCTGAGGAGTGGGCTTGCTTGCATCTGTGACCAGAGAGCATTCCTGTGAATCAGCAGTGGCATAAGGGGACTATCACCAGAAAACAGCCAGCTGGAGAGATGCCAGCCCAGCTGCCATCTCCAGAGCAACAGCTCTCCATAAATATTGACCAGTGCTAATGGCCAGGGGCAGGGTTCCTGACAAATGGATGGTCCCCTCACCTGTTTTAATGAAACATCAACCAGTGTCATTAACTAGGAACTGCTTTCCTTCCTCAGGCTCCCTCTGAGGTTTATCCTCCAGGTGCATCTGTTATCACCATGTGGTGTCCAGGGCAAGCCCTCACCCCCACCTCAGGTGAAAAAAAGGCACATCTGGTGCTGCATTTGATTTTGAGTTTTCCTTCAGGAGTTCTCATTCAATATAGGGTGTGACCCATTTCTGTACCCTAAAAAGACTTAAAGCTATGGTGGCCTCATTGCTTGCTTACTGTCCAGGGAAAGGAGAGGAGTACAAGATGCAGCATGTGCAGCCACTCCATGAGCAAACACATTTCCAAGAACTTGTCAAGGCTATCCACAAAGCACTTTTCAAATGTCAGGATGATTTGGTTATATATTGGCTCCCAGAAAGCCCAGTTTCAAATACCCCCAGCACCAAAGCATGTGTGCAGTCATGTGTGTCATCATTTGGTAAAAGGGATGTTGCATTAATGAAGGCTTTGAAAAATCCATTAGAATGATTAATACAGTAAATAATTTACTATATGTAAACTCTGGTCAAATGGCTGCATCCATACACACTGATTTCTGGAGCCATATTCCTAAGTGTGTTATAAGGACAAGATAAGGATAAAATAAGGACTGAAGGAAATGGCCTCAAGCTGTGCCAGGGGACTTTTAGATTAGATTTTAGGAAACATTTCTTCAGAGAAAGGATTGCAAGCATTGAACAGACTGCTCAGGGAAGTGGCAGAGTCACCATCCTTGAAAGTGTTCAAAAAACATGGTTTAATGATAAACATGGTGATGGTGCTAGGTTAATGGTTGGACTTGATGATCCTAAAGATCTTTTCCAACCTTTACGACTCTAATGGAAGTTAGATGGGCAACTGTTGTTGAAAACATTATACTGAGCTTGGGTTTGATAGCTGCAGATTTCTATTATTGTTCAGTGGATTTTGGACTTTGAAAATTGGAGATTCTGCTGATATCTGTTTAGTTATCTGTGCAGAGACAAGCAGAACATCTGGGGGAGGGAATACACAACTACACCACTTGTGTAGGTGCAAACAGCTTGATGCCTGGACATGAGAAATACCTAACACACATAGCAAGTCAAGCCTCAGCAAACTCATTACTCCTTGCAACTAATTTCAATTAAGTGCCTCTACAAATCTGAGAGTTTGAACCTAGCAGCCCCCATCAAAGGGCTGTGGAAGGCTGGAATGTGAAGGCAGCAGAACACAGCCACAATTAGCCATCCCACTGCTGGCCAAAACCTCCTCCACGGGGCAGAGCCAAGCACAAGCTCTCCTGGAGACTGCACCAGTGTAATTACATGCCAAGCACACAATTCATTGCCGTGTTTTCTCCTCCAGCCAGTTTTGCACCTGCAGGAAGATCTCACTGAATGAGCCATCAAAAAGCCGGTTACATTTGGCAGCTTGAATAATTAGGAACCTCCTTGTTCCACAGTGATTCCACCGGTGCTTTTTATGCTCCAGTGCTTCTCAACTCCCTCTTTCTTCAAGCAACATTTTAATTTAGGCCTGTGCTCTCCGTCCTGGAGAGCTTCATATATAATTCAGAGAAGGCTAAAGTGACTGGCCTCTCCATCTCTGTTTAACACCTTCATGTCAGCGAACAACCCTCTCTGTGCTAAATCCTTTCAGAGGCTAATCTGTGCCAGATCAAAGGGGAACGGCTTTTAAGGCAATCTCCACAGAGCTGAGGTGATTATTAATTCATTGGAAGGTCTCCTCTGAAGTGCCCATTTATTTTTTGTATGCTAATGCATTTAAAGCAGTTGACTGTTTAAACACAGGCCCTAAATCACACAGTGAAATGTTTGCTGTAAGGGCTGATCTTTTATTTACAAAAAAAATCCTGATACTCACTTCAGCTGTAGAAATCAGGAGTTTGGGATTTATGTGCTGATAAGCTAAAGCAGTTATGAGGAGATGATAAACTAAAACAGTTATGAGGAGATCCCTTTGAAAGTGACCACTCACAAGTATTCTCAAAATGCCTCAAGAAATAATAATAAAAAATAATATTATGTTCTGAGCATTTTTAGCCTTACACACTGGCTGACAGTGAACGATCCCAGCAAGCTGTCCCACAGCAGTTCACTCTGTTCAGTAATCAAACCACTCCTGTCTGCCCCAAACCAACCTGATCCACATGCTTTTCCAGGCTATGAAATGTGCTGCAATGCCCTGCACAACCTTCCCTGCACATGTCCCTCAGCCTGATGACAGGCATCAGTCAACAAAGGAAAGAAAGATATAAACCAAACTTCCTTAGACTTGCACAAGCCCTCAGTGAATCCTTGGCTACCAAACCAGCCATCTTTTGAAGGTGTTCCTTGTGCTGGGTGATAAACATCACATGAGGCAGGGCATTCACAGGGGAGAGCAATAGCTGCTCTGCCCAGAGCTCCCAGCACATAACCCCACAGGCTGCCCCTGCTCCCTTCCTTCCTCCTCCTGCTCCTTGCTGTTCCTCCTGGCCTCTGCCTGACCCCCACAGCCCATCAGGGCTCACTGCTCCTGCTTCCCACGTCAATCCTTTTGCTGAACTCTTTCCTTCGATGCTGACTCCCCTGGATTTTTCACCACTCTCCTGTTATCTGCACCCAGTATTTCTAACATATCCTAATCACTCAGGACCACTGCTTTTGCTCCCATGCCAGTGGCCCTGTTGGAGGGATGTACCACCAGCAGTGGATGTACCACCAGGACACCTCTCTCTGCTCCTTTCCATCACCTTCTCTCCCTTTTCAAGCAGCACTACAGACACATATTCCATACAGCCTGCAAATCCCACTGGACAAAGTCTCTGCTCCCATCTCCCTTCCAGCTGCTCACATGGTCTCACTGGTTTCTTCAGACAAACCAAACACTTCAGTCAGGCAGCCAAGGACTCTTTACCCACCACCACATCTGCTCCTCTGCCTTTTTTCTGGCAGTCATGGGAAGATTCCCTGACTCTGCATGCACAGCAATTCTTACTGACTGCTCTCTCACCCCCACACTACTTCTGCTTCCCTGCCTGGCTCCCCCTGTCCTTAAATCCTCCTCTGCCTTCTGCCCCACTTTACTTGCAGCTGCAATTTGGTCCCCTCTCCATGGACCCAGTGACTCCCCTCAGCAACCATGACATGCCATGTCTGTCTGTGATTTCAGATTTTTCTCCTCTAAGCACTACAAACATCTCCCCAAGCCCTGCCCTGGCTCGTCCCACTCCCCGAGGAGTCTCTAATGAGAGCGTGACAATATCCCCCTGCCAGGATTCATTCCAGCCATCTGCTCTCCATCGAGGTACTTTTACTGCACCTCTGGCTGTGCCATCCCAGCATCAGAGACAGCGGCATGGGGGGTGCTGAGAACTTCAACAAAGCCAAGAGGTAATGATTAGAGACTCTTGATTTGTCACAAGCCATCAGAGGCTCCTCTGACAGGGCTGATTTATATCACCCGTTTCAAATGGAACAGGGACTTGTACAGAGCAATGTGAAAATCCCTGCGAAGGCCAAGCAAGCCATAAACATTTGCAAGGCGCATGCCTGCCTTGGGTTTCTTTTTATCTCTTTAAGAGCCTGTGCCCCATGGTGCCTTTTATTGTCACTGCACATGGAACTGAGCCCAAAAGATCACTCTCAGAAAGAGTATCCCACAGAAACGAATCCTGTTTCAGTCCTCTGTTGTAACAGGAAATGGGGTGATTTTTCTCTTCTGTTTATTGTTATTTGCTGCATCAATCATTGCCTCACTGAAGATTGCAAGGGCTCGTTTTTGTCTCTTGTTTGCTTTGAGAAGTGAGGAATGGTTGTGCTGAATTTTATACACGAAAACAGCTTAAATTTCTCTCTGTGTCTGAACTGCAGTGTGCAGCACCGCCTGTTCACCATTTAGAAAGGAAATAATTGCCTCATACCTGCTCAAAAACATCAGTGCTTGAAAACCACATTTGCACTCTTGCAGTGATCCTGCAAAACTAGTACAGATCAGATTTTCTCTTGGTTTTTGACTTGTTCCAAGGTGAGGGAGGCTCCATAAAAAGGGACAGACCCAACCCTACACAGGCACACAACAAAACTGGCTTGCAGAACTCAAGCCCAGGGATACTCACAGCTTGCTCAGGTTTTCCAGGCCTGTAAAGGCTCCATTGGTATCTTCTATTGTGCCTGAGATGTCGTTGTGGTCCAGTTCCCTGGGGAGAGGACAGGAGAGAGCTCAGAATCAATGCCTGAGACCCAATGTCACTGTTACAAACAAGTGGAGGAAGCTGGAGAGTGCCACATGAGAGCTTCCCATTTTCTCCTGACATATATCAGAAAATGCAGAGTCCTGCAGCCAAGCAGCACCACTCACTTCTCCTGCACTGCCACATGGTGGGATGGTGCATTCCAGAAAGACCCCTGGCTTGTTCCTAGCTGAAACCCTCTGAGAGAGCTACTTTTCACCAAGTAGGTTTCTGTCCTTTTCTAGTTCTGCACATCCAAAGAGAAGGAGGAAAATGAAAATAAAGTGCCAAAATTAAACTGAAAGAAACAGCTGTCCTTAAATGCTACTACCACAAAATAAGATCACTTTGAGTATTCCAGTGGATTTGTCTATAGATGAATCTTAGGAAGATGATTTGGTGGATTTTCTACAAAGCTGCATTTTTTCTGGCAATGAACTTGAAAACTCAACAAAGGAAAATGCCAGCATCACTACACCAGCCTAACCTTGTATAACCATAAAAAAAAAAAAAAACACCAAGAGAATTCCTTTTTCAGAGTTAGCTCCTTTTGGCTTTCAAATTGACCATCAATTACAAGAGTCAAAGAGGTCTGAAGAAAAACAAGCACACAGAACAAACACAGAGATCCACAAAAGCTGTTTAAACAGACTGTTTAAAAATCCTTCCTTCCCTGCTTTTAAATACAGCTAGCAATGAATACCCAGCAACACAGACAGAAATTCATCATTTCCAACGTTAAGTAAAAAGAAAGAAAAATTAAATAGGCTTTGTTGGTTTTGTTACATCCCTCTGATTTAAAACCTGGCAAAACATACCACCAAAGCAAACCTCACCATCCAGATAACCCCTGAGCCCCCAGGTACTCCTTTTGCACCTTTTGAAGATGATTATCAGAACGTTTCCAGATAAAAAAAATATTAAGACCAAAAAAAAGAAAGACCAAGTCCCCCTGCATTTTGCAACACTCCAGACACAGGCATCACAGTGTGGCTTCTGTGCAGCACAAATTACACAGTAACTCACAAGAAGGGAAAACAAATTTAATAGGAAGCCTCAGTTTCAATATGGGAATGTTTTTCCATTCCCATATTCCCATACTCAGCTGGCTCAGTCTTTGCTCCTTTCTCTGCTTTAGGGTGAACTGAAGATGTGAAGGGAGATGGCCAAAAGCCACAATTCCTGTTTCTCAGCTGCCTTAAGCCTAAGACCTGAATCCCACATCCTTGGAGAGCCCTGGCCTTAGCCAGCATCACTGTGGATGTCAGGGTGATCTGTGGGCTGTTCTATGCCAAAGGCATGGATAAAAACTCAACATCCCCGTGGGGTGTGAGCCCACATAATGCTGTGGTGGCCAGAGAGACGAGTCCAGGAGAATGCTTTGATGTGCTGGCATTTCCAGCAGTATCCTAGTGGGACAGGAGCAAATACATCCTCCTGGAGCTCAGCTTCTCCATTTTCCCTATGGTTGCCAAGCCAATGTCCCTTGTTCTGTTTGTTTTTTAAGGGAAAATCCCTTCTCAGACATTTCTCCTCTTCAGTTTCACCACAGGCTACTGGTCTTTGGAGCAGCAAACCTTTCCCATGGCAGAGACAGACAAGTGGGAACAGCCTGTAGGAGCTCTGACACACACTTTTATTAATTGACTGCCACACATTGTGTTTTCTTGAAAAAGGGAAAGAAAATGGTATTGCTTGTTCATCCAGTGGCAACTCAAAGGTTTAGTGTTAGAAAGGAGGAATAAAAACCTCTTTAACAAATGAGTGAAAATAGAGAGAGGGAGAAAAAAAGACTGGGGTATTTTGGCCCAGCTCTCTTTGTATTCCAACTCCTCTCCCAGCCCCTGTTGCCAATTTCCTATTCTTTCTGGCTGGCTGAGCTTGAATGCTCCAAGCCTTGTTAATCATTGTGCTCAGAGGTCTCTGGGCCTGACCTCTATTTGAATAGCTCCACATTTCAGCAGTTTCACACCCACCAAAGGCTCCCCAACAATAGCCCATAATTAAAGCATGCTCAGCTCTTTTTCACCAGGTGCAGGACCCAATAGGCCTTTCTCTTTATTAAATTAGAGCTTGCTCACACACTCCCTCTCCACCTCCCCCCTCTGCCCTGGACATAAAAGAGGCTCCACATTCACTGCAGAGCAAAGAGAAGGACCAGCTTCCCTTCCCCTCCATTTTTCTTTGGAAACCTTTAGTTCCGGTCCTGACAGCTGCCTCAGAGAGGTCCCTTTCTGAATGCCCAGTGGCTGAAAGGCTTTGGCTTAGGTTTAAAAAAAGCAAACAAAACCTAAACTCACTTTCCAGTCACTTCCTTCACTATGAACTTCAATAAAGAAAAGAGTAAGATGCAAAAAGTACTGTAAAGAGGGGAGATTTTTCTGTTCCCATTTCCTTTTAATGACTTGGGCCACAATGGGCTTCTGAAGAGGAATAAAAGTATCAAAGTGTGTTTTTTTTTTCTTTTGAAGGAAGAATTAAATCAGTTTGCTGAACCCGACCAGCCTGGGAACATGCCTGGTGCTGTCACAAGGACTGTGAGAACTTTGTGGTGTTCCAGGTGAAGGTGCTGAGCCTGCAGCTCCCAGAGAGAGGAGGAGAGCAGCAAGCAGCCCTGCAGTTCCAGTAAGGAGACAGAGAACACAGATGCAGGAATGGAACTGGATTCCCATCCTCTGATGTTCATAAGACAAGCCCAGATGTTCAGTCAAACACAGCTCTCAGCAGTGTATAATGGTACAATGCTACAACTGCATCTCACAGCAGGTCACAGTGAAATGTCTAATGGGCTCTACTACTCCTAAAACCTTACAAGTTGGTATTCGGACTAGGCAAGTTCATTTCCAGTATCACATTTCCAGGTATTATATTCTGTCAGTGGTTTTTAAAATTAAAGTCTGTGGTAAATGGCCACAGCCAGCACTGGATGGATCATCTTTGCAATTCGGTACTAGGGCATATGAAACTTTGCCCTTGGCAACTTTTTGGTTTTCCAGGGTTTACCATGAAAACCAGAGCACAGAAGGTTTCATGGGCCCAACTGCACTAAAGAGAAAGACTTCTGGTTGCTTGCATGGTACCTGCAAAAGCTTCTTATTTCTGTGACTGGACTGAAGGCTGGGTGAAGTATCCTGTGTTGTTACACTTCTGGTACAGTCAGATCCCAAGCCCAACCTCTACATTTCTTGTTTTGCCATTGTTTTTTTCTTTAACATCATCTTAGCCCATCATTTCATGTTCAATATTCAGTTAAGAAAAGAAAGTAACAACACAGAAGTGCTCAATAGCACATTTAAGAGGATATTCAAATTTCCAGTGTTGTCAGTGGAAGGAATCATTCCCTGCTCCTTCTGAGTGCAGAATGAGTCAAAAAAACTAAGCTTTTCTAAGAATTTTAATTAAAGACAATATGATAGTAAGAGAAATACTGCTATTAGCTGCAGGAATGAGACCTCAGGGATTTTTGGTCAGCTGAGGTGGCTTCAGGAACCTGAAAGTGCCAGACATGAGCACCCAAAGCATCTTTAAAGCAGAACCAGCTGTCAGAACACAAACTGTGGAGGGAACACGGGTGTGGTCTGACAAAAGCAGAAAGCAACTTACAGGACACGAAGGTTTTTGAGTCCCCTGAAAGCACCTTCTGCAATGTGATTGATGGAGTTGTGGCTCAGCCGTAGCACGTGCAGTCCCCCAAGGTCTGCCAGGCTTCCCTCGTCCAGCCTTGTTAGGTTGTTGTAGGAGAGGATCCTGAGGGGAAAAATGCAACAACAGCCTCGTCAATCCATCTGGTATTTTCCAAACTCCTCTGTGCCAACCAGTGCCTGCCTCCCACAGCCACCTGACATGAGGTGATGTACTGGGTGGATATGGAACAACCAGATTAGGAAATAACTGCAGCCTGCAAGTATTGCCACAGGACACCCCTGGGGAAGCCTGGGTGACACTTTAGGGTGTCACAGGGTGTCCTCCTGCTCCCTTGCAGCTGGGTGAGGGTCTGGGAGCACCACCCCTGTGACCCCACAGGTGCAGGCAATGCTCAGAGGGCTGTGTTCCATCCTCACTCCATCTGGACTCCCTCTGAGGCTGGCAGGGAAAAGCAGCCCTGTCCCCCACGCCCTGCAAGGTGCAGAGTGATGTCACACAGATGGATCCTGGCGTTCACACACGCTCTTGGCAGGGCTCTGTGCTCAGGAGGTGCCTTATCCTTCTGCACTTGTGCACAGCCAGCCCCAGGCTCTGGGTGTGGGTGCCTCGGTTCCACCCCAGCCCAGAGCCAAAAGCATTTCACCACAAGGCAATTGAATGCTTCCTTCCACCACAGAAAGGAGGTGTCTGTTGTAAACCAGCCACCTTTCCTTCCTCCCACTCCCCTTTGTCAAGGAGCAAAGTTCGCCTTAAATCCTCTCCACTTACAGGTGACTGTTGGAAGGTTGGTTTTTTTACCTAGTTTTCCATCTATCTCTCCCCCTTGCCTGTATTATCTCTGGTCTGGGAATTTTTTTAAGCACTGCTGCTGTTGCAGTTTGGAAGCTGGCAGGAAGGCAGCTGATCTCTCCTAGCAAGGTCCAGATGAAGCTTCCAGATGAAGAAGCTCCTGTGGCCACCTCACACACTGTGCAACCACCCTCTATCCAGAGTAAAGCCCTGCTGTAGAAGGCCAGCTTGGATTGTCAAATGAGGGACCTCTCAGAGTAGCAGCAGGCACCAGATTTTCAAAACCACCTTCTTAGTGACCTGGGAGTACAGCTCACTTCAAAAGATGTGAGAGTTTGGGCTGCTCAGCTTTTGAAAAAGTGACTTTGAACAAGCACTGAAATTCTTCACTGTACAGACAGGAAAAAAAAAACATCACTGAGTTCCAAACCTCCAAATTCCTCTTCTAGTACTGCCTGTTAATGAGTCTGCTTAAAAATGTGTCTAGGTCTTGCATTAAATTCACTGCAAAGCCAGAACCTAAGTCCAGACACATATTCTAAAGCACTCAGAGTGTCATTTACTTGGCAAAGGTGCTGTCTATCTTTCAGCTGTGTGAGTAGGCAGAGGGCAAGGTCTGGAAAAAATTCAGCAAAGATTAATGAGTTTGAAGGTATGGGACAACATATTTTCATTCCTAAAGAAGCTATAGTGTTAGTTATGGAGAATTGGCATCTGGTCAAAATTATGTCCTCACCTGCTATTAAAGAATTTGGCTTTAAAAAAAACTTGTTCAAAAGTAACACTAAACCTGGCTGAGAAAATAAATAGTTCCTTTTGATTCCACACATAAAGAGTTCCTGCCACAACTGGTGAAAGCATGTTCCCTCTGTTTGCTTGGATGTCACCCCAAGATGGACAGACAGCAGCAGGACATGGAGAGTCTCTCAATGGTGTCATACATGGAAGGTTTCAGGAGTGGCTTCTTCAGCACTCCAGGGCCCTCCTTCCTGCCACAGGACAGGCCAATTTGCAAAACCAAAGCCTCAGATTTCCCCCCTCAGCTCAGCAGTGTGGATTATCTAGTTGAGAGAAGCCAGCAGATCTCTGCTGCTTCCCCAACCCTGGCATCTCTCTACCAGTGAGAAATCACTGGAATGAATAAATGGCAAAGTTTGTGTGCACAGCCCTTCCAGCCTGGTGAGAAGTGGGAGATTTTGAGCACCATGCCAAAATTGATACAGAAAAGGATTAACCAGAACCCTGTTGTGCAACTGGAGCTGCTGCTGCCAGCCTGTTCTGGACCATCTGTACATCTAACATACTTCATTCCCATTGACCAAGCCACAGGTAAAAAGGGAAAGGAAAGACCCAGCAGCCAAGCCACCATTTACCTCTGATGAAATCCTGTGCTCCCACTGTGTTTTTTTCCATGATGCTGATGCTCTAGCACCTGACTGATGAATACAATCAGCCCTTTCTCATGCTCAGAACAAGGAAAGAGCTTTCTTTCCTTGTCAGCTTTTACATCAGACCAGAGCCTTGGGGTCACGTTTTGTCCCAGCAACTGAATGAGGGATAACTCCTCCTGCAGATGACCAACTCCCTCCTTAGAAGGCTTTGAAATTCATTCTCTGTACAACCACAGTGTTTTCTGGTAACTGAAACCCAGTAGATTTAGCAACAGTGGAGGTGAGCAAGGATCTTTCAATCAGGGATGAAACATACACAACTAACAAAGTGCACGAGTCAGTCTAGATGTATCTGTGGCTTCCTTTCCTCACCCTTGAATTTCAGCACAGACTTCTCCCACAGGTACTCTCTGGCTGTGGGAGTTTCAGTATGGAGATCTGATGGCTCCTGCAGCAGCTTTACCCTAAAGGCAACACCTGGAAGAGCTTGTAGTACTTTGCAGGGATGTGCTAACACCCACGCAATCGCCTTTCCCATCTCAGCCACTGTGTCTCAAACTGCAGCACAACACTGCCTGTCAGCTCAGGCACACCCCAGTGGCTCACACCACCTCACACCACCGGGCACTTTCAAAATCTACCCCATCTGCACCAGCATGAGTGAATCCTGCACCTGAGTTTCTGCAATTACTGCTTCTAAGACAGGACAGCTCACTGTTAGAACTGCTTGTTGGATGAGATCCTAATCCATACCTGAGAAAAAGGACTCAGCATGACAAGCAACCTCCAATCTAAACCTTGAGGGTTTGCAAGACAGTGTCATGTAGAGAAGACAAGTTTAGCTGTCCCTAAAGGAGTTCTGACATTAGCCCTGCAAGGTGCAGATGGGCCTTACCCATCCCATCTAACCCAGGCTGAAATAAAGCTCAGCACAGGCACCAGATATTTGGTCCTGAGAGCAGAAAGCTCTCAGGGCTGTGCAGTGCAGTGCAGTGATCTGCATTTGGGTGTTCCAAGGATTCAACTGTGAGTGCCTTGGCAAGGCAGGTTCCCCTTCTTTTGATGCTTCAGATTTTAACAGACCAAAGGCAGAGCACAATTCCAGTTCTGATCTGCTGCCTTGAAGATGTCTCCATTATCACTGCCTTAATCTAGAAAAGGATCATGTGAGGATCTACACGTGAAGGAACTGCAGCTGTCCACAGAACTGTGGCAGGCATGGGCAGTTCTGCAGCAATTTGAAAAATTAGCTAATTAAACAATCACATGTGTATTTAATTAAAACCAAAAATAAAGTACTTCCTTGTGCCCCCCAAAAATAACCAACATCTGAACAAATAATTTGGGTTCAACAGAAGATCACAGGGCTAGAATGTTAATTCTAAACATAAAGAAATTACATGTGTCATGCCTACCTATCTCTGAATCCACAGCCCAAAGGTTTCAGGACTCACAGCTGGGTGGGCAGATACCAACCTCTAGTGTGAGAACAGAGTGACTGGCAGCAGGAAGTTGCTTTACCACACTGCTTTTCATGGATAGGAGAATCTCTAACAATATTTAACATTTCCCTGCAGCAAGCAGAATGAATTCTAGTTCCACAACCACGTGCCAAGTTCACAAAGAAAAAGGTGAAACTTTCCACAGTCCCACTGAGGGGATGGCAGCTACTTTTGTAAATACTGCAAACATCCCTGTGTGTCTCTTCAAAAAGGCATTAAGGAGTGCCACAGACCCAAAAGACACCCTCAGCAGCAAGGCTTTCCTTCACTTGTCAGGCTGTATTCCCAGCTGGAAACCTCAGGAGAGCAAAGCCAATGTATTTACTTTTCAACAACTGAACCCTACAGGAAGGATAAATTGTAAACAAGAGAAACAAGGAGAACTGCCTTTAAAGGGCCAAGTCTCTGCTGCTTAAAAGCATGATTGTTCTTCGTAAACACAGAGGATAAAGCAAAGCTTCCTTCAGGCTGTACAGTTATTACATGGCAAGTTACAAGTCTTGTAACTTGCTAGCTAAAAACGTTGGCAAGCCACAGCTCACAAACTCTCCAGGTCTTTTGGCACTGTGCACTTTTAGTGGGTTCTAGCCTTTGTTTCTGGTGCAAATGTGTTTTAACCAGGTGCTCTGAAGGTCATAACATCATAAATAACAAGGGCATCACTTAGGAGCCTGCAGTTGCTGCATTTCTACAGGTTGGTACAGTGGGAGCTGTAAGCCTTGAGGAAATTCCTTACTCCCCTCTCTCCTGCCAACATTACACAACAACAGAAAGCAACTTACAGCTCATGCAGCTTCTGGCAGAAGCTCCAGCCATCGGGGTTGATGCGGGATATGGAGTTGTTGCTGAGGTGAAGCTGGTGCAGGGAAGAAAGGCCATAGAGAGAGCCACTGTTCACTTCTGTCAGGCTGTTGTATTCCAGGTGGCTGTGGAGAAAAATCAGAAGGAATTGACAGGTAAGCAGCACTGGTCAAATGCTGAAAGAATTTCCAAAAAGAACTGGGATTTTAGCCATTCCTACACACCTTTCTACATACCCATGTGGACACATGCATTTCTTGTCAAAGATAGAAATTCAAGGACAACACAAAGGAAATGCCCAGAAGGAGATGTGACTGCAGAGAGAAGCTCCACTGCAAGTAAATTGGGCTTAAAGCATCTCATGTACCCCAAATACATTCAAGTTTGTATTTGCAGAGTCTCAGCTGTGTGACAGCAGCACCCAGAAACATGCTGCCTCCATCACCTGGGACCTCCCAAACACACCTGGAAGCCAAGTGTGTTGGAAACTTCAGGTATTTCTCTGCAATGAGTAATCAATTTATTCTCTGGTATGGAAAGAAAACATCACCAAGAATGGCCAGCTTGGTTTCTAGGTATCCCATGAGGTGGAATAATACTGTCTGCAACACAGAGTTTCCATCTATCAGTCAAAACAAATTTGCAGAAGCCAGATATTTAAAGACCAATTGAGATTAATGCTGAAAGTTCATATTGTCAGAATTTCAAAGAAATAGTGCCACAGTTTAAAAAACAGTGCCATTTTTATTGAACACCAATATTTTATTTATTTATTAATTTATGTATTTATTTATTCACTGTTGAAGCAATGAGCTTTTGTAAACTGTGGGTCAGCTAAACAGAAGCTGCTGCAGCAGCTCTGGGCATGCAGGACAAAGAAAGAAGCACAAGAAGTGGCACAGGTGCCCACTTCTCTGCTAAAATACAGAGAAGGATGTGACAGCAGCTGAAGCTGAGACTATTTAAGGAAAAAGAGTGCATTTCTCCAACTTACAGAACTTGCATTTTGGCCAGACCCCAGAAGGCCCCATCAGTCAATTTGCTGATGTTGTTGCGCTGCAGTTTCAGGACTTCCAAGCTGTCCAGTCCCTGGAACGTCAGCCCTTCAATCAGGCGGATGCGATTTCGGTTCAGCTCCCTAAAAATCACCAAGGCCATACAAGTTTATTAAACCCCAGCCCTTTCTCACCAAGTCATCTGTGCAGTACACAATGGGGACAGCAATGCCAACAGCTCCTCTGTCAGTGGTTCCCAGGAGACAGCAGAAGAGCACCGGAAACTTTCAATCCCAGAGCTATCAGGGAAGGCAGCTGGGTGTGATGGCTTAAACAAACTCACCCCGGACAGACTTCCACTACAGACAAATAACAGAGTGCAGCAATTCCTCTTCATCCCTCCTCTCTCTGCATTTCTTTTAAACCACTGATCCTTCTCATCAGTTTTCACACGTCATCCTCCCTCAAGCGCAGACACCATTTGAACCGATACAGTCAAACCTCAGAGTTATTTCCCTTACAATCCATTGTTTTTATAGGACTTGTAATTGCCCAGTAAAAATGTGCTCTGAAACATTCAGGTGCCCCAAAAGTGTGGGCTCAAGAAGAAACTTTATGGCCAAGTCTGAAAGGAAAGCTTTCAGTTCCCCTGACAAATGTCACTTCTTTTTATTTCTACCATCAGAAATGAAACAAGAGTGAAAGAAGTTTTTTCCAATAACAATGCAGTCTTAGAATTCGTGAAAAGGTTTCCAGCCTGATTAATTAAATTTCTTTTTAGTTTCCCCAGGTAGGGAAGGACCCCTACATTTTGGCCATATCTTTTTTCTGAATAGCAATATGAACATCATCACAGCACACTTTACCAACCTGTATCAGTCTTATGGACTGCTTGACCCAGACATACCAGGTGAAAATCCAATTCTGTAAAGTCCATGGAAAACTTCAACATAATGCACTAAAAGCTGAAGCTAGAGCTTTTAAAACTGATACTTTCCCACACATACAAAGATTAAGCTAAGCTTAGTTCCCTGTTCAGTGTTTGTGTTGAGGAAAATGGTGGAGGTTACAACATCCAAACTTGTTTTGGAAAAGATGAAGAAGCCATAGAGACTTAAAGCTTACTTTTCAGCTGCCTAAAAAAACAGTGTTGAACTTGCACTCAAGTTGAGTGTAATTAAAGTCAAGCAAGCAATAAAGACTTTGCAGGCCTAAGTCCCTTGTTGTACTGCATTTCCTGGGCTATTAGTGAAACATGCTTTGCCAGAAAAAGAACTGTACACAAATTCTACAACACAGCAATCTGGATAACATGCAATTCATTCATGTTTATCTGTAGAGTTAAACAACCAGATCTGGGGCTGTCATTAAGAGTACCAATTACTCCATCTCTCAGTGCAAACCATGTTCCTAAACAGACTCAGTTGTTTTCATTACAGTTCTGCACATGATGCAGTCAAACACAGTGAATTAGAAGCCCTCACTCAATGGACAGTAAATTCCAACTGAGAGGCAACAGACTTTTCAGATGCATATGCTATTGTGTCATCCCATCCCATCCCAAACTGGCTATAAATCCTGCATGTGTGCAGACACAAATGCACACACACTCCTTGGGCACACCCTGGCTTGAGGATTTGCCTCTCAGTCAAGAGGTTGACACTTAGAGGTGTGAGTTCCAACAGCATTTGTGGACTTTATGTTAACAGAGGTGGACCTTTTGCCTATCAAATCTGATGGAAAGATTGCAAGGAGCCTTAGGCTGGGCCCACTTCTCCAACAGCAGTAGAAGGGAAAAGCTCAATCATTAAGTGGTACTTTTTTTACACATAAAGCATGTTTATAGCTGCAGATGTTTGCATGTCCCCATGCAGGCAGCACAACAACTGTGTGTGTGTGTTAACTCAGCTGCAATTTTCTCTGCCCAAATATCACCTCACAGTTTAACAACCTTCCCTCACTGCTTTTTTATTGCCACATAAAGATACCTGTGTGGCCTTGAAACACTAATATGGCAGCTGAGTTCTGTCACTCTCAACAGAAATGTCGTGCAAACCTCTCTTGCACCACAGACACCAGCAGCTTGCAAGGGAATGGATTTGTCTCACTCTGTCAAGTGCAAAAGATGCTGATGTCTGCTGCAGCATCCCTCCCCACCTGATCCAAATAACGGCCTGAAAAGCCAAGAGTTACAAGACAAAAAGGACCCTCTCCCAGTGTATCTTCCTAGGAGATGGCAAAGGACTCCTGCATAGTGGATTCTACATTTTACAGATAGTAGGTGAGGAAGGGTGACATTTGGTGTGCATACCCCCAGGGTCATTTTATCTCCACAGAGTGTGGCTGAGCTTAATGAAAGTGGACATTTGTACTCACAGTTGTATTAGCCTGGGCAGCCTGAATGCCTTGACAGGAAGCTGAGTGATCCTGTTTTTGCTCAGACGAAGTGTTAGCAGGGACCGTGACAGGCTATCAAAAGCACCAGGCTCCAGGGTGCTGATTCTGTTGCTCCCCAGGTAGCTGCAATAAATCACAGCAGAAAAATGAACGGTTCTGTCAGAAATCACCTTTTATCAGCATTTAGTTGGTCTCCAGACAAGCTGGTGAAACTGCAGAGATGGCTTCAAACCAGCTGAATTTCTGGCTGCACAAAGGGCACAGAGGCTTTCCCAGAGCCTGTGATGAATGTGGAGAATTGCTGGGCACTTCCAAAGAGCTCCCTGACATCCTCCTACTTGAACAAGGCAGTCAGGAGTGGAAGCCAGAAACTGGAGACTATTCCATTGCAGGATGATGCTATTCATTCCCCATTTTTCCCTCAGTATCTGTCCCAGAGGTCTTTCTTATTTGGATCCTAGTCTGAGCCATAGGGGGCTGTTTCTGCAGGACAACAGGCAAACATCAGTCACAACACCACTCTCTTATACCCTCTTGCAATCAGGAACACAAACTTTGGTGTAAACTTTAATGCACGCAGACTATTTGCCTGCACCTCTTCAAAGGTACCTAAAATACAGATTATTTCATGTTTCTCTGAATAGCCAAACATCCTGATGGGAGGGTGTTACTCTGCTTGACCTCATTTTCTTCAAATAATCAGAGACATTTCTGTTCTCAATATTCAGAAAGTCACTTTAATGATGAAATAGTTGCTCTCTTTTTCCACTCTTCTAGATGCACATGGGTTTGCAGTTGTAAAGACATCCACACATGAAGGACGTAGGATACCTGAAAGATACCTTTTCTCTGCAACACAATCCATAATAATGTGTATTCTTTATAGCTACATCAGAAACCAAACAGCACTCGAAAAACAACCTGACAATAGTGACAATGTGCTGCCTTCTAACCCTCCTTTGCACTTAAAATCCTGACAAATAATCCCATGTTTCTCATGTTTGTTACTTCTTTTTTTTAAAGGTTTGAGAGGCCCTTTTCTCTGCTGTGGTAACTCCACAAAAGCAGTTCCCAACAAGACAAACTCACAGCTCCTTTATGTGAAGTCCCTGTGGAAAGCAGCCGTTTCGGATTTCCGTGATGTCATTGAAGCTCAGGTCCAAGGTTTCCAGGGTAACGTAGGGCTGCAGTTGACTGCCTTCAATGCTGCGGATCCTGTTGTGATGCCTGAAACAGTCAGGAGGAGAAAAAAACAGACTATTTAGTTCTCTTAGAAAAACAGAAAGAATATCCGAGGCTGCAGCAGGCCCCCAGGCTGGCCCTGAGTTTGTACACTCAGAGCTTTGGTGAATTTTCAGCAGCTGTCTGAGAAGAAACCCATTCCAGAGAGACATTCCCTGATCCTCTTGCTGCTCCTCTGGCTAGAGACCAGCTCACAGGTATCTGCAGGCTTCCAGACACTCTTTTCCTTCTACAGAACTACTGACTCCACTCCTCATTTTTTCTTCCATTAATCTGGGCTCTCCTACAAGCCTGCACTTCCAAACTGGATTTGTTACATGCAAGGACTACAGGGCTGGTTTTGAGTCCCAAAGGCAAGGAGTGCAGATCAGTGGCTTAACAACCTGCCAAGGCTTTATCCAGAGAATGTGACTTGCAGAGAAAGAAACAAGTAAGTAAATACAAACTCAACCAAAGTTTCACAACATTGGTAATTCCTAAGGATTCTTCTGAAAATTCCCAGCTTTGCACTGTGTTACAGTGGTTTGTAACACACAGAAATAAGAAGGCTTGCAAATGCTCTTGCAGGCATTTCCTCATCTTTTGCTACTTTTGTCCCACTGTAGGATTAGGACAACTCTGCAGTGCCAGTGCCTGCCCAAGCACCAACTGCAGGATCAGACCCTGCACTGATCACCTGTGTTTGGTGCCAGGACAGCCTGAGGGATTCAATCTAAGGTTTTTCTCTAGACAAAGTCCTACCAACTGCCCTCAAGATTTCCACAGCCACCAAAGAGTTAAATACCTTCAGACCTCATCTGTACTCAACAAGGTTTAAGTAAAAATCACCCTCCCACCGAGTCCTTTCCTCTGACTCCTTTCTGGCCTGAGTCAGTAGAGAACAGTAATCAATTAAAAAAATACATTGTGCATTAGTCACAAGAGGCAGAGCACATGCCTGATGTGAATTTAGACCAGTCACTGATATTACTGGCAAGGCTGTGAGTGAGGCACTCCAAACAGAGACTCTCACCAGACACTTGGGAACTTGCTGAATAATAAGAGATAGTCAAGAGAGTTCAGACAAGTCCTGTGCCTCAATCCAGTGCCTCAATCCATCCAGATACCTACTGGGTGAGCAGAGGAGGGGAGAGCAGCCAGGGAAAGCACTCCTGAATACAAGGAGTCCCAGCTCCCCTGACAAACCATTTTATAAAACAAAAACCTGAGGCATGTCTGACACAGCTTTTCAGGCACTGCAGCTTAGAGCTGTTTAGGATCTCATCTTCTCCAGCCTCACCCCCACTTCAGGCTCTCCCAGGGGCTCAGACAATCCCCTTTGGAAGAAAACCTCTTCCCTCTGACAGAAGATGCCAGCAGCACATGCCAAGGGACCTGCTCTCCACACCGTGATCTGCTCCTCTACCCTCCCTGTTATTAAAATCAGATTGTTTCACCACAACATTTGCTTCTGTCCACAACAGGAAGAGTGTAAAATCTGCAGCCCCAGAACAATTTGCTTTTGGGAGACTCACCCTTTAAACAGCCAGCACATGGCCCTTGCTTAATGCTGAGGAAACAGGCACAGAAACATTACTTTGACTGAAGAGTTAAATTATAATTAATTCAGTGCAGGCTCAGAAAACATTAAGGACAAATTTTACAGCACTACAGCAGTGTGCTGCTAATACAGTGCAACAAGGTGTCAAGAAAAATCAAAGGAAAGTTATAATTTATGTCTCCAAACTGGTTATTCCATGGGTTACTGGCACACAGGTCTCCACAATCACAACTGTTTCAAAGGCAATGACATGGCTGCTATCCAAAGGACCAATATTCATTTACAACTGGGAATAATGTCTGAATTTTCATATCCATGCACCCAGTAGGGCAGAGGTACACAGAATTTATAGTATAGTGAGACTAAAATACAGGAAAAATCACTATACCCAGAATTTGTGACTTCCATTAAAAAAACACAAGGTGCGAGGGGAATTTATTTCCCCCTAAGACTAGGGTTTTTTTGTTTTTGCAATTAATTTGATTAGTAGAACCACAAGGTTCAGAAGTTTTAATCTTTTTTTCCCCCCTCAAAAGAAGAGCACCCATTAAATGTGTGTCCAAGCCTCATTCAGGAAAGCACCTCAACACAGACAGAACTGAAAGCAAACCACGAGCACGTTTTCTGGAGCTCTCCCGAAGCAGGGGCTGCGAGTTCAGCTCTGATCTCATCTGAGCTGTGATGGCTGGGATGAATCTGGCCCTAAATTAACAGGAAATGAAGGCTTGTACAAACGAACGTGGAGAATCTATAAATCACCTGACAATCCCTACACAGGGCAGTTAAGTCTGCAAGGGACTCAGAGCACAGAGTGAATTTGGACATGAAATGCTCTTCAGAAGCCAATTTTTTTTTTTTTTTGGGAGTATTAGTATTTTTGTGCTTCGGTTGCTCAACATATATCTTCTCTTCCCTCCTGCCAGATCTCCCAACCCATCCCAGAAGACAGACTCGAAGAAGGGAAGGAAAGGACAGGAAAGAGCTATTTTGTTTGAGCCATGTTCGCAGTTTCCAGGTGACTTCTGTCTGTTCGCGTCTTGCTTTTCATGTGCTGCAGCTGGCAGATGAGATGGATCCATTATTCTACACAGGCAGAAAAACTGGCTCCTTTCTCTCCCTCTCCTTCAAACATGGGCTGACTCCAAATGTAACTCTCAGCTCCAAACACCATCCCAGGCCAGTCCCAGCTGGGGAATGTCAGACAGTTCGCTGCAAAGCACTGCACTTCAAACAAAGCCTGTGACTTTTCCTATACACAGCAGTGATATGGAGGCAACATAGCCCAAACCTTTTACTAGCTTGATTACAATTTATTTTTCATTCTTTTGGTAAGAGCCCATATGTGGTTTAACCCTTACTGTTACTACTTGGAGCCTCTCAGCTCCCCTGCCTTTGTTCCCCTGTTCATCGCAAGGGAGTTTTATAGAAAAAAAAAGACCAGTGATGTTATGAATTTGCCTCTCCCCTTTATCACTGACTGGAAAAGGGCTGGATTTTTCCCAGCCACTTCACACTGGGTTGGCTTCAAATGTGACAGATCAGATTTTAGTACCAATTGCTGAAACCAGGCATTAAAGCACAAATAATTGGTGCCTGCACAACCAACACCTCCAGGTACCCTTTCCTCTCCCCCCTCCTTAGGTATCACAGCCTGGAAACTGCTTTCCCTGCCTCACTTCAGCCAGTGCTACCTCCAGAGTATACAATGACAGGGCTTCAATGTGAGATTGTGCAATTAGAACCTGGAGTGGGAGCCAAGGCTCTTGGTTTCTATTCCCAGCTCTGGCACCGACTCATCTGCCTTGGGCAAGTTCCTTAACCCCTCTCTACCTCTGCCTTTCCAATGCATGGAAAAGGACAATCTAGCTAGGATGATGCACCCTTTGCTGAGGACTAAAAATCTGGAGTGAAAACAGCTCAAGGGAAAAAGAAATCATAGGAACTAAGGAGCCCATCCAAGTCCATTTAGGTTTGTTTATGAATATGGGAGGATCTGGCTGAAACAGCTGAACTTCCAAGTTCATACCCAGAGTCATTCCCAGACACCTCATCTGCGGCTAGCACAGACCTGGAGCACCTCTGTGCCAAGCTAAGGTAACTTGGAGTCAGCAGTGCTCACTCTTACACTCTCTGTACACATGGCACTTCTTCAGGAACTTCTTCACCCTCGGGTCAGCACCAGCTAGAGCCGCAGAGGGAGAGGAGAGCTGGGTGGATCCACCCTGCACCCCTGAGTTTAACCCGCCTGAACCCCGAGGCAGCTCAGCCTGTCAGCCTTGCACTTTGCACCGTCCTTGCACGGACCCCTTGGGCTTACAGGAGATTTGGATTAACCTCAGGCAGCTCTTCGCTGCACCAAGCCCAGGAGGAGCCCACGAGGAAACAAAGGCGCGCTCTCTGCTCCTCCGGGCTGAGAAAAACAAGCAGAACGTTCCAGCGAAGCCAAAGCGTGTTTGGGTTTGCTCTGAGGCGGGAGGGAGCTGAAGGGGGTGGCAGGAAAATAACAGGTGGCGCAAAGTCAAAGGCTTGCAGCATTTCCAGGAATCTCAGCTTGTATTTTAGAGGTAAAGTTACACTTTAATCCCGGTGCGTTTCCTCATTCGAAGCGTCTTTGTGAATATTTATTTGATAAACAGGCTGTGAAACATTTCCCACCAGACCTAATAGGGGAAAAATTCACCTTCATCTTTGCAGCAAGCAAGGAGAGCACTACTTGGTTTAATTTATACCTCAGTTTCAAACTCCTCGTGTGAAACAGATGGAAAGAGCAGCACAAACACGTTCCATTGTTGTTTGAGCCACATTCACTCCCCCCACTCCAAAGCTGACAGCGGAAAATCAAAGCAAGCAGAACCCTCCGACAGGAATGTACGAGGGGCTTTGCTTGGGCTGATTTAAATACAATCAGTACAAAACCTCCTGGCTGAGACAAAGCTTGAATTAAGGCTGCTGTAGCCGCCGTGAGTCTGCAGTATAAATGTTCAGTGTGAAGCGAGGCTAAAGGCAGGGAGAAGTCACATGCCTGGCCTTCATGTAGTGTCAGCTTACAGATCTGGCCGGGCTCACCAGAGAAAAAGGAAAGCTGTAATACAGCAAACCTATTAAACCAGCACCTGTTATAGGCATCAAAAATAAAATCCAGCTTCTAAAGAGGGGCTCCACACCTCGGGCAGGGTTCTATTAATAAGCCAGCACATTTTCAAAATTAGCGTACGAGGGAGATCACAGGACTAGAAAGAGAGAGATTTACAAAGTTCAGCGTTTGGTTAGTATTTCCATCCCAACAAAGTATTGAAGAAACAAAATGCTGGAGCCAGAAAGAGTTATGGGGTTTGCTACTGAAGGACAGGCAAGGTTTGGTGTCAGAGATTGGCTGTGCAAAGAGAGGGAGATCAAAGGCAGCGTAACCAGAGATGGATCACATCCACTGTGACTAACACATGCCTGGAACTACCTGCCCTCCTCCTCCTCAGCTCAGAGGAGATGGACGTCCAGTTCTGATCCTTCTAGAAACACTGAAGATGATCAAAGACATGGCTTCCTAAGCTTTCACCTCACACGATTTGCTATTTGGTTTTAGCCTGTCACTCACTACACAAACATAAAAAATAATAAATAAAATCATAGTTTCAGAGTTGAATGTAATGCCTGAGTAATTTTCCTAACAAGGCAAGAAGGGTAACTGATAATCTGGAAGATTAATTTGTGTTTACAACAGCAGCAATATAAATGTTTCTGCTTTTCCTTTTTCCTTTCTTACATTCAATAACTGAAGATCTCCTAAGCGATTTTTATTAAAGTATAGAAAGAAGGAAGGAGCAGAATGTCATTGGGACCTGCACATCAGCTTTGACTGAAAGTTCAAACAATTTATCAGTGTAGAACTTCTTACCGGTGGTTTTAACATTTTACTCACAAATTTTACCTCCAAAGACTTATTTCGGAAAACTTTTTTTTCTCTACTGTAATTAGTGAAATGTCTGCCTTGGAGTAGAGTGAAGCCATCTCTGCAGCTGAAGATGAAGTAAACAGGCAGGTGACATGCTGGAAGTCTGTGTCACACCATCCTCTAGTTCTTCACATGAGACCTTCCCAGAAAAACTGAACTGCCTGATGTGCAGGAGCCCTCAGACTTCCCAAGTGCTCTGGAAAGCCCCATTAGTTGTCTGGCACTTTGTGTTGTCATATCAGCCTTACCAGAATAATCCACGAGGCACAAGATTTTGTACTATCACAAGAACGTGTATTTTTATCCAACACAAAAACTGTATTTGCTTATGGGAACTGCCCCACTGTCCTTTCAGAGTAAGGCTGCATGGGTTGCTGTCTGGACAGGAAGCAAGGATGCATGGAAGCAGCCCCCACTTTTCTCAGATGCTCTGAATCACTCCTTCCCTGAGGAATCCTGGCAGATTCCCAGGCTGTCACAGATACAGCTCTGTTTGTTCAGGTGCTGGCTGCACACACAACAAGAGCAGAGGAAGGGCAGGCCAGGCAGCCACTGCATTTTAGGGTCAGCCACACAAAACAAACCAACCCAAAAAACCCAAAGAACACCGCCCCCAAAAAGGCCCAAACCAAAAAACAAACCCCAAACCACTGAAAAAAGACACTTGCACAATTGTTTATGGATATCCAAACTTTCCCTTAAAGGTTTATATGCTCTATACCTAAGACCATAAGTGAGGATCTTCCCTCTTCCTAGCATTCCTTCAGAAAAAGGTCTGAGATGCAGCAAACAAAATCCATGACCATTTTACACTGTTTTTCACTTAAAATCATATATAGGAATAATACACAAACAAGGAGATGGAGCTATTCCAACTATATCTAACTACAGCAGAAAATCTGAAGACAATTTCTTCATCTGCTGTACATCAACTTCAAACCAGATATATTCCAGGGGACTTTTATTTATCAGGTCATGCTCTCACTCTGTTATGTGGTTTAGGATGGAGAGAAGCATGAAGCAAACTACCCCCAACTACACACAGCTGGGACAAGACAGGGGGTTTAAAAAACAACCTGGGGATTTTTTTGAAGATAGATGGGATGGAAAAAAATGCAACCTTTCACAGTGAAGCGACTGTGTCTCTGTTCCAGGTCATGGATGTTTGGAGGCAGAAATCAGTCTGGGAGATGAGATTTGCTAATTCACTCTTTGGGCCTGGGAGCAGCTGCCACCTGCAGAGAGCTGTGCTATGAACCCTATTCCCACAAGCAAACTCTTACTCACACAAATAGTTCCACTGCAGTCAACAGCACTATCCATGTGAGCCCAGTGTGACCCAGGGGCTATGTTTTCACTGTCTATTAAAAGCTACTCTGTGGCCACTCACGGGACCAAGCTCATCTGCCTCTCACACTGACGGACTGCAACCACCGATCCTGGTGCACTCCCAGTGGCCTCGGAGCATCCTCTTGCCCGGGGTACCCAACCATGGGCAGATGTTATCCTGCTGCCAGGCACACCCTCACAGCTCTTTCACAAGGCAGCCACATGGATAAGGGGCAGGGATCAAGCACTCCCTTTAGAATCTTTCACATCAAGGCCTGGATCTGATAAACAGTCATTAATGAGTTTTGTTGGGTTAAGTATGAACTGCATGAAGGAAAGCCCTTCTCCTACTGTAACCAAAACCACCACATAACCAGTGAGACACATTATCTCTGAATATTCTGTACTAGCACTGTTTATGTAAACTTTCTGACTTTTTACATGACCTTACGCTGTATGCTAGATCCACTGAGGTAAGTAAAGTCATTCTTCAAAACTCTCTCCCTCACTTTGATCTGCATTTCCTTTCACTGGACTTTGACTTGCCACCGTATGATTTTGGATATTGTTTGCAACATACAACTCCCTATGCCTTCAGCATTTCATTCCATTAAGAGAACAAAATGTGTGGGACAGGCAGGATTAGAATTCAGTAATCTTTAAGACAGAGGCTGTCTTATCTCTTCAGCAGATTACACAACCTGCTATGACATCAAAGCAAATTAAGATTCCTGAAGACAAGACAGTCTCTGTTATGGGCACAGTCCCCCCCATCAGCAACTGGGTGGTTCTAACAGGACCAGCTCTCTTCTGGTTACACTGGATGTTTCATCAAGATTGTGCTCTGCAGCAGCTTTTAAAATGATGTATTCACAAAGGGCACAGCTCTATTAAACAGGCTGTGCAAAGCATCTCACATTGTCTGGCATAGCTTCTCTGTGATGAGCCTCCCTGAACTTTTATGAACTCACAGCCCTGTGTACAGCTTGACCCCAAACCCTCCCAGTGATCATCTGCAGAGCCCTGAGCACATCCCTCCATGGAGGATGCACCTGCAAGGGCTAGGGCCAGGTAGCTTCAGCAGGGGCTGCCCAACCTGAGATGCAGTTTGGCCAAAGGCACAAGGGAGGGACAGGATCTCTAAGCCACTGAACACCATCAGTGCTGGTTTTGAAAGGGGCAGTTTGCAAGCACTCATAGCTGTGCTAGCCTTCACCCCTTCCTCCAGTTCTCAGTCCAAACTACCACTCCTGTCACTTCTCACATTCCCTGACCTCCATCTGCAGCAGGCACTGAGAAAGGCTGCAGAGGAGAGGAGAGGCTCTTCTGAGTGCTGAACTCTGCTAAGGAGGAGAATTGTCCCATGGGAATAGAAGGAAGAGTCATATAAGGTAAATGGCAGTTTTCATACAAGAATGCAGGAAACCACAGGGCTCTTCACCAGCTGTCTGAATGGGGTCGTGGGGCTCAGCAGAGCCTCTTTGAAGGAAGGGCTGCATCAGTATTTGAAAGGGGTCATTCAGTTGCTGGCAGATGACAGTCAGGTCAGTGTTTCAACGCTCTACATATCTTATCTTTGGTCTGCTACTCTCTTGCTCTGCCACTGGCTTTTCCTCTTGTGCTTCTCCCTCAAGGGCTTTCTTCTGCCGCTGATACATGCCAGCCAAACTCAATTTTCTATCACAAATTAAATGCATAAGCAACTCCTTGAAGCCAAGAAAGAGGCCAGCTTCACCCCACCAGTTTGCTGCTGCGCTGAGTTCCTGCTCTCCACAGCCCCAAACGTGCACAGTGCCCGTGTCAGGGCTGCTGCCAAAGCCCCTCACCTTATCACTGGCCTCAAAGACAAGTCAGGTTTGTGATAAGGAAGAATAGACACCTAAAAATCAGATCCAGCCCAGATGACAACTGAACTAGCACAGAGCAGGGGCTGGAGCAGGGACAGCAGCCTCCTTTCATTTCACTGCATGCAAGCTTTGTGCTTCTAATCATAAAGGATGGCATTTCCATTTGAAAGCCAAGAAGATCCAAAGGCACAGGGCATGGAGGCACTTTTATCCTTAAATCCTGATACTGATTTTAGTTTCTCTTTGTGTAATACATGATCAAAGTAAATAAGATCCACCACAGCCTACAGAGCGCACGTGTTTTGTGGGTGGTTTTGTTTTGCTTTTGTCTCTCCACGGGAGTGAGGAGGGGAAAATAACACAAGCGGAGAAGAAATTCAAGCGCAAACCAAATGCAATGCTCTGCCCATGATGCTTCAACTTTAATCCAAATTGCAATTGCAAGAAGACTTCTTGACAGCATGCACTGTGTCTCTAAGCCACAGTGTGACACAGGGGCTTTTCCTACCTTTGACAGGAACACAATGAAAACAGGTGCATTTAACTACATGGATGATAAGGGAGGTAAAGAAAGGACAATACACTCATCTCCCAGACCATCAAACTCTGTCTCATGGAACTTGCAGCAGAAGCTGCTAAAAGACCTGCCTCTTGAAAAAGGCAGCATTTGAAGAAACACATTTTTGACTCTCCAGTCAAACTCCTGTTAACACTTGAGAGATGTAGATAGGCTGGTGTTCTGTCTGCTCCAACATGACACACACTTGTGCTCTGTTGAAAGGGCTTATCTGTCTTGTCAGCAAGGTCACAGGAACAGGGATTGCCTCTGGGCAGACTTCACTCAGCTCTGCTCGGCTCACACTGCTCAGCCTGCAAGAAGGAATAGCTCCTATGTGGAAAAGCAGTGGTCAAGTTAGCAAAGAAAAGAGCTGCTCTTCACAAGACCAGGCACCCTGCTGCTAACAAAGCTCATCAAGTAGGAAGGGTGGCTTTGGGAAACCCCAGAACAAGGTGTCAAAATATCCAGGGAAGAGGAAATTTGGGGTTTAGAGTAGAACTGCCTCTGTGCTAAACCAGGCTGGTGTAAAACACGCTGTCCAAGCTTCCCTGGTAAAGATCTTGTAAAGTCAAGTGTAAGCATTCACCACCACTTAGCCAGTAAGTTCTTCAAGCTTCTTTAGTAAGACCATTTACTTCTTCACTTCCTCCTATTTTGGAAAAGATGACTGCTTTCTCATGAAAACAACCTTGAGGGCAAAAATATCACCAAAAGGTGTTCCTTTTCCAGGGCATCTGAGGGATTACAGAAAGTCCAATCCCTTGGCCTGATTGCTTATCACCACCCTGTTCAGTGACTGCTTGCACAGAGTGGGTGATCTACAGTAGATGGACTGGACAGGAAATTATATTTAAGTCTAAAATCCATGAGCCATTTATAGATTCTTTCTTTTGTCATCAACTCTTAATTCTACCTCTCCCCAACTCATTTTTATCTGCTCAGATCTGACCACTAACACAGCTGTCCTTTCACTTGGACAGCCCTGCACTCTTGTTTCATTTTCCAGCTACCTTTGCTATTTTCCCTGATGTGCAATTGAACATTAAATGGTTTGACAGGCAGAACATGTACTCACCCAACCACTTATTCCCAATCAATATTCACGTGGAATTCCTGTTAACAAGCAGGAGTTATACACATAAATGTAAGGGAGGGTGGCCTCTCAAGTGATCACTTCATCTGAAGGCGTGACAGATCACTTTCTCATCTCTCTTAATCAGCAATCACATTTTCCACGATGCACACCCCCAGCAGGGCTGCTTTTGCAAGATAATCACTTTTGACATGATCTCTATTGTTCACTTCTGCAATTAATTGGAGAATTTGACATGGGTTAAAAATAAGAGAAAATCCAGCACATAGCTCTCTTTTATTCAGTTAGAAATGAGCTTTCTATGGACTTTTTTGCTAATCTTTTCCAACCTGCACGTAGAAGGATCACATTCAAGTGAACGCTTTCTTCACCCTACATTATTCCGAATGGTACCAGTGTTTTATGCCACTCAAAACCCACAGTTCTACCCCCATCCCTGTTCTTACTCCTCTCTGGGCATCTCTTCATGCTCTGAGCAAGCACCACTGTCTACAACCAGGATAACTGAGGACTAATCTCAGTTGGGAAGCAGGAACACATACTGAGAGCTTCCTGATATTACTGTGCAATTTTGTTAAAAAACTGAATTGGCCGAGCTTTCAGAGAGGAAAATGGAGAGAGAATTTTACCCAGAAATAATTCAACTTGCTTTTACTCCAGCTTCAACTTCATTTTTACTCACCTCTGAGCAAACTTAACTGCCACTGCCAGCAGTTTTTAGGCAGGAAACTCCAATATGCTAAAAAAACTTTCAACTCAGCAAGTTATTTATGTTTGAAATCTGCCTGGTCTGTGAAGACTAACAAAGGAATTGCTTTTGTAGACATGTGCTTTATTTGCCATATGCCATTAAATGAGGCAGTCAATCTACCACAGATATTAATAGTAGCAAGTTTGGGCTATTCTAAGGCTCAAATATGAAGTTATTTTTCATACTGACCTTAACAAAAGATCATGGCTGCAAATGACCCTAACAACTGATCTAGGCTTGATCTGTAGAGGGACAGAGCTTGGAAACTACTTTGTGCATTGTACATAAATATGCACCTGCCCTTGGAGATGCTTTACATCCAGGAGTTCCATCTGCCCTGCAGTCGATCCTCTTCAGCTCCGAGGAAGCAGATCCGCCCAAAGGGGAATTTACTTTGGGGTGTAATGAATATGTGGGTCATGCACAGAAAGATCCTCTTCCAGTACCCCAACTCCTAAGCTTGTGCTCTGTTCCACAAGACCACTGGTGTCCTCTCCTTCCTCCAGACACAAACCAACCCAGCATGGCCTGCACAGAGCACACAGACACCAGAGCAGATCTGGCTCAGCTCAAAGCAATTCTCTACTCACAGAAGAAGCTGAACAAAATGCATATCCTTGTTACTAAACACATAATAGAGCAGCCTCCAGGGCTAACTGGTATTTCATGAGCTGCCACCAACTTTCACTATCTTTATCCTCTAGCCAATTTTTGCACTCTGCTGTATGTGCCCAGATTACTTTCTGATGCTCTTTTGTTGAGCCTGATAACTGTGTGCTTTACTGCTGTTGCTTTTCTAGAAGAAATGATTACTCATTTCCCTGGAATAGCCTCAGATCCTTTGCCATTTCCATGTGCTCATTTTATATCTAAAAGCTCAAAGAGGACATGCAAATGATTAGAACAATTCCAACAGCCCAAAAGAGAAGTCAAAACAGCATCTCTTCTGGTGCTTGGGAGCACATGATTAATGAGAGTTTCCTCCACTGGGAAAGGCTCCTGCAGTCCTGGGCCTCAGAAACTCGCAGACTTTACACACCACAGCCTTAATATGAACTCTGAGCAAAACAAACTTAAGAGGTGGGTTTTAGAATATCTTATGCCTGTACATTGCTGCACACTGAGCAGTCTGACTGTCAGCATTCTTTTAATTTCCCCTTTCCATATTTATACATTTCACATTCAAACCCAGAAGCTCACTAGTATAGCCTGTAGTGTGGACCAAACTCTCAGAAAGCAATTCTCTCCATCTCCAAGGGGAATTGCCTAAGCAAACACTAGAGAATTGGCCCCTGCAGACATTACACCTCCTAGGTGATGTAAGCAGGGGCTGGGGGTGAATCTGCTCCCACTTACACCACTTTGCCTTAGTTCCCAGAGAAAGTTTTCCTTGGGCCAATAATTAGCAAGAGTGGAAGGCAGCGTGGTTTTCTGAGCTGCCCAAGGCACGTCCTGCACACAAGCAGAGCCTGCACACGGCTGTGTCTGAGTCATCTGGATTTTGTGCTTATGAGCACAAAACCTCTTGCTGCGACCCAGATGGAATTAACAGAGTAGTCTCCTTATTTCTAATTGTTAGATCATCCCTTTTTAACTCCAGCAAAGATGACTTGCAGATTAAACCCCTTGGGGGTCAAAGCAGTTGTTCTGTTTGTACAGCAATTAGCACAGCAGGATCCCAGGCCACAAATGGCCTCCAAGGCTAGGTCTGTAGTGTCGTGTTAGCTCAAAGCTCATTCTTCCTGTAAGCCAAACTTCCCAGCTCTCAACACCGCCTACACAGAGGTTTTTACTCTGGCCTAGCCAGGAACACGAAGTGAGCTCACACCTCGTGTAGAGACCAGCTCAGGCTTGAGCTGTGCTTTATGAGCAGCACAGATGGCAGCAGCTTTGAGCTCTTCCCTCTAAAAGGGGTCACCCATGGACAGAGCTGCAGCTGCAGTTCTGATGCTCCACCAAGTCTGCACTATCTTAACTTCAAAAGCAAAGATGAAGTGAGGTCACAGAACTCAACACCACAACCCCAGCTCCCAGGAAATCTTGCAGAAAGGAAGGTGGACTTGTGAGATCCTGCTCAGAGCAGCAGAGCACAGACTGCTTGCATTGTGTCAGCTCACAAAGCAAGACACCTTTGTCTTGGGTGAAAGCAAAACAGCAGCTCAAAGAATCTAAGGGACCACATGGGTTTTCAGAAAGAGTCTCTGCAAGCCCCATATGACAACACAAGTGAAGCAGTGCAAACAGCACTAAAATAACAGCTGCTTTCCCAAGCCTTCACTGTGAGAGAATGAGGCAACAGCTCAATAGTGTGATCCTGATTCTGCCACATTATGGACCTCTAAGACCAGTCAACTGTAATCTAGTACAAAGGTCTAATGAGAGTCAGAGAAAATCAAAGTTAGAAAAGAAACAAGGGTCACAATCATAACAATGTGGCTAATTTAACAGAATTATAATGAAATCCCCAGAACTTAAGGGGAAAAGCTCTACAAGAAACCATACAAGTCAAATGGAAGAGACTGGCTGAAGTCTTTGACCTGTCTTACCTGATATCAGCTGGAATAGCAGAGTACCCTCCTTTCCATGAGGATCATGCTGCCCCAACCAGCATCTCATCAGCCCTTTCTCAAGCAGTCCTAGCATGTTCCCTGCCACTCCCAGTTTCCAATTTTCCATGCATTTAGTTTTCAAATTTTACATGATATATTTTGCCTGGGGCACAGTAGATCACTTACCCTTCTCCTATTAGTTCTCTGTTTAATTACAGCTTAATGTGAATTGATCTTTACATTAATGAGTCTGTAAAGAAGATTGATTTTCTTCAAGAGACTTTTCTGCTCAGTTTGGCAGCAGAGTAGTCCTATTGATTTCTCTTTCCCCAGTAAATACACTGCAGTGTCACTGCACCTTCTTGTGAATCAGCTAATCCTATTTCACACTCTTTCGCTCTAAAAATCCCTATTCTGAGTTCCTTGTTATCTGTGCTTATTCAGAGCAAGATGGGGCCAAAGCATCTCAAACAGCTCTGCCTGTTGCTAACACACAGCTGACTGCTGTGGGTCACTGTCCCCTTTGTTCCTAAATGGCTGGAGGCTTAAAAGACTTACAGCAAAAGAAATGAAAGTTATTTTTAAGTGTTTAATCTGTTAACTTCCTTAATTCCCAGCCAGCTAAGGATGTGGCAGAGTGTGCTCTGTTTACCAGGCTTGCTCCAGAGGTCTGGTTAGCACTCTCCACTGAGCCCTAGAGCTGCCCAACAGCCTGTGTCAGAGGATGCTGACTGAATCAGGCTTGGAGCCAGGGCAGAGGACCAGGATCCACCTCCATCACGCTGTCCAAATGCCCCAAAACCCCTCCAGGATGCAGTTATCTACATGCAGGTAGATGCAGCAGCAGTGAAGACAGGACCCAGAGGAAGGGCTGAGCTTGTGCCTGCTCAGGGGTTTGTAGGAAACCCATAAAAACAGACCAGTGCAGGGTTGATTGCAGCTCCTTTAACCTGGCAAGCCTAAGAGTTCTTCCATGCAAGTTAGTGAGGAAGTTGGATATAAACAGACTAAGTTCTGCAAATAAATGGTTTCTTCCATCATCCCCTTCCCCACCAGATCAGGTAACAGGGTCTTCGAGAGCCTTCAGAGTTAACACACTGTAGCTGCACTGGGATGGGAAATCCTCAGCCAAGGGCATGTCAGTGAAAACATCCTGCCATCAACTCCCAAATGTCCAAGTCTAGGAACTGTAACTAAATTACAAATGCTGTGGGAATTTCAGGCAAGGTTCTCCTCTCAGCTATTCCGATGTAATTTCGGAATGAATCCAGATTCAGTCTCTCCCCCTCCCAGCTGAATTTCCTGGCTTTTGTTTGCACTAACAGATGTTTGCATTTAATGTCTGTCTTTATTTGGTAACCCGTACATAGATTATTTTTCCCTTCTGTTCTATTAAAAGCCTTATCAAGTCCCTTATGTTTGCTCTTGCTGAAATGAAAGACTTTGGCAATATTTTCAGCATGCAAGGCAAACAAACTGATTCTTCGAGGAATAACTAAACTGAACCAAACTTCATGGCAGTATATTAGGACAAAGCATTTTTGATACATATGCTATGTCTGCATCCCTCTGCAGCTTGGGACATCCAAAGGCTTGCAGAAAGCTTTGAGAATTCTCTCTTCAGCAAATTCTCACATGCTTATATGTATGCTTAACTGGCCCCTGGTCTTCATACATGTGGGGTCAGGAAAGTTTTGGATGATGGAGACAGGTATGGAAAACTCAAAAGCAGGGAATGCAAGGCAAAGCTCATTAAGGAAAAAAAAAAACAAAAACAGCAACAAAAACCAAGAGACAAAACTTCATGGGAAATTTGAGTTTGGCAGTATTCTTTCTCCCAGCCCCAAAAGGAAAAAAAGTATGTTCTCCTGTTTAGGAAGAGCAGGAGATGAAGTAACTCATTCAGAAGGGTTGTTTTGAATGACAAATATACAACCCTTGCTTTTATAATACATTAACAGTCCTTTGGAAATACTTAACCACATGCAATATACAAAACCTACTTCAGAGGTTTGTGAGGTAAACACACTTCACACATTTCTAAACACTGAAAAAAAAAGGAAATGTATTTATTTTTCTTTAGCATTAAGAATACACTGTAACACTACACACTTAAACAGAAACCAGTTTCTCAGTACACAAGTCTTCATTATGAGTCTTCACCCTGGGTTTGGTTTGGCAGTCTCCCCAATTATTACTTCACAGATTGGAAGGCCCGAAGAAACCAGTATGACCATATAATCTGATTCCTTATATCACACAACGCTAAATAACTTTACCCACTAATTTGCCTATCAAGCCCATTAACCTACGGCTGAACTAAAGGACCATCTTTTAGGAAGCCAACCAATTGATTAAAGACTCCCAGAGATGGAGAACACTTCCTCAGCAAATCATTCCAATGTGAGTCAGCAACATTGATTGAAGCAAGTACTTTAAAACATCTTTCAGGTTATTTTTATCTCTGATAAAAATTAAAAGGAAATGCAAGAGGGAAAAGAAGTGGCATTCTCTAATACAAGCTAAACAAAGAGACCCTTCTTGCACAAGTATGACAGCAGTATTACAAATCCCACTATCAGAGTTATTTATGTGTAGCAGCTGAGGAGAGCAATTCAGATTTCTGGAAAGTGATACTAAGCAGGTTTGTTCAGAACACCATCCTTTTATCATTTGGCTTTGTAGCTTCTCCTTCCTTCTGCACCACTCTGAAATTTCAGAGGAGCACTAAATCTACTGCCTTCCACCAGTCATTATTCCTCCTTTCCAAACTGCTTATTTCATTTCAGGAATAAAAAACCCAAAGCTCCAGCAATTTGGTTCTTTGCCAATGGCAAAATTAATAGCAAAAATAACAACAGGGGCTTGTGGAACTCAGAGCATTTATAGACTTCATGAGAAAGAGAAGCCGATCTGGGGGGCCCAAAACTATATCCCTGGATGGCAAATTCTATGCAAGCTTTCCATCCATAAATCAGATTTCTGGAGGTCTTTTTCGAACCCTGGTGCACAGCACAAATGTGTCAGCACAGTAAGTCAACAGATCAAGGCTGCCTCAGAGTAAGTCAGAGCCTTTTGAGCAAGAGGCCAATCAGCTGGTGGTGTGGTCACAGGCATTTCCCACCATAAGAAGCACCAAATCCATGGAAAACACAGATACCTGCCTGCAGGTGTACTGCAGGGCCATGCAGGCTGGAAGCCACCACCTGAACTGCTCCAGGACTCTGCTGGAGTCCCTGTTAGCTACATACACTTCCCAGGAACCTGGGAGGTATCATGCATACCTCAGCAAAATTCCTTCTCAGTGCACATTACAAGCAGACACATGCAAAAATAATCTTAGAAACCCACACTCTTTAGGTACTAAATAGTTTGATATTTAAACACTTTATTCCCTTCAGCAGCACCATCAACCCAAGATCCTTGGTGGCTGGTACACAAGGGCTCTCAGGTGTCTAATGCTTCTGTGGTCATCTAAACTACCACAGTTAGGAACTTTGAACTTTCTGCAGATCATGCTTTACAATCACTGCTCTCTCAAAAGAATGTGTTAAAAAGAAGTTGAAAGACATCATAAAAACAGGTCTGGAATGAGTCCCCTAAAAGATTCAAGATATGAGTAGACTGGCTTTAGGAGGAAAGACGAAGTGATCAGAACAGGGCCAGGGAAGAAAAGAACAATAAAGAAAAGTTAAAATTTAATAGCACAAGTATGACCTAATGGTTGAAACCCAAAGGCAGATGAGAAAAAAGAAATTTTATTCAACCTGTGGAATTTACTGACATAAGTTAGCACTGACCATGAGCACAACACAGAACCTCACTACTCCAGATACACTCCTTAATTAAGGTGCCAACAGGCCAAAAAACAAAATCTAGATTCCGCAGGAATGTGTGACACCCATGAACCTGTCAGAGGCAGCCAAACCCACCCCAGAGAGAGCCCAAGGAGGAGGTGGCAGTACTCACAGGTGGAGGGAGCGGATGCTGGAAGCAGCAGGTCCCAGGGAGGGAATGGCACTCAGCTCGTTGTTGTCCAGTCTCCTGCAAGAAACACAAATTGAGGGTTGGAGCCAAGCAGTGCCCAAGCATACAGGAGCAGGGGAGGGCTGACACTAGGGCAGAAGTCTCCATCTCCAGGGGTTTGCCTGGACCTCTGATGGCCTTGCCTTACTCTTTAATACATGAGAGCCACCATCACTGGTTCCACTGTGTTGTCTTCACATGAGCAAGGCTTTTTTCCCCCCTCCCTGTCACCCACTCCCTGAAGTGCCAGGCAGGAAAGCATTGTGCCACAGCCCTCCACTAGCCTGTGTTTCCAGAGTCATCCCAGAGTCAAGCCTGAGACAGGAGACTTCCGCACCTCAAGGCCATGTGTCCCAGTGCCTCAGGACAGGAATTTCACCCCTTCCTGAGCAGCAGCCCCTGCTCACCCCCCTCCACACCAGGTCAGGGTATGGGGACACAACCCAGTGGCATCCTCTCCATACCAGGAGCAGCTCTGGAGATCCCAGAGGGATTTCCCCAGAAGGCAGCAGCAGGCAGTGACAGTAATGTCAGCAGACACAGGGCTCTGCTCCAGCAGCTGGGGGACACAGAGAGCCCAGGGTTAATGGAACCACAGGTCACCCACTCCTGCAACCACCAGCACAGAGACATCCCCTGCAAGGCCCTAATGCCTCCAGTGTTCTTCTGACTGAAAACAGATCCTTGCCATGTGACTGCCTCTTCCTTGCTTTAAAGAGCCCTTGTTTGTACGGTGAATTAGTCAATTAATTACTGTAACAGTCGCTCGTCTGGCTGCTTGAAAATTACCTAATTTCTCAGCCTTCTTGCCCACTCCCCCCTCACTGCTCACTGCAGTGAACACAGCCCAGCCCTGGCCAGGCTCCCCAGGACCCCCAGACCACCTCTGATCCCATTGCTCCTGCTCCAGAGCCTTGCTGGGTCACTGCAGGCCTTCCCTTCTGCAGGGAATCCTGAAAAGATCACAGTTTGGGAGCAGAGCACAGCATCCCAGAGCTGTACAACTGATGTGTGCAAAGCCACAGGCAAAAGTAGGGGCAATCCTAAATTATGCTGGGCTTTTTTCCCCCCCGTCTTCTTTCCTTTAACACTATTTTTGGCAGGTGGGAGAAGGCAGTGGCACATTCATCCCAGAACTTCCCTTCTGGCTCCTCTGAGAGGAGGCAAGATATTTGATTTCACGAGGAGTTCCAAGCACTGCTGGGATAAAAGCTTTCCTCTGCCTCTGACATTATACCCATGCCTTAAAATGTAAGGGAAAAAAGCCAGATGCATTGCAATTCAGCAAGGAGCTCCACTCTGCAACTAAAAGCTCACTGTTGCTCATATTACAACATGGTCTAGAGCTTCCAAAGGTACAGAGCAAGCTGGAGAAAGCTTTAAAATGCTTATTTGAGCACGTTTTCATTAACATCTAACTGGGCATCTTTTGGAGAAGGAGCCTGGGTCAGGTCTGGTTAAGCAGCTCTGACACCAAACAGCATCTAACAACTGGTCAAACCCTCCTCTGACACAAGTGTGATATTCATATATCAGCCTCCTGCCATGTCAGGAATCAGTCAGAAGTGGTTATCCCACCTCATTTTCTCTTTTGGCTCACAGGCACCATGTGCTGACACAGAGGAGACAGCCAAGCTCTGTATTTGCCTGGGATTTCCCACTCATCCTCCCTTTTTCCCTATGTAAAGGAATTGAAAAAGAAAAAAAGAGGGAAAAAAACCCATCAAAACAGAACAGCCAGTCTCAACAACTTTAAACTTTCAGTCTCCTTCTCCAGCCCTCACCTCTGACGACACAAACCCTCTTGGATGCTGAGGCAGAGGAGGAAGGGGGGCCACCCATATAAAATATTTACAGTCCAGTTGCCAGGCTGGTGTCAAGCTGAAATGGAGCCTGCTCAAAAATAGCACAGCTCTCCAGAGCTTTCAGTGAAAGGCACTTTACAAAATAAAAGGTGAGTTGTTTGGAGAGGAATTTTAGCATGGTTACTACTTTCTTTGCTACCAGTAAGCCTGGAAAGCCTGGGAGCCAGGAACCATCAGTTTGGTGGATTCCATGTGACCTGAGGAAACCCCAGAAAGGAGCACAGGGCAGCCACAGCAACCCTCCATCCATCCCTCCAACCAAGGAATGAGAATGGATGGACACCAGGGCATTGTCATCAGATGAAGCCACCAAAAGGGATGAGAGAAAGATCAAGTGTCCTGAAGGAAAATTGTCCCAGTCCAGCCCCTACCCTGAGCCTGCACCAGTTATTTCAGAGCAAGTGGGATCACTGGGTTTTGCATCACTTTGAGCCACTAAATTTCATCCCACACAAACTTATTAAAAGCTTCTCATGAAGGCCACCACACAAACAACTGCTCAAACTCAGGGAAAGGGAAAAGTGTAGGGTAAATCCTGCTATGACTTTATCACCATCTCAGTAAAGCAAAGCAGAGCATCAAGGATAAGGTATGAAGTTTAAATCTTTTGGTCTGCAGATATTTTCTTTAAATCGAGGGAAAACAAAGTGTTTTCAAAATATACCACACTAATTATTCACATGGAGAGACACACACACAGAGTTTTAAGCCTTTTGTAATGCTCAGGAACCACAGACAGCATGTTTGAAGCATCATGGGAGGTTTCAGGTCTTATCAATGCATCTATTATTTGGGGCAATCTCTTTCCCTGAGGGTGCCTTGGTTTGCCCAGCACAGCATGCACAGAGAAACACTGACTTGCTCTCAAGACATGCCACAGCATGATGCTTATTTCATGAATGTTTGTAAAGTGCTTAAAAAAAAACTCCTCATAAAGAAGATGCTCTGGCAATATAGATGTGGTTCTCCTCGTGAAATGAAGTTTATTTCAGTGGTCTGTGGTTTAGCTGTTATTCAAAAGCAACCAAGATTAGTAGATAGGGCTTTTAATAGAGCTTCTCCCTCACACTTCCCAGAGCCTGCCTTTCAGGCTGTGCTCCAGACCTCTGCCTTCCCTCCAGTCTCCCAATTCTGACTGCTCCCTTTCCTTCCTACTCACTCTTCTGCTCTCTCCTTATTCCCTAACCCTGTCTTTCTGACATAGCAAGCACCTCTTATCTACCCATTACTTTGTGGGCTGCATTACTTATCTCCCCAGGAACCCTGACACCTTTTCACAGCATTTAACTTTCAGTGCAGGGCTTGTCCTGCTCTATACACATGCAGCACTTTGCTCAAGGGAATTCCTTACCTGGGGAATCAGGAGCCACACACTTTTCCCACCCAGGTTCCCTGAAGTTACACGCCTGCAGGCACTTCCATGAATAAAAGCTATTGCTAAGCCACAGTCATGTTAGGATAATTATAAAGTCTCACTGGATCAGGGCTGCAATTCTCTTCTTTAAGCACAGAGCAATTTAAGGCTTTGCACAGTTAAAAGAGAAGTTGAGAAAACAAATCCTATAGGCAGTGTTCTCCTGACCTACATCACTTTCTCTCTAAAGACCATGAAGAGCTGATTTCAGAGCACTGCAGTCACTTCAGATATATATTCCTCACTTAATCATGATTCCCAGCAAGTCCCTACTATTCATGTAAACAGAGGAGCCAGGGACAATCAGGCCAGGAGAGAGATGCTACATTAATCCCCATAGCCCAATCCAGCAGGCATCAGTCAGGGAGAATTCCACTTTTTGTCTATTTAAGAATCACAGGATCTGGCCCCTCCATGAGTCTCAGAGCCAACACTTAATGAAAACAGAAGACAAGAGAAAATGCTTGATAGAGCACAGTATTGTTTCTGAAAGGAAATGTTTCTTCAGTTTCCCATGAGGCATCAGTAGCTCTTCAAACAGAGCCCAAACCTCAAGTATGCCAGCGATTCACCAGGCAAACACGAGCTCATTACCTCAGCCCACCGCCTGCAATTGCAGTCACTTTCATATTTTAAATCCCAAAATCAGAGCTCCAGGAATCCCTGGGAAGGGCTGACAGTGCAGCCCCTCTCTGAGTCAAGCTGCTGAGCCTTCGCAGAGACCAGGAGCTTGGAAAACCTGCAGTTCCCTGAAACTGGTCTCCTTTACCAGCAAGACACAGGCATTCAGACCTCCACCAGCTCCTCTTTTCCCCACCAGAGCAGAAGACAGCTCTGCTGGTTTAGCCTCTCCTAGCAAGACTTCCAGTAGAATTTGTTCTGGTTCCAAAAGAAGCACGAATGTCTGAGAGGAGAGGAGACACAGTTAAGAGCTTTATTATCCACTACACCTTTGTTTCCTGGGAGATTTGGGCTAGGTTGGCATCAAGTATCACAATCCAGGCTGTTCTGCCTTGCTTCAGGGTTATGCTTTCAGCAAGGAGCTTTGTGTGTATGCTCAGGTGTGCTGAATTGCTCCCTTCAAGCATTGCACAACACCAAGAGAGGCAAACTCCAATGATTTCCAATAACAGCTCTGCTGTTTTAATTGGGATGCTGTGTTCTGCTAATTGATTAGTTTAAAAGAAGCAGCCCAGGTACAATATGGAGGTTAAAAACCCCCACACCAAGTCAGACCTGCTCATTCAACTTAGCTAAAGGAAGGTACTGTCTTAGGAAACAAGATATAATTTCCTCAAAGCCCACAAGCAGCCCTAGCAAAATACAATTAAAACCTTTGAAGGAATACTTACACTTCCTGCAGGTTCAACAGCTCTGCAAAGGCAGAAGGATCAATCTCTGCCAACTTGTTGTAGCTCAGGTTTCTGTTAAAATAAAAGACAGTGGGATCAGCAAACTGCAGTCACCCTGCTCAGCAAAACAGTCATCTTAATTATTCTGGATTGCACTGGGAGGGTTTGGGTTTTGTTTTTTTTTAAAAGAGAACTTGAATAGGAGAGCAGCACTTTTCTGCTGAATACACAAGTGAGTTTAGCTCCATGACAAAAATGTTATCTAGCTCTCCCCAAGCTTCTTCCTCTTTTGCATTAGATTAGTGTGGTTTTAATTTGTCTTCATATTACACAATTACATTTATTATTCTACTATTGGTTATTCACAACCACAAAACTAATCATAGATGAATAGGATATTTCCTGACAAATTAAGTCTGAACTGAAACAATCAACAAACCTTCCACTAAATATTTTATAGCTATATTCACACAGAGTATTTTTTCTACCACTGTGTGTTACACACAAAATACACATATATAGGTATGCACACTTACTATGTGTAAACATAAAATATATTCTGTGTTTTCTAACAAGATGATATAATTAGTTTATCACTAAATGTTTTTAAATCAGTGAATACAGCTTTCAAGCCACACAATAATACACACTTTGGTCCTCAACAACCCCAGCCAACACTTCCCAACTATCCAACAGCCCAAACCTAAATCTAAATTATATTATAGCACTGGTGGACGACAAATGGGTTGTGCTGCATTATCTGAAAACAGCCTGGTGGGAGAGCAGATCTGCCTCACAGGACATTCCTGATTGGAAACACATCCAGAGCTCAACATGCTTCAGGAAGGAACACGCTGCAAGGATTGCTAGGGACAGCAAACAGGCAAAATAATGCAAATTAAGTGCCAACTGCAGAAACCACAAGCAAGAGCTTTACCATGCTCTGCTGTAGCATCATACAGTGCAACAGCAATCTTCCCTCCAAGATATGCACTTTCAGCACACCACACAGGACAGGTCAAACCTGCAGCTAGGGACAGACCAGATCAATTAAGACCAAGTGACTAATGATGCAGAAAGTAACAAGTGCTTTAATTACCATTCTGTATGCAGTGCTGGCATGTTTCTGTGAGAGTGTAATCTAAAGAGGGAGGAGGCAAATTGACGGGTGGTAGCAGAAAAGCAACCACAGTGAATTGTGAGGAAATTGTGAGGGGGACTTCTTTAATTTTACTTTGCTCCACACCCTGCTCTTGGATATTACCCTGGGTAAAATTCAACCCTCCTACCTCCTCTGCAGGGAGGTTACACCCTCTTACTGCACCTCTGAACACAACCCAAAAGATTCATGGCCTGATTTTAGATAAGCCCTCAAACATTGAGCTGCTTATTCATACCACCAAGCCAGTCTGACTAGAGAACTGGCCAATCTTCCATGGTTTGGGGCTTTTCTTTGCTTTAAAACTGTGCCCACAGAAAGCAAGCAGGTCTGGAACCCAAACAGGTAAACAGGACCTAAGTCACTGAGGCACCTAGTGAACTTTTACCAATACTCCATGACCCAAGAGCTGAGGCACACACAAAGAAAAGGCAGCTGCCAGAGGAACATGGATGGGAAATACCACTAACACACTGCACTCAGAAATCCAGGCTCACAGCAGTCTTACAAATACCAAGACTTAAAAGACTACAAAGCTTACCAACTTTGCAGGAAGTGATAAACACCTCTTTCAAGCTAAAAAGCAGATATTGATCACCAGCCCTCTTGCAACACATTTATGGGAAATCCTCAAAGCCTTCCCTTGTATGAGGGAATCATTGATGGCTCTCACATCACCCCATTTCCCATTATTTCAGCTCTGAAGGCAGCTCCTTGCATCTTGCCCAAAATGTTCAATTTTTTGCCAATACCTGCTGTGGAAGAATGCTCACCAAATCAACAACATAGGCTGGCTCTTAACAGAGCCCAGAACTGAAGCTATACAGGAGTGTAAAACCTAACCAAGCATCTCAGTTTAAAATATACTGTCCTGTAAGCCCCTACTGTCTTTTAAAACACTCAAGAGACCTTTAAATCAATACCAGCCTACAGCAGATATCCATTTCACTATGAGCTCAAAGGCATTTATCTAAATAAAAGTCAAACTGCAGTTTAAACTCAGTGTGTTTGAAAGCCAAGTCCATATTCATAGCACAATTACAAATTAAAGTGCAATTTGCCCACAGATTACATTACTACCTCTTTTTTTTTTAACCACACAGTAAGGTCAGGTTGGAGCTTGTCCCTGCCTGATCTACAGGCAAAAAGAGAAAATACAACAGGTAACATCCTACAGGCTCAGCACTAAAAAAGCTGACACAAATACAAGTGACAAACTAAAAGGGAGAAATACAGCCACACATGGTGGTGCATGAACCCATCTGTTTTCATGTATTTCTGTGCCTTTTACTGCAGCCAAACTTTACATTTTTTAAGGTAATGTATTTCTCCTCAACACATTCCTCTACAATAGGCTAAGAGGCTATTTTATGAAGCAAGAAGAACACATCACCAAAACAGATCATCCCTACACTTGCCAGAGGGACAAGATCCCTGGCTTAGCCTGTGCTCGAGCACTGAATGAATTGACGTGAACCTCAAAAGTTCAGAAGTGAAAAAACAAAGATCTTCATAAATTAAAGGATTTCACAGCCACAGGTCAACATCATACAAAATGACTTCGTGATTATTCCTGCTGCCATTCAGGACATTTGAACGTCAAAGTGACTGCACAAATAGCTGGCTCTTCAGATAGCACAGACAGATTTTGCTACCCAGCAACAGAAGGACTTGCTAATAGTTGCTGCAGAAATGCAGGTGAACTCCATCCTCTTGCACACCAAAGTCTTCAGTTCTCCCCACACTACCCACTCCAACCACCAAGTATCCTCACTAAATGTACAACACACTGTTCAAAAAAGCAGTGGGGAAAAGAAAGCTAGAAATACAGCCAGTACAAAATAAACAGGAGACTTGAAATTACATAGATATGCCAAAATAAAGTTTACTGAGTTTCCGGCACTAGCTGTATTTAAACTTATATTAAAATACCCAAGAATTTCTAGCCTGAAGCATTAGCAATCAAAGGATGTGTTTCCCAGAACTCTGATCCCCTCACTAGGCAGTATTTGGCATGCCAGTCACAGAGTTTAAGGGAGAGAAAGAATTAACGTTCTCCAGTAGATAGATCACTGGGACTGGGAGTCAGGAAACCTCTGTCTATTCCTGGCTCTCTTCATCTCCTGCTGTGTGACCGGGTCATGTCACATCACCTCTCTAGAGCTTTTGTTTCCACAGCCACCCTTTGTCTGTCTTGTCTATTTAGACTGTAAATAAAATTGAGGTAGGTATTGTCTTGGTTTGCCTGATGATGATGATGAAATGAGGCCTCAATCTTGGTTGGGCTGCAGTAATGCAAATAAAGAAGGGAACTCAAAACTTGAGGTCATGGGTGCACAAGATGCTCTCCCACCCCTAAGCGTGGGTCCCAAACATCCAGCAGTAAAGGAAGCACTGCAGGGGCTTTGATGTCCCCACCAGGTTGAGCTGAGCAGACCAGCAGTGCAGGACTGGAGATGCCAAGTCCAGAGGGCAGAGCTGTCCCATCACCAAAAGCTGTCACATTTACTGTTCCTCTAGCACAGAATGCATTCCCTCTCTAGGAGCCCCTTGGGATGATAGCACACAATCACCCAATGGATTGCTGAACAAATGTTTCTGCCATCAGTTTTCCAAAAAGTCTTCCTCAAAGAAAGAGCCATCAACTCCAAACACCAAAACCCTGTCCTTTCCCAAATCAGCACTAGCCCAGCCCTCTGAGGTATCTCTCATCCTGGGCATCTCTTCAAAGCCAGTTTATAAAGCATCACCTACAGTGTTTCATGCCAGTTCCAAGAGCCCATGTCTTTGGTGCACGTTCTGCCCATTTCCTGGCACCTACAAGTGAGGTTAGCTGAGCCCAAATGTGGGACTGTCCACAGACTGCCCAGTGCCCTGGGCCTGCTTCTCTGCATGGGTACGTGTTTCTGCTGAATTATTCATGGAAGGATATTTTGATCCCTCCAAGGCAATTGTGGAAAGAAAACAGAAGTCAACTAATATAAATTCAGGACAAGAGCCTGGGCTGTGAGTTCAGGGAAGCATCCTACAAAGGTTAGAAGTTTTACAGCTGGCAGAGGAGAAAGAGCAGAACCACCAACCTGACTGGCCCCTAACATTACGATTGTTTTTTTCTTATCAGCTTCTATTAGAAAGGAAAAGTTAGTAGATTTTTCTAAACTTTATTCTGATTTACTGGCTTGAAATGTGCTCTGCATATTATTTATGCATTACAGACTTCAAGTGTTCCTTGGATTGGCTAATCCAACAATGTAGACTTTTCCCTTCCTGTCACTAAGATGCCCGTGAATGGGAACTGAGAGCTGTTAAACCAATAGGGGAAGGGCCCTGTTGTGTCTTTTCAGCTAATCCAGTCTCTAAAGAAGAAAGCAGTGTTTGCCTTCAGTTGGCATTGTGAAAGTGGCACTGTGGATCACTGAACACTGCAGAGACTGAAACGAAAGTCTTGGTAAATAACTGGGTATGTTCAAACTACCTCCCAAAAGAAATCATGCTGTCACAGAAAGAGTCCTGCTTGCCAGTGAGGAGGAATCAGTCAGTTCTTTGACCTGTGAGAAGCCAACCTTGCCCCCTTGGACAAGGTGCAGGGCAGACCAGGAGTTTATGTACCAGTTTTGGCTCTGCTTTGGGACCTTGACCAGTGCAGAGAAAAGCCACCTCTCTGTTGAAAACAGAGAAACAGAGGTACATGTCTGGCTCACCAGACAAAGGAACAGAGACAGACATGGCTCCTGGTCTCTGCTCACCACCACGGCTGAGTTCTGTTCTGCAAGGGGAAAGTTTCCAACCCTTACATCAAAAACCATTTATCTGTCCATGCAGAAGATTGTCAAAACTGTTTCTGCACCTTCTAATGACAGGCATTGGAGAAAAGGAGGATGGCTTGAAATTCTGTCACTGCCAACTGTGGCTTTCATTAAACACTTTGTCAACCGTTGTCATAACACAACTTTTCATTGCTCCTGCACAAAAGGGAGCCGAGGGCCCAGAACAATTGAGCCCTGCAGTAGAAATTCCTCTGGCTCATCTGTCAAAAGATAGCTGCCTAGTCTGCAGCTCGCTGAATAGGCACCATCCTCTTCCCACATGTTTGTAGATGGCTTTACAGCACTGGAATGGAGGCCCCACGCACACTTGAGTGGGTATGAAAAGCATGGCTACAGCTGAATTAGCTTGAGGATGGGGACCAGGGGAGCAAGAGAGGGAGCACACTGCCCATGACAGAAGTGTACAGCTGTGCAGGAAGCAGGCACACTCAAATGTCTCTTTTAAAGAAGCTTGTGAGGTGCTAGAGAGATGGCAGAGTCCTTGTAAGCAGTGACAGGTGAGCATTAATGCTGAAGCACAAAGCCAAAGAGATCACATGGGTTCACGTGGCTGCATGGACTGTCAGGACAGAAAGATATAGCTTTAGTCCATTTTTGATTTCTCTGCACAGGACAGGTCCAAAATCTACTCTCATGAGGCAAGAGCAGCCAAACAGCTACTGCAGCCTCTCCTCATTAGCCCTGTGCTCCAGTCCCTTCCTCTGGCCATGCTCCAGCACCTCACTGCATGTCCTGTAGTGAAGGGGCCAGAACTGAACCCAGGATTCAATGCATGGCCTTGCCAGTGATGAAGATGTGACTAGCCCAGTCCTGCTAGCCACACTATTGCTGGTACAAGCCAGTGTGCCACTGGCCTTCTTGGGCACTTGCTAGCTCATGGTCAGACAGCTGTCAACCAGCACCTCCTGGTCCTTTTTCACCAGGCAGCTTTCCAGGCACTGTGCCCCAAGCTGAGCCCCTTGTGATTTCTGTTTTAGGGTACCCTACACACTGTGCTGCCTACAGGTGCAGAGCATACAGCTTACAAAAGACTCTGAAATGGAGCACACCAAGCATGGGAAAGAGTTACCCCCTAGAAGGAGGTAAGAGCACCAAAACACAGGGGACCAGAGAGCTGGATGTCCCAGATCGCTGCTCTAAGTGCTTTGGAGAGAAGGGGACTCTGAGGACATAGAGAGGCTACACAGCACCCACATGGGTGAAGCTGTGCCCCACCATGGAGAGGTTCTGTTAGTGGCTCAGCTCATGTGCTCACTCAGGCTTTACTTATGTCCTTGTTCAAATTACCAGCAGCAGCATCATATTGGCTTGGGTTAACAGCCTGCTCATATAAGGGGCTTTATGTGCAGGAGGGAGTCAACTTAAGGGCAGCCTTCAAGCCATAATATGAGCTAATTTGACAGTGAAGACAAACTTTGAGAGGTCATCCAGACACCAAGAAAACTGCACCATGAATCACTCTCAGTCATGACCAACGACACCATCTAAAGGAAATTCCTGTAGCATGATCCCCAAAGAATTGATACCACACCAACTCCAGTGCATGTGTGCAGCCATTAACACAAAGAATACTAATTAAAACCACATGACTTAGAAGTGCTGTGCCAGACTACAATTTAATTTAGCATGTGGTTAGTATGGTTTGAGAAACCTGGGAATGATGCTACCTTCAAGTGACTTTCAGGGACACACTTTCAGCCCCTTCCTCCTCCTGCACTGCCACTCTGCACTCACAACTTTGGGTGCACACAGATCACACATCTGGCACAGAGGTGCCTGGTGAGCACCCACCACAGCTGGGCAGCTCACACAGGGCTGTAAACATAAATATCTCCATCACTGTGGACTGCCAGACTCCAACAGGCAGCACAGGATGAACAGCCACACTCTCAGGGCTGAGGAAAGGCAGGAGTCCTTTGCAGGAGCACTGGGTAACACTGAGCTGCTGCTGGGGCTTCCACATCTCCTACACCAAGAACTTTTACAGGCTTATTGTCTCTTTCAACAGGGTAGTGTCAGGTTATTTTAGGCCCTGTTTGGCTTACACAAATGTGTTTTGACAAAACCTAGGATCCCATTTCCTCCTATTTCAATAACCTTAGCAAAACTCAAGTAGAGTTCTTGTCTACTCTTTTTATTTTTCTTGGAAGATCATCTCCTCCAAACACCCCTATTTTATTTCTTAAGACAGAAGGGTCAGATGCAACTTAACCTACACAATCACATACATATGCAAATAGTCCATAACACGTGTACAAATCACCTAGGTAACTCAGGTACTCATGGACCACCATCAGAAGAGAATGAGAGCTTGATCCTGGCCCACTCAAGTTTTCTCAGTATTTCAATTGCTCCACATTCCAAAAAAAGTAAAGTGAGATTTCAAGAAGTGATTTGAAAGTCACCCAGTGGTCTCAGTGGCAGGGGTAGGACTGTGAGCCCCTGTCCCTGCAGTGAGATCCCCCAGACTCAGCAGCACTCGTGGCTGGGGCATGAACAGCCCCTCTGTGTCCTGGGGACATTACAGCCCTTGGCAGCAGCTACTCAGGGACCCAGACCAACAGAGCAGGGCAAAGGAAGCACGAGTGACAAGGTATTCAACAATGCTTTTTCTGCTTCTGAGAAGAGCATTATCCATAGGCACACAGCCTGCAAACCCTCCTGTTGGGGCCACACGTTCTCTGCTCCCAGCAAGACAGTCCAGTCAAAGGCAGCATTGTGTGCAGGGAACAGGGGATGCTGCAGGGGTTAGGGCAGGCAGGATTTAATTGCAGCGATCTTTATATTTGCCTCTTCTATTAAGATGCACTGCCTGAAGGAGAACAATCCTCTCCAAAACACACTGAGGCATCAGCTCCAAGGGCTGCATCAAAGAAAAAAAACACTTCAAAGGGGGCATGAGCATCTAAATAAGAATAACTGTATTTAATTTCACATAAAGCAATCCTGCTTTGCTACCTGTGACAGGTAAGGAGCTGGAAGGAAAAGCAGGATGTGGAAAGTTTTTTAACCCACAAATAAAACTCCACCCATCATCTGCCCTGACACTATAGGGTTTGTTCTGGGTTTATTGCTTTAATTAAAGTGCTAACTACTGCCATGAGAAAGACACATCCCTAAAACCAAAACCCTGCAAGCTGGTTGCTCGACTGTATATGACCAAACTCACCTTTTTCTAACTGGATAGCAAATTTCTTTCTTGGTGATTTTGCATCCACAAAGCAAAGCACACTGTGTCTTAAACCACTGAAGCAAGGGCTGGATAGCCCAGCTCATAAACAAAATGCTCACCAAAAAAATTGCTGCTGCTTCCATCACTGCTGTGTTTCTTTGGTAAATCAATAAAGGCCATGACTTCTTTACTAACATTTTCAATTAAGGCTCCCCACTGTGTATTCAACATATTAAACCAATTTATTGAGGATTAACAACTATATAATTTACTATACATATCTACCTTAGAACTGCTTAGCCCCCTTTAACAATAACAAGCTACATTGATAAATCAGCATTAAGTGCTATTTACAGTTTCAAAAATGGCTCCTTTTGCAAAGCAAATATTTTCATCTGCAAGTTGTGCAACTCTTCACAAGTACTCACAGCAGATAAACCATGTTAAACCTCTGGCTTTTTCAGATATTTGGGAAGACCCACAGCAGCATGTTTGACTGCTGCAATCAAACCCTCCCACCACATGACTTTGCAAAATCCAGCTGTGGATTAGAAGTTGAGTGCAGAGAGAAGAGAAAGAATTCAGAAATTCCTCAAACACTGTTCAAAATTCCCACAATTCCAGAAGACTTCCAAGGTCAATCATTCTATAATGCTGGATAATCTGTATTTCAAGATAAGTTTTCTCAGAGAACACAGAATTGTGATGTGCTCTGCTCTCTTTGGGGATTCAAATGCTTTCAATCCCATCTGCAAGTATTCCTGGTAAGCTCATAGACCTTAACCAGCCAAAATGATATTTTTCCACTGCTCCAACACCACTTCTTATCGGAAATATTAATTTGGCAAATGCACAACCTAGCACAACATTCTGGGTGCCACTATCCAGCAGCACCATGTCTGCATTACTGTATGCCAGGATGGGGGATCCCCAAGCCCTGGGGAAGAAATGTCAGCACACAGCTGGAATTCAGCAGGAATTCCCCCTTTGCAGGGGTGGGTGGATGACACTTGGCCATGCCTGGCCCAGTGGCAGCACTGGGCATGGCCCTGCCCAGTCACTCAGTAATGGGGGGGACAGGGCACACAACCCTCTCCCCCTGTGTTTGCTCAGTGCTTCACTCTCTCCTGGCTCTTATTAATAGGTAATCAGCAAGGACTGATCTCCCCCCAAAAAACATCCTTGCTTAGAAATGGCACAAAGGAAGATTTGTGCATGGGTTAAAGCTAGTCAGGCAAAGAGTTGGGGGAAAAGTTTTTTTAAAACAAGGTGCAGATTTTTCCTATGACACAGACATGGGGGCTCACTCCAGGCTTGCTCCAGCTTTTCCTGCACTTGGTGCTGCTTTTTACCCACACAAAGGGGCTGCATCACCTCCTGCTCTCACACAGTGATGGTGCCCAAGTGTTTTTTAGAGGCTTTTCCCAGAAAGAGCCACTGCTGTCCTGTTCTGCACCTGGCTGGCCACCACACATGGCTGTCTCACTGGTGGCTGCTCCTCCCCAGCCACCCAGGGCATCTGCTGTGCTGTCATCCAGGAAAACTCCCAGCAGATAGACTGATGTGAAGCTCTGCCTCCTTAGATGTGCTGCAAAGTCGAACAGGCCCAGGAGCAGAGGCAGCACAGCCTGCCCAGCTGGACCAGCCAGGACAGAGGAGTGGTCAGCCCTCCCAGCTCTGCTCCCCCTGGCAGCAGTGACTCCCATCTCACAGAACACCCAGGCAGCTCTGCAGCTTGGCACAGTGGAAATAAAGCCCTCTCTGATCCCAGCAGCCATCAGAGTGGAATTACAACTCTGGACTCCTTGCTCTGCCCACCATAAACTTACTCAGTTTGAAATCTACTGGAACAAGGACAGTGCTGGCACTTTCCAATGCCATGGGCTGAAACTCAGAGGTTGGCCAAATCCAAACATTTTGAGTGTGGAAAGGAATGATGTATATAACCTTAAACCATCTCAAGGACTAGTTACCCATGGGCTGTCTATAGCTGGCAGCACTGCATGGTGCAGGGCCAGCTCTAATCCCCCAGAGGTGTGAGGAACACATGGCAGACAGCTTTTCATTTCCAGTTTAAAAATAGCTCTTCTCTGTAATAAAGAACAGCATTTTAAGGGCAAAACCTGAAGATTTTAAGCTAAAAAAAACCTTAAGCTGGCCATCCTGGCTAGAGGTGTGTGGTTTACACAAGCATCCACCTCCTTTCCTTTCTAGTAATCAATGTCCAATCATAATGCACTTCCATCCACCCCACTTTTGTACTGCCAACAAAGCACCAAGCAATTTAATGGATTTCTAACCCCAAACTGGAAGCTGTACTACACCCAACTGATTCAAGTCGCTCAGCCTTAGAGGAAGCCCTGGGAAGAAAATGCTAGAAATAAAACCACATGCACTGATAGCATTACAGAAATAGATACACCAAGAAGCAAATGTTCTGTCCCTTTTATCTGACCTCCAACTTAGTTTAATTGACCTTCAAGATGGAAAGACTGCATTTAAAAAAAGCCATTTCCACCTAGATCAAGAGTAATAAAAGTGTGAGTGTGTATGAGTGTGGAACTGTGTGTGTGAATGTGCTCTATAAAAAGTACTTTCCTAGCTCAATGTTAACATCAGGGTCAGCTGTCAGAACAAGCATTCAGACGTTTTTGGCATAACTTCTGTATTGCTTTTTGCCACTGGGACAGCAGCAAGGGCAAAGGAGATGGAGCTGAAGCTCAAGTCTCTGCCCAAAGTCATTGAAGGAACAATTAAACCTAGTGCTGCTTTACATGTCAGCCTTAACATTCCTTACAAACAGCAGAATCTCACATGTGTACATTCACACTTAACTCACACATGTACATGACCTTCACCACGTGCATTTACAGACACAAAGGCAGTTCTAACCACAAACACATACCCATGCATGTATGCATGGGGCAATACAAGTACAGTGATGTACACAGCTAGAAAGGCTTTACCAGGGGAGTTTGGGACAGCTGTACAGCTTACAACTAAGTTGTGAAGAGCGCTAGTAAAAAATCTTTATTGCACTCTGCCCCAGCATATAATGTCACATTTTTTACAGAAGCACTATTTTAAAAATCTTTGAGAGCTTTACAGTTTTTATTGGTGCTGTTTTTCAGCTCCTTCCACTTACAAAGCCAGATTTCTGTATTAGTGCAACTCAGGCTGCAGAAAGTCTCAGAACGAGAAAAAGTTATAGGCAATTAAATTTTAGAAAATTCTTCAAACGAGCTTACTCTTCCTGGTATCTCAGATTAAAAGCCAGTCCTTATTTCCAGTGGCTGCAGTTTTTTGCTCTTCAGGTCTCAAACTTTCAGGAGTCCTGGGCAAACAGGGCTCCAGGCAGAGCCAAAGGGAAGCAGCTGCTCATGAGCCCACATTTGCTCCTGCTCCCCCCACCTCTGTTGGGGGGCACTGGAGCTGCGTTTGAACCCTGCATTAGCATCAGTCAGGCACCAAAGCTGAGCACACAATTCTCTTTCAGATCAGAAAGGCATTTTTTCATCTACTTCAAAGGGCTCTGATGTACTTTGCTGGATGGATGCCTTGATTTATTATTCAATGAACTCCCTCAGATTTGCAGTTTCTCAGCTAAAAGCATCACAGCTAATTCAAAGGGAATGTAGATGTTTAAGGTTCAGTCAAAGAACAAACTTTCCCTTCTATAGATTTTTATCCTTCCCACATTGCAGAGGGATGGGGAGGGGAACATTTCTCTATTCTTTTGCTACAGGAAACAATAAAGAACCCACTCTCCTGCAAAATTACTGGATTCAGAAGGTACTTAGATAAATTAATTTCTTCTTCTTTTAACTGTTAATACTGGAATCATACTGCTCCTCTTGTAAGAGGTAAGATTTGTATTTCAGCTAAGATTTTTTTGTTATAATGATCCTCACCAGAGGATGTGTATTTGTCACAGGAGCTCCAGTCCCAGCTCCAAGGACAAGGAACCCTTTCATCTGAAGGGATGCTGCAGTCAAGCAACAAATTCTGCAGGAAGATGTTAAAAGGCAGACAGGTTCTTGCCTTGAGCCCACCTCACTCGGGCATAATCCAAAGTAGATGCCATCTTAAACTTACCTAAGGGCCTCTCAAAATATTTTTTAGAAGTCCCATAATGAAACTCCATGTGGGTGGCCACCTGGCTGCCCTGAAAATAGAAAAGCTAACACTGCAGTTTGGCCAGGAACAGAAATACCCTTTCCCTCTTATGAGAGGTCCTTGTGAGCCCAGGCACTGTGCCAGGGGCTCACCATTCACTGCACGACCTGCAGTTCTCACAGGGCTAAGGGCTCCTTGGCTTCACACCAGCTCCTGCTCCAAAACATGATTATTTGGGAAACATGAATGCAGAAGGTGCTCCCAAAGTTTGTTACTGCACAGTGAGGGACACAGGTGTATTCATTGCTCTGAGAATTCAAGCCATGTCCTTTTGAGAGTAGACAGATTAATCTCTGAAAATAATAAGAAATGTCACCACTTCAAGGAAATCAGAGAAAGAATAGTTAGGGCTTGTGGAAAGTACTGCTGCTCTATGCACAGACAGCAATGGGAAAAATAAGTGCAGCAATTCATATGAAAAGATGAAGAAATCTTGAGATGAACCATGATGGAGAAGCCAAAGCACACCACAGAGGAGACATGGGAGAGATAGAAGTGGGCAATCCCAAGGAGACCAGGGGATGACAGCACCTGACATGGCTGAAAAGCCACAGGAAAGGAACCCCTGTGCAATTCATCACCACATCTGTGCAGCCATAGAGCAGATAGCTGGGCAGTTTGCTGCAGCTATGACCTATCTGAAGGAGAAGAATTTCCCCAGTGCTTCCCAAAACTGGGAAGTGCCAGGAGCAGGAGCCTGGGTCAGACTGGCAGTGTAGGAGCACATGCTGTGCACACTCCCTGTTCCCAGCCTGGCCAGACTTCAGCAATGCCACATTAAAAAAAAAAAAAAACACAACACATTTTCCTCAATTTGTCACAGCAAGTGAGGTATGAAATAAAAAAGCTTTCCAGATCTTCCAAACCCTTCAAGTCTTTGCAAACCAATCAAATTTGTGTAAAAATAAATTGCAGTGCATTTTATAGGGGAAAATAACTACTGCAAATGGAAACACATAATCTTGCTTTTCTCTAACAAAACCTACAGGAAATGGCTCTGCAAAAGTTAACTAAGTGATACTGAACTTTCTCCAGAGTGTTATATAGGAAGTAACTGCAGCAATGACTGCCCAATTTAACCTCTTGTCCAGCCTGCACTACAGAGCCACACCACAGAGGTATCTGGCTGATGTTAACAATCCTCTGGTGCATTCTCTAGAACTGCAGCAGAGAAAGCAGGTTATCTCACACATGCTCACCCTTGCCACGGCACAGAGCCCAGGCAGCCAAGTGCTGATGGAAAACAGCATTTTACAGTTTTCCCTTTCTCTGGCTGGCAATTGGTTTTTGTTTTGTTTTTTAAATACGTGGTGCAAAAAGCAGAGCAGATGCCTGCATGCCCTGCATTCAGACCTGTGCCAGGCTGGCAGTGCTGACACACCAAACGTGTCCCATCCCTATGCACATCTGCCAAACATCCATCCCTTTGTTAGAGATCTCATAATGTGATATCAAAGTATTTGTGGGTGAAGCCTTTTTTAGCACCCATCACTAACACTCACTGAGCTTCTCTCCCTTTACTCAGCACCTCCACCACCCCAGGAAGGGCTGCAGCAAGTGCCAGGGAAGGATCTTTTGCTCCCAAGGTATCTCAGGAACAGCACATCTGCCAAGAAACCTGGTGTCAATATTTGCCTGGAGCTCTGCAATCACACAGTTCCACAAACTGAGCCAAGATGCCCTCCCCATCCTTTCTCCCCTACCATCCACATGCCCCAGAGTGCAGAAGGTGCTGCTGCAAACACAGGAAACAGTTCTGGTGTTCAGTCTTCATTTCTTTTAGTTGAAAAGGAGGAACTGCAGCTTTATCCATGCCTATATACGTACACATGTCTACTGAACCCCCAACATCTCATTCAGTCCTCACCTTCCCTTAAATACACTGTATTGGGGAAGAAAATAACAAATCTAAGAAGAAACCATGGCTTTTCCAAATCCCCACAAGGTTTGGGTCCTGTGTAATTGCTTTAACCAGGACAGAGCTTCAAGAGCTGCAGAATACTGCTTGATCACATTAGCCAGCAGGAAACCATTTCATGCTCTTTTTTTCAGTAAATTTGACACCACCACCAAAGTTGCTCCAAGACAAAAAACACACCAAAAACCACACCCATAGGGGAGAGAGCCAAAAAAAAAAAAAAAAAAAAAAAAAAAAAAAAAAAAAAAAAAAACCCCCCCAAAAAAATTTTTCCCACAAAAAAAATNGTCTAGAGCAAGGGAAGCTCACAATAAAATGCCCCCCATGGAATGACACTGAATTCAATATACTGAAACAGCCACTGGGAGGGAAGCCAATACACAGAAATATTGCAGTCAGCCTTGGGAATTAGCTCTAGTAGGTTCCTGCAGCCCTACACTTACATCAAGTCACGTGAATACAATTATATAAACTGCTCCTTTTCCATGAACACCTTCACTGTGATAAAGGTTCTCATTTTTCTCCACATAAAAACACTCTCCACAGGTTTATACACTTAATTGCTATGAGAACCCATAAAAAGTGCCCAAATAAGTCTATTTAATGGTTACACATTAACCATCATACACCTCCAGGCTTGTGTTATCCACCTATTTGCTAAATCAATAAACTGCTGGTAGGCAAACTTTTGAAAAACACTGCTGCTGCTGAAAATGTTCCCTCTCTGTTTACTAATAAGTTCATAAGATTAATTGGAGACTCCCACCCATATCTGAAATTTTCTGCTTAGTTCTTGTAAGGAAAAAAAGCAAGTTGGTTTTCAGCAAAGAATCAATCTTAAATCTCTCTTGTGCTTGAATTTGGATGCTGGCCCATAAGGCAATGCAAGAGCAGTACAAATCCAGGCTGGGAAGGACTTGGATCAAGAGGAATACGTGAGTGTGTGTGCCTGCAGAAACAGAGCTCCTCTGAACCCAAGGAGAACAAGTCTCTAGGAAACACCATAAGCCTGGACAGCCAGGAGCAGGAAAGCTGCTCACATGAGCAGGACAAACAGGAACCATTAGTGAGGGGTTCTAGGACAGCAAGCACCCAAAAAACTTACTGGCAGTTAAAATGAAGGGCACTGCACTCAGCAGATTCACCCCTCTCCCTTCACCTGCCACTGGGTGCAGATGCACTGGTGGCTATCTGCAGCTCCTGTGGGCAACAGCAGTGGGGGGAACAGCACCAAATGAATACAGCCTTCCCACAGGAGCCCCTGAACCAGCCACTTCAGAAAATCTCTGCAAGGCTACCTGGAAAAGCTCTCTCACAATGCCCCACACACTGCAGTGCAGGAGGGCACACAGCATTTCACTTCTCTGCTTTGTGCCTAAGGGGACAGCAGTCACCTGATGCAGCCTCCTTATGGTGCTAAATGTCACCTTGGGCACTGCCAGGTGTCCTTGTGTGCCATCTCCCACCTCACAGACACGTGCAGTTGGCAGCAGGGGCACAAAGCCAACCCCAGCATCCCCTTCCTCCTCTGGGATTGGGAGAAGGGAGCAAGACTGGGCCAAGCAGCCTGGCTGTGATTAGGTGTTGATAAAATCCAACTATTTCATAGTTTCTGGTATGCCCAGCCAGCTTCAACAGCCTTTACACTTTGCTGTGAAATCTCTAGGATATTTATGAAAAGCTGGCAAATAGTTCCTTAGACACCTTCCCCCCATCCCACCTCCTTAATAAGTAAAAAACCTGAAATCCAGAGATGCACTCTGAAATCCCAGTGTGGCTTTCTTCTCCAAGCAATCCCTATGGAAAAGGGATGATTCTATGGATGGGACCTTGAGCAATCTCATTTAGTGGGTGGCTTCCCTGCACAGGCCAAAGAGATTGGAACTAGATGGGTTTAAAGGCCCCTTCCAACCCAAGCCTTTCTGTGATTTGAACAATTCCATGACTCTGGAGATGGATAACACACCACTTTTTCCCCACAGCAGCCTCCCAGCCCATCTGCAGACCCACTTCAGGGGGACAGACAGACAGCTGGCACTTCACACCTCCCCACCATAAACCTGCCCAGAGCAATTATCCAGCTGGGAACACACTGCTGCTTCATTTATAGCACCAGAGCTGCAAGGGCCCCAGCTATGCACCAGAGAAGCCAAAGCCCTCCAATAGCAGAGGAAATGCAAACACAGGGGGCTCTCACACTACCTGCCCCCCCTGCCTGTGCCCATCTTAAAAATTAATCCCAATTGTAAAAGCTGGAGTGCAGCCTGTATTTCAAGCCGAATAATAAGATGAAGCCTTTATAAAGAAGGAATCACTTACTATTCAGAGGGAGGGAAAATTACAAAGGTTATTTAAATTAAAAACAAGCCACACAAACAAATAAACCTCACTGTCTTTTCCCCCCCAGCCCCACGCTGGCTGCCTGCTCCACACATGTTATCTGCAAACTGCAGGGGAAACTGTGCCCTGCTCTGGCCGTGCTGTTTCACAATCTGCTCACTCTGAACCTTACACCAGGCAGGAATTAAACAAACATTTCCTCCTTCTTCGGGATTTCCCCCTGCCCCATCCAGAGCTGGGATCCAAAGTCCAGCTGAGCAGCAGGCATGGGATTGGGGTGGAACAGTCAGCTCTGAGAGGTCAGCACACTCCCCACCACCTCCAACAGCCCCCAAAACATCCAAGGGGTGGCTGGTGATGGAGCACACAGATGCCCTTGCACTGGGAAAAGCAGGAGGAAAGCTAGGGTGAGAGGTATCCATCAGAGCCTCCCACAAAAAACAGCCCAAAGAACAGGGGGTCTCTGTGAAACCCCAAGCATCCATCCCACTGTTCCACTAAGAGAGAATAAATGCACCAAAGCCACCAAACCTCCCCATTCCTCATTTTTGTATGATCAGTGTGGGGACTTGTTTGTAGCCATGCTCAGAAAGGAACAAGGCCGTGGATGTCTGTCCTCTTCCCCAATAAGTTTAAAACTGGAATAAGACCAGAGGGCTGGGAAGGCTAAGGGAGCTCCTGCCAGGCTGCTGAGCCAGGGCAGGCAAGGGAGGGAGAGCAGCCAAGGGCCAGCACAAAGCTTCACTCTTGGATGGCCTGGGCCCATCACTGCAGAAAAGAGGGGCCCCCCACATCCCCAAAATACACCACAGACAGCCAAGGTGGGAAGGGAGGACAATAATAAAATACAATCCAGAGATAACAGGAACACTCTGCAGAAGTCAATTAAAACCTTAGTCAGCCCTGGAGACACAAATCCTCAGGAAACAAGACTTCTTGTGCCCATCTTCGTGCATATTACTGAGATTACAAGTAACTGTAGCAGAAAAATTCCATGAGAAGTCTTGTCTTAATTTGTCCATGTTACCAAACAGGTTTATGTTACAAATTTGGAGTTTATCTTCCCTGGAAAACTCTGGTCATAGCAGGGAACCAGCAAAGTGAGAGCATGATTTAAACCAAGGGGCTAAACACTGGGGAACGATGTCAGGTTGGTTGAATTTTTGTGTGGTTGCTGCTATTAAATGGCAATGCCTCATTAAAATGTGGGATAAAGGAAGCTTTTGTTAATGACCTCCTCTTTCCCTCCCTCACGTACCTTCCCCTCAGGGTTCTGAGATCACATATAAAACACATCCCCAAGCTCCTCAAGGGATTTCTTTTTTTTTTTTTTCCCAGCAAAGCTAAGGCTGACAAGACTTTACATTCTTGAAATGTTTAAATGGGGGAAGAGAGAGAAAACATTTTTTCAAACCCACTTTATGCATCAGAGACAAGCAAAAATTGGCCCAGGGCCAAAAGAAGCCCCAAAAAAATTTCAAAAATATTCATGAGATCTTAAGTACTCCCAGTGTTCCTGACAGAAAAGTCCCCAGCTGCACAGTGGAGTAATGCACATTCCTGGAGGGAGCTGTGGAGCAGGGAGGCAGAATCAACAAGCCACCACACAGAGCTGCCAGTTTGTCCCTGAGCACTCCACGGGGACAATGCCACCACCAGCATCACCCATGGCACCTCTCAGGCCCTGCAGGAACCAGCCTCCCCCTCCAAGCAGGTGGGGAGCCCTTAAAAAACCCCAAAACCCACACCCCTGGGACTTGGTAATGAGCTTGGGATTTGGAAACCAGGCTAATGAAGAGGCAAGAGCCAAGATATCCAATTTCTGCCAAGTACCAGGAAAAGCACACTGCTATCAGTAGCCATTATATTAATTAATTCATACACCAGCCTATTCTGTAGCTTTTTCCAGGCTGGGATTTCACTTTCCTGATGCTGCAGGACAGAACTGGGCAAGGGAAAGGGTGCAGATGGAGCACTAGAGCTTGCAGTAAAACCACTGAAGGTGATACAAACCAGATGTGGATGGTAACCCCATGTGTTCTGAGAGGTGTTACAGCTCCATACGTCACACACAGCACGTCAAACACTCCAGAGCAAGCACCCACAGTGCCAAAACACACTCAGGAGTGGGGAGCATTCCAAGGGGTGCAGAATGGGTTAACAGGAACCCACCGAGCTCCACTGGCCAATTATCCTTCCTGGGCTTATTAGCACAGAGATTTGGGCATCAAAGAGGACCACAGTGTTCCACTTGTGCAGTAAACTCCTTTCACCAACATCACTTCACACTTTCTAGAGTGCAAAGTTCGTGCTGATATTGTTGGCTTTCTTGCTCCCTGCTTTTTGGCACCGTTTCTCCTCCTTGGCTGTTCATTAATATGCAATCAGTACATTAAAGGCTTCGTTCCACAGGCCCAGCCAGGCTGCAACAGCCTTTTCCAGCAAGTGCTGTCTCGTGCAGGACAGACATGCAAATGCATTTAGGTGCTCCCAAACAGTCAAGATTAAAACCCCAAGCCCTATATTCCCATTAATTGTTGTTTTACAGAACAAGGAATTACCACCATCAGTGCCAAGAGTGTCCAGAGAAAACCTGGAAAGGATAGTGAATTTACACTCATGCTTTACTCCTCTATGCATTGGTTACACTACTGAGGTTTTGCACCATTTACAGACTGACTGATCATAGCTTCATGGCAAAGGCTTCCTGAACACACTAGCACTGAGAAAGTTTCCACCATTTGCATTAGAATGATGAATCGCTGGGATGCTGTGAACAGTCCTCCAAAAAATACCACCTGTTTTTTCAGCTATCTGCTAATCTTCCAGATTCGAGCAGGAAGCAGGACAGCCCTGCCTCACTCACCATTGCTGTGGCTGCATGGAAAACCATGTCACCATAGATCAAAATAATTCCTGCTCTTTTGGGAGCTTTTTCTGAAGGGCTCTGCTCCCCACATGCCTCATTCCTACCACTTCCATCACCGATCAAGGCTCATTTCAACCAGGAAACCAACTCAGCTCAAGTTCCCCTGGAGTTCTCTACAAAAACAACCCATCAGCTGCTGGCTAACAAGCTCCTCAATTAAACACCTTGTATTTCCTTCACAGCCTCCTCTTGCTTGACCATTTCAGCTGCTGGTCCAGCCCATCCCTCCTGGCCCACCCAGCATCTCCTCCTGCCCTGCTGTCCAAACAGGCACTGAAAGCCTACCCCAGCCTCCCATAATACATTATTAAATCCTGTCTTATTTTTCTTCCCTAGGAGACTAAACATAGGCTCTTAGCTCAATATAAAACTAAGCACATGCTCAAAACAGATCAAACACAGTTTAATTGCAAAGAGTACCAGAAAAAGCACTCTGGTCATTTTAAGCCACACTAATAAGTTTTTGTCCCAGTTTTTCAAGAATTGCTTATTATGGAGATGAGCCCAACTGGAAAACCAAAAATCAAGAATCCCTGAACTCTGAAGGAAGGTTTATCTGAGTTTGGGGCCATATCTGCACTGAATGCAGCACAGCCAAATAACATTTTTCCATTACTTTTTATCACTATTGTTTCGTGGTCTCCCCCATGAGCACAAGGTCCCATCAAAATTTCTCCAGATAGCCCCCAGTCCCATAAATTGTTAGAAATCTGGACTTACATCAGTGGTATTACAGAAAAACAGACAAATGTGCACATGCTGGATGGAAAGGGGACAACACAGCACTTTCAAACTGGAGAGCATTTTTCATTTATAAATAGTTTACATTTTTTGGATCCAGGGGCGGACAACCCGCTCAGTCTGTACTGAAACCAAAGAAATATCATGTGTGAGCACTAACCACAGTGTAGCAAAGATAATAAACAACAGACAGGCAACCATATGCAATGAGACTGGTGTTTTTGGTAGGGGAGACAAATTAAAAGGAGAAGAAACATCAAATCCAGCAACCAAATCACAGCTAAAGGACCTATTAAATTCTAGAAGGACCCTTTGGTCCAAATTTGGATGCAGGAGTAACCTCCAGCAGGGAGCCAGCTCCCTATACCCCACTGTACTAACGCTTTTAGGTCTCAGACCATCATCCTGGCACAAGGGATGGCCAAACCCAGGTACCTGCAGCAAGGAGGGACAAAATGATGTCCAGGTGGTCACACCAGGCAGGTGCATAACACAACATGGAGTGGCAAATGAGTCCTGGGGCAAAAGTCTGGGTTAATGTGCACAACCACAGCTCAAATTCTAATCCAAGACAGACCTGGTGTGCTCTTCTAAATTTATACAGGAAATAACTACAAGAAACAGGAACCTAAAACACACCGTGCACCTTGCAAACAGGTACCATGTTTGCAAATGTAATCTTAGGGGGTATGAAAACAACAGCTTGTACTCAGCACCAGGCAAGCAAGGGCTGCTCTGGGCAAAGGTTTGCTGGGCTCCTTCAGAAGCCTCCATCCAGCCTCCTGGACTTCACCACAAGAACTGACTGAGCTGGACTGCAAACCTCCTACACCAGCCTCTGCTTTCTCAGCAAATAAAGCTGAAATGAGTGCCGACATCTGTATTATCCATGCTTTTACAAATGTTTGCAGTATTACATTGAATATCCTTTTATCCCACAGAAGAGACGAGTCTTAAAAGGAAGTGGGACAACTCTGCTTGCCAAGCTGAGAAACCTGGACTTGGAGCATCTCTATTGAAATCAGCCTGCCAAGACCAATTTGATGTGTTTTATTACTGCAAGGAATTCCACAAATATGCTGGCAACTTTTGAGCATCAGTGTGGGTTCCTAGGTAGGAAAAAAACTCCTTAAAAATATGCATTTTCCAGATTTTGCAAACGTTTACCAGATGTAAATTCATGGGTGATTCATCTGTCATGACAAGTGTGTAAACATCAAATCTAGCAGAAGAAGCTGAGCACCCACCTCTGTCCTGAGTGAAAGTTGACAGCCAGATATGCCTGGCCGAACAAAGGTTTGTTTTCAATTATATTTCAAATTCTTCTAACAATAACTGTGTGGCATCTGGCACCAACACATCTGAGCCTTTGATGTAGTTCTTGACTTCAGCCGGAAAAAGGGGGAGGACAAAAAAGGGAATCAGAAATTTCAATCTGAGTCAAACTTATTCTCTGAAGAGAAGATGATAATACCACAATCCTCCAGCACCATGAATGTGCTCACAAAAGCAACAGCAAGAAAACTAAAACAAAACCTATACTTGGGCCAAAACAGCAATGGGTCTGCTTTGGGGTTTCACCTTCAGAAACAAGGTTATGAGATACATGAGTCAGACACAGGAGTCTTCCTGCCTCCCAATCCCCTTCCTGGTCACTCATGGTCATGCCTCTAATAAACCCAAAGTCTGGAGCATCCATGACAGGCCAGGACAGCAACACGGGTGCTGCAGAGCACAAACTATGGGATGCTGGTGGCCACACAACCAAATCACCTCTAGAAGAACATTCAGAGGAGAACATTCCCAGCAGCCTTAAGCAGGTTTGCAGTGCCTGCAGGTACAGGAGTTGCCACACACCCTTATTTCCCTTTCTTTTAAGAATCTAAACTCCTTTTCAGACTGAAATTACTAAGATCGCCCAGGAAAGTCAGTGCAAGAACAGGGAAAGCCTTAGTTTTAAAATCTGTACCTTTTTTTATCTGGTTTATTCAAATAAGCACAGCTGTGGCTTAAGAACAACAAGGCAGCAGAGCAGCCCTCAAGACTGGGAATGGTGGTTTTGGTCAGAATGATGCTAATTTAAAGAGGGATAAAAATGCCTTATTAATTTTTCCTAAGCCATGCCCAAGTCCTACCAACTCTTTCTTAGGTCAGGCACTTTCTGGAAACATTTTCTGGCTCAAAACATTTATAGAATTTCAAGAATTTGCTCCACAAATCTTGAGGCTGCTTTGTTCAGGAATGCTTGACATGTGGACAAAGGGAAACCAAAACTTTCCTTGAATGCTGCAGAAAACTTTAAACCCTGCCCAAGATGAAAAAGGCAAGAGTCAAAACTCTGAAGGAAGTGTGGGTTTTCTGTTGCTTTTCAAATATTACCCCAAACCCCTTCCTCCAGGAGGGGGATGTGGCTGTACCAGGACAGCCTGTGTGCCTAACAAGGCTGATGGCCTCCATGTGCTCCCCTCAAAGCAGGGCTGGAGTTAGGAATGAATAAATAAAACAGGCTTCCAGATCCAAGTTTTCTTGTCCTTCACAGAGATGATCATGCTGTGAAAAAGCTCTGGGCAGAGAGTCTCTTCTCCCAGACAGGATCCACCCACATGCCAATGCTCCCTCATCCACAAGCACCCAGGGAGAAGCCACACTTGGTCTTTTTGCTTGCTTGGCTCCTGGGACAGTGCTTGACTTGTCCTCTGGAAATACCCACTGCATTCCATGAAACTGAGAAAACTAAACCTCTAGCTTATCCATAAAGCCTAGTGTTTATAGGGTTAGCTTAGGTGAGACAGATCTTCACTGCTTTAATTACAGGACCATTTTCAGGCTGAGTCTCACCAAAGCAAGGCTCAGCTCCTGTATTAGCTTGGCATTTATTTGTGCCCTCCTTCCCAACAAGTCCCCAAAGACACCATGAAGTGATGGCTGGAGGGATGCTTTCAACTGAGAGAGACCAGGGATGTGGCACTGGGCTGAATGCAGAGCAAGGGTGGCAAATAACCAGGGTGGCAGGCTGGGAATGGGTCAAAGAGCCACATACTGCCCCAAAACACCATCAAATATTACACACAAAGTTGGTTCACCTTGGCTTGAAAGCCATCAGTGGAAGTGGCCACAGAGAATGGTGAAGGAGGCAGGAACTGAAGGCCTGGCAGAGGGAGGGGTGCTGGAGGGCCTGGCTTGTCCCCATAGACCCAACCTAAACAAGCATCCTGCAACTCCTTCCCAACACCATGGGAATGCCAAGAGAAGGACCAGCTCTGCTCTCCCACATTTGGCACAGTCAGGTGGCTCCAAAGCCACCCAAACCAAAGTCAAGAGGAATTCTGCATTTCAAACCTAAAAAGCAGGAAAACCATAAAGTCTCTTCAGTTATACAGACCATAACCTCCCCAAATTATTTCAGTGCACATTTTCAATTCACTCCCAATCCCGATCTCATGAGGGCTGTTGCTGTTATTGTCTATCACACAGCCCTGTTCAGGAAACTGATTTCCCAGAGGATTGGAAATTTCCCTGCCACCAGCTGCCATCAGCCCAGGGAGCCTGCAGGGATGGGATGGTAGGTAGGTGGTGGTCCAAAGGGAGATCTGGGGAATGATGCACCCTGTAATAGCAAGAGAGATTGTGTTATATCCAACAGTCAGAATTACTCAGGAAACCAGAGAGGAAGCAATTGGAACTTGTTGGACAGGGAAACTTCCCCATTTTGTTTCCAAATGCACAGACCTGTAAGTCTGTGCTGAATTCCTCTTCTTTTAACTGTGCATCTCACAAACAAAGCAACATTAATTAACCCAGGCTCAAAGGTGTTCAGCTGCCACCTCATCCTCCCCCAAAAAGGGTGGATTTGTGGTTTTTGACTTGAAAAAAAGCCATCTATGACAAGGCCTAAATGGCTTAATGGTGCACAGCCTGTTTCCCAGCAAAGCCCCATGCTGGCATTGACTTGCACACAGGGTGCTTCAAGCTCTGCCTTTGAGCCTGGCCTGAATATTCCCAGCTGAAAAGAGAAGCAAACAAAGTAAACAGCAGGACACAGAGCCCAGGCAGCCTGAGCACACACTGTGCTTTATCACACACCATGGCTGTGAGAGGGATGATCACTGAGCATGGGGACATGCAGGGAATGTGCCGGGAGACCCCTCTGCAGTTGGAAAAAAGGAGAGCCTGCAAGCTGCAGTATAAGCCTGGGAGACACACACAGTCTCAGTGTCCCTGCCAGCTGAAAGGACAGATCATACTCTCTCAGACCACAAAGTGGTAACACTTGAGAGAAGTGCTAGGAGCCACGAGAGAAAAACTGCAGTAAACAGCCTGTGCTGTGATTTAGCATCTCCCAAGGATGCTGCCCAGCTGCATGGCTCTGCCTTCTCCCCACAGGGGCTGTAAATCCCAGAGCCCTTGAGTGGCCAGCAAGGGAAGGAGCCCCAGACAACAGCCCCTTCCCTGCCCCAATGCTGCCAGAGGGATGCAGACACCCAGGACCATTCCTTGTCACCCACAGCTGACAGCCCCAGCAGGCTGTGAAGGCACCTTCTTCCTGGAAATTCTGCTTCAAGAAGAGCAGCAAGCCACCAAAACCAATCCCTAGCTGTGGCTGTCACAAGAGCTTGCTGCTTTGGCTGAGATGTTCCTCCACTACACTGGTAACATCACTTTTGACACAAAGGAAACCATGCTGGTCCCAAAGAGTTCAGGATTTGGGTGTTTTCCCCATGGCACCAATCCTTTGTTCACAGGAACAATGCAAGGGGTAACCCAGCACCAAATCCTCTGCTCCTAGCTATGGACATCAGATAACACCAGCACCATGCCAGCAAGACTCTGAACACCTCCTTCACCAACCTCACAGCTGGGACTCTGCTATCCACTTCTCCTGCAGGGATGGTTAAATAGCACTGCTCTCTCCCACAGAGGTTCTTTGATTTCTCATACAGGATAATCTCACACTGCTTCCCTTCCCTCGGTGGGGATAAAGCCACTCCCCTCAGCCTGCTGCCTATTGGAGAGGCAGGCATTCCAAATTTGAGTTCACCCCTTAAAGTGAAGTTGGCCAACAGCATCAAAAGCTCTGGGGGAAGAGAACAGACACATGGACCATTGCACAACCTCCGTTCTCAGGAAACCTGGGTAAACAGCAGTACCTGCCCCAGAGAGATTATTGCACCAGGGAGGAGCAAATCCAACTGTTGTTTTAAGTATAGAGCATAAGCCAAACACATCCTGTTAGAGCTGTACAGGTTTCTGTCTGAGGAGATTAACTCAAAGACCAGTACATGTCTCCGCTGGTAAGGTCAGCAAGGATGAAACCAGAGCTCCTGGAAGAGCCTCAGCTCACCAAGGAGTCAGAAGCCAAGCAGCTTCACTGGGGAGCTGGACTCAGCCTCACAGAGATAAACAGATGCTTTTACTGAAACTGCAGAAGCTGAAGGAGTCCCACAGCATCCCTGTGGGCTGGAGGGACAGGCTGCCAGCCCCTTGTCCAGCAGGCAAAACAAGTGACAATTCTGGATAAAAGGGCTCAGAGATCAAGGGGGAAGCCTCAGCTCTGCAGACCTCCTCCAAAACCAGAAAACTTCTCCTTGCCCACTCACACAGCAAAGGTGGAGTCTGCCTAGGTACCCATTCTAATATTATTTTCTAACCTACTGTAACAGAAAAGGTTTATTTATCCACTCTTATGAACAGTCATTCAAACCTCTTAATTTAATCAACCTCAACTGCTTTTGGGTGGACACCACCTCAAAGGTTATAAAGTGGGAGAGGAGATATACAACAATGTGAAACAATAAACATGGCAAAACTCTCACAAATCCTCCCAATTCAGAGAAGTCTAAAAAAAACCACACTTTTTTATTTACTGATTTATATGCAAAATGCATGCACTACTCCAAAAGAATCCAAAGGTGTTCAAAAGCCAGGAATTCTGACTTAAATGACTTGTTTAAAGGAGGAAAAAGAATGAACAGAGTTGTTTATAGACCAACAGACAGGAACAGCACAAAAATACACTTAGCAAAGAAAAAGCACAAACTATTATGACACCTTTCAAAATAAAACATCACATGGTTTGTTTAAATCTCCTACAACAGGAGAAGCCTCCCCATATTGCCAAAACAAATGAAATACAAGTGTGGATGTGACTGTGCTGCAGTTCAGAAGGGGACAAAGGTTCACAGTGAGTTGCATGGACAAACAGAGCACAGGATGCTCTCCTGGCTTCCAGCAAGGCCAGACCACAGGCAGCAAAACCTCCAGCACCAGCCAACTGCCCTGTGTCACAGCACCTGGCAGTTCTCCCCATGCCTCTGCCATCACCAGGCAGGTGGGTGAGGGATGAAGGAACTGGGTATGAGAGAATTAGAACATCCAGGATCAACATATATATCTCCTCACCCTTTGCAAATGACAGAGAGGTCATTGCAGACACAGGCATGGACACATCTCTGCCATACCCCTCCATTCTCTCATTCCCCTGAGGCTGCAAAGTCTCGTGAGAGAGGAAGAAATCCCATGGCTCCATGCACCTTCCTTCTCCATCTCAAAGCAACCACCTGGTGCTGGGAAACAGCCAAATTCAGGCTGCCTGCCCATGGACTGGGCTGCTGCAGAAAAGCTCACCCTGTCCAGACTGCTAGAGGACAGTTTTTTAACCCTGTGCTAAAGGTCTGTTTCTGGCACTTTTCCACAGCTCTGAAACCTGGGTGGATGGCAGAGAAACAGCAAAAAGCAAGCAAAGGTGCCTGGGGCTGCTCCCCAGGCAGCAGCAGCACAGGCTCCAGGCTCCCCCTGCTCACAGCACTGAGAGGAGAGGCACCAATGTTTGGACAACTGGAACACATTTAGGGGGCAATTTTTCACAGGGCCTCCAGCCAGGCCATTTCCTATAATCACTGTTTTATTATCCAGGACACAACCCATAGACCAGCAGCTCCCCCCTACAACAAAGTCTCCTACCACCCCACTCCTACATGGACATCACCCACAGTGGAGCACCTACACACACAGGACACCTCCAGCATCTGTAAATGTGACTACAAATCAATGTCCACCAAACCTGTCACCTCCAAGTGAGTATCTCCCACCAATCCAACCCCAGCACCCTCTGCACTGGGGATCAGCTGAGCACTGCCACACACACTGCACACCCTGCCCCACTGGACAGCCAGCACTTCTTAGGAGTATTTTTTAGATGACAGACAACATAGAAAGCTTGTGTTTATATTGGCATGCAGCAGGCTAAAACACTGTAAGTGAAGTTATAAAGCAGCCTGAACACCAGCTAGGCAAAGTGTGTTTGGAACTTGCAGGTCAGTATTTTGGAGAGAGGCTTGTGAGTAGCTAATGTTGATGGTAAACTCTCCAGAGCAGAGGAGTATGGAAAGACAGCAGGGTTCCATCCTGGCAAGTGCCCATCCCAAAATCACTAGCTTTGGACAACCAGAGAAACATGCAAGTGGTGAGGATGAATCCTGTCCCTGTGTGTGGACAAGTGGGAAGCAGCACTGCCCAGACTTGGCATTCTGAATTTCTCATTTCCTCCTTGCACTTGAGGGTTTGTCTGCCTTCCTATAGGGAGGAAAAAAAACCTAGAAGTTGGAGGAAGTGGTGTAGGAAAAAGCATTTCAGTTCAAGATTTCACAGCCAAATTGCCATAGAACTCAGGAGGGTGTGTTCTCCAATCTGAAAGGATTAATCTAAAAGCAGGCACCTTCAAAGGGGAAACTTTTGCAATATGCAACCAAGCAAAGTTGAGTAGTATTTACAAGAATTACATTTAAGACTGCACCTCTGCTAATTTCAAAGAATGAGATTGTCCCAGCAGGTCCAAAAAAGACACCAAAGGAAAATTCACACAAGTTACTGCCCCATTACAAGCAGCAATATCAACACTACCCAAACCCTGCCTCCTACCCTGGGAAAAAAAAGACAGTCTCTTGCACATAAAACTTATCTCCAGGACAAAGCTTTAGGCAGATAATGCGTTTTCAAATGCAACTTGTGTATAACATTTTAAGAATCTGTAGCTCTATATCAAATTGTTAAGTCTCTTATGCTTCTCCTCCAAGCAAAGCCACTGTGGGATGCTACAAAACTGCCATGGCAGGTGCAAATAACCAACCATTGTGTCTGCACATCCAGCATGGTTAATAAAAGCTACACAGATGGCTGCAGTTTGAGACCTGTCCTTCAATCCTTAATCAAACTGAAAATGGAACCACGTGGAAGTGAACCATGCTCCTGGAATTGGATGTGACACGTCATCGTGTCTTGAGAGGTGTCCCCAGAATAGCAGGGCCTGCTTCTAGACATCTCCAAAATTATATGGTTGTGGCCTGAGAGACAACGTGCTGAAAACATAATGAGGGAGTGTAACATATTACATATGTTGTGGTCCTGCTCTGAAGCCAGAGGAGGCTGGGGCTGCAGGACTTGGGCTGCAGTACAGGACTTGGTTAACTATTAATGGATGATTCAGCTACAACAATAAGAGGTATTTCATGTGGTGCATTAGCACAACGGCACCCCGGTCCTTGACTTAGGCCTCTATGCATGCTAGGAAAAAAAAAAATATCATAGTACATCATTTAATAGCTGGCCGTACCAGGAAACAGGTTTTTTCCAGGGTGTGCAGGAAGAAACCCTTTGTTTCTTCTTGCACACCCTGAAGCCTCACACTCTGCTTCTTTCCTCACATGCCACTAAAAACCAGCAAGGGAGAGCTGTCAGGGGGTGCCCAGGTTTGCATGAAGCCACAATCCAGACCAAGGTGCTTTATTTATTTACTGTTATTCACCCAAGTTAAATTTTATGTTAAAATCACCCCCCTCACCCTGCATGAGGTGCTAATTCCTGCCCAGCCCAGGTCCTGCAGAGCTGATCAATCTGAAGCCAGGATTTTCCACAGATGGCTCTTCGAGGCAACATTAGTCTAAATTATCTCTGCTGCATCCATCCACATGACCCCATCCAGCTCCACACTGCAAGACAAGGGAGTCACACTGGGTGATTAGGTTAGCAGCACAAAATGATTGTGTTAAAAGCTGATGAGCTGAGCTAACTCAATCCAAGGTGTCTGGCAGGGCAGCCAACGAGATCAATTAAAAGCCCTGCAGCCCTAATTGAGAGTTTCTGGGTGCGGCTAGCATACCAGTCAGGGCCAATACACAAATCAGGGCCAATACACAAATCCTGAGCAGAGCTGGCTACCGAGGAATGAGAGTCATCATCCCAATTTGCAGCCACTCAAACTTCAAGACAAAATCAGAATCCCTCTTAGAGGGATCAAAGCACTCAGAACCCAAAGGCAGGCACTGCTCGGGCATGCCCAGGGTGGCACTCAGCAATTCCAGCTGCCCGGCACACCGGTGCGAGATGCTCATATATTCATGAGCCCAGCTGCAAGCACAGTCAGAAGGGCATTTCAGGGACAATTCTTGGGGGATTTGCCTCAACATGAAACCACCCTGAGCCCTTCCAGCAGGCTCTTCTGAAGCTGCAGTCTGGGACCATCCTTCCAATGCTCTCGGACTTCACTGCACCAGGTGAGGCTCACAACAAATAAAGCCACACTTCGAAGCACTTCTACATCTGCCTAAATCCCCATCAGAGACAGGACTCCAGCAGCAGCTTAAGCAGGGAAGTGAAATCTCATTCATGCTTGAGGAAGCATTTAAGTACCTGAAGTGCTTTGTTGAAGTGTCCGGGGTCTCAAACGTATTAGTTTACCACATTTAGCTTCTTCATGCCAGCAAGTGAAGGGATAAGACAATCAACCTCACATTTGCTCCTTAAATTCCAAGCAGGAAATCCAGCAAAGCTCAGCCACTCCCAAACCTTACATCCAGAAAACTGTAGAGCACTTTGCACAAGCAAAGAAAAAGTATTAAACTGTACCTAACACATAATAGTTGATTTTTCTAGAGAACACTTGATAGTGTGTTTGGTTTTTTTCCGACTGCCTACTGAGACACTGGTTCCCCTGTCCTGGGAATTTTCCCTCTGCAGCTCCTCCTCCCTCGGCTCCCAGACCATCCATTCTCCCCTTTTCAAACTGCACCCATTGTAAATGGCACTGAATATTAACACAGCCCATTGAGCACTTGCTTCTTTTGTATGGGACCCCTGCGTTTCAAATTGCAGTCACTGCAGAGAGGAAAAGTCTCAAAGTGATTAAATGCCCGTGAAGTTTCTCAAAAGGAGAGAGGAATATGCAGAGGAGGCCGAGGGGGTCCTAGAGCCTTTCACTAGAAGGCAGGGGCTTCTGCAAGAGCCAGAAGGGCTTCCTAAGTGGGGATATTTTTTCCTTTGTTATCAGTATCATATTTACTTTTAATCCCAGTCAAATGAACCAATTTCTGCCCGACTGTGGCTCCGTGTGGGATGGAGATGAGAAGCTCAGACAGCAGATGCAGAGGGCTTGCTGTTAACTGCTGCCCTCCTGTAGGAACTGATAAATAAATACTGCAGCATGCTGATGGTGGTCAGCGAATCCACCGACACATGTTCGCACAGGAAGGGCGGATTTACTTCCAAGCACATGCATTTATTTGTGCTTAAGCAGCAGGCCCGGAGAGGCACTGCTTTGTGAGGAGGGGCTCTGCTGTTACCCACCGGGGCCAAGCTCCAACCCAGGGACTGCACTCCCGCAGGGTGCAGAGCCATCCTGCAGCCCTGGGGATGAGGACTGTCCAGAGCAGGGTCACCAGCAAGGATAGTGCTGCAGGAAGCACCAGATCCGTGTGTCACTGCAAGCCATGCAGGAGTTCCTTGACAAGCACCACCAGCTCCCAGCACTGTCCCACCTGAGCAGGAGAACCTCCTTGGAGCACCACCCAGGAGAGAGCTGCTGGCTTCACAGGCTGCCTTTGGGTTTCCACTGTTGCCCCAGGAGGAGGGAGAGGGACCAGCCACCTGCACCAAGCCACATCCCCCTCCCAAGCCATCCTTCCCAGAGCTGCAGCCCCCCCAGGCAGCCAGCACACACTGAGCTCCACAGCTGCACGGGGCCAGGAGCCCAGGGTGACCATTACTTAATCTTTGTTCCATTATTTCAGCAGGCCTGGAAAGCAGGACACGCAGGAGAGGCACTGCCAGCAGCAGTCCCCCCCTCCCAGCACTGTCAGCACTAGAGTCCCCCCCACCACCTCCTCTTCCAGCATCTGCAGGAGCAGACTTACTCCAGAGCCCGAGAGCAAGTAATGCCCTTCTCCCAAAAAATTCCATGCAACCAGCATCAGCAGAGCCCCTTACCAAGCAAGCAAAGCAGCTATCCTAACATGTGAAAGCAAAGCAACAGGACCTGACACATGAAAACCCTAGTTTAGCAAGAAATTGACAGGTAGTTTTATGAAACAAACAAGTTTCATTGAACAAAATCTTTGTGTATACACTTGAGCACAGAAAGAGACTACTCCTGACTCCTAATTCAAATGCACTTCCAGACCCTGAAACCACTGACAGGCACCCACAGGACTCTAAAAAGCATTCAGACACTTTGCCCTGATCTCTCCAGAGAGCAGCAGCACCGTGCAAAGAGCCAACACGCACGCAGCTGGTGCCTCGGGGCAACTTATCCATATAGCCAAACCCTAGAGCCTTCCTGGGAACCAGAGAGCAGCTCTTAGCCCATCTCTCTTGGGTACTTGAGGATGCTGCCTGTTCCCAGGCATGCCAGGCACACGCACCCTGACCCAGAAGCATCCTCATGCACGGATAGTCAGTATCCCCCAAAATATCCCCGAGACATTTGGGTAAAAGTGCTCAATACTTCTATGGAAAATAAAAACTTTCTTTCCTGCAGACCATGCTAGCAATGAATTAACTATTCAACCACAGCCTCACGGTCCCTAAATCTTGTCACCAAAAGCTGTACGTAAAATATTGCTGTTTTGTCACTAAATAGGAAAGGAAAAAGCCCTCAGTCATCCACGATGCCTAAAGGAAATATCTCTTCTGTCACTCCTCAAAAATGCGTGGAGAGACAAAAGCAGAGGATACAGTGGATGTGCCACATCAACACCGCTGGAGCTTTGGCTTTTTTGGGGCACCAAGCATTCTGTACTTAAGCTTAGCCCTAAACTTTATGCCATACATAACACTCTACTGTAAAAACAAACTTCAGACTTAAACACCACAAGACACAAAGCACCTCCAGCAGCTCCAAAGGGAGGCACTGCAAAGGAGCTCTGTGCACATCAGCTGCCCAGAAAAGTTTGACTGTCCTGGCTTTCCCCTTGGATCAAGGACCCTTCCCAGCTGCAGCTGGGTGCTGGATGGGATGGGTCATGGCAGTGTTGCAACGTGCCCTGTGCAGCAAGTCAAGAACACTTATATAACTGGTACACAGTGCTGAGCTGCCTGTTGCTTTTAAGAAAAACAAAAACCCAAACAAAACAAGACAATAAAAAACCCAATCAAAAACTATCCATGCCATACTACATTAAATGTGAGAGACTGCAGTCCCTCTTCATATCAGCTATTCCTTCTGAAAGCTGGGGAGAAAAATTACAACTCCTAGCTGTGCTGCCAGCAGAGAAATAACAATGGTTTCAAAAAGCCCCAGTGCTTTTCCTCGGTACTGATAGTCCTGTTGACAAAATACGCGGAGTGATTAAGTTTGTTCCAGAACCCTCCCCGGCTGCCGAGCCGCATTTCCAACCCGACAAACAAAAGCTTTATCTCCAACACGCTGAAAACCGACTCCAAGCACTGCCTCAGCATTGTGGCACTCGTTAGGAATAAAGATAAACTGCTAAAGAGGGATTGTTCAATAGCGCCTTAATGAAGTTAAAGCAGTGCCACCAGAGTCACTGGAAGCTGGATTTTATCTCGTCTCCTATTAGCGATCGAACATGCCCAAGCTTATCACCCCGGGGAGCAGACACCTCCGGCGGGATACAGCCTGCCCAGCAGGGACCGAGATGAGGGATGCACAGCTCCAAAAATCGCCTGTCTCTACCCAGTTTATGGCTGGAGAACCCGCACCCCCCGCGCTACACTCCCGCATCAGGCATGGACCACTGCAGACCTTAACATTTGCTTTCTTTAAAATGGCACGTTGAAAAAAAAAAATTAAAACCCAAAAAGCAACAGAGATACTCGCACAGAGGTAACTTTTCGCTAGCACATAGTGCTTTTATAGAGAACATTAAACCACTAAAGAAGTGAGTTTATCAACTCTCCTCACAAAAAAAAAAAACAAAACCACATTTCTTTGTTCATTTACAAATGAATTAATGATCCCACAATGCCTGCAAAACATGCTTCATCTTTGTGATCCTAAACTGAAATAAGTAATTTTAAGTAGCTTTTAGTAACTATAAACAGTATTACTCTAAAAACAAAAGTATTTGCAATAGCCACAATCTCTTAGCTATGTAGAAGGAAAAAAGCCTTAATGTTGCTTTTTCAGATACAAAAGCCATCGTTTAAACCAACTCGTGTTAGTTTGTAACATACACAGTTACAAACTATATTCTAAGTGTCTAAAAGACCAACAACCCACAGGTCCATAGAAGATTTATACGTGCTCTTACTTCACTAAAAAAATTTGGACTGAACACAAGACACTCCAAAACCTGCTCCATTTGAAGAAGACACTCCTGGGTATTAGCACTCCGGAAAAAAACACTCAATAATAAATTTGTTCTGTCTGGGTTATTAACGCACTTCCTTGAACGAACAAAGATACACTGTCTCATTTAAAGAGGTGCATGGGAATGATGGAATTGTTAAAAATTACTCTGAAAGGTGAGGGGAAGATCCTTCAGAGCAACAGGTGAATGGGATAAGTCAGGGCTTTAATGCAGAGGCCACACGTTCCTCTCAATATGAGACATGATCATTTCATGTAAAACAAGACATTTCTGCAGCTAAAAGTGAATACCACCAGGAGAACCCGACAAACCTCTAATAATTCTTCTTAATAAGGAGCTGGATGATCTCCAGCAACACTTCAGTGACCGTCCTCTCTCCTGGCAGAGCTGAGGAGTATCTATTATGACCAGGGGTTTTAGAGATTCGATGATCTATGAATCCGTTCAAACAGCAGAAAGGTCCCGCAACAGAAGCGCTGTTTCCCTCTCCCTTTCTGGATACCGATTTCCCGAAGTTAACTAATAGTTCAGGGCACTTATTTTCACAGGTTTGTGAGCGCACACATACTCTCAGTCCTCCTAGACTATTAAACGACTCAAACTCAATGCTGAGCACACTTCTCGCGCCGAATCTCCTGAGCTTCAAGTGTCTGATGTTTTATTTCAGCTTCTACGAGCCCAGAGCAGCGGTCACACAATGGGAGCGGACCCACTGCACTTCCCGGGACAGTGACACCGTCCCGAGCTTGGACACGAACCTGAGCGCTTTGAAACACCCTTTTAAGGGATAAAAAAACATCCCACGGTGCTGCAGCAACCACCAGGTGCGGGGCTCTAAGCTCAGCTGCCACCCAGGACATACGATACACCGCAGCTTAATAACTTCGCTACACACGCAAGTACTGCGGGAGCGCAGCCAGCCGCGCCGCCTTTACTGGAAAACACCTGGATTTTACCAAAACTCCCCCAGAAGCCCTCGACTCCCTTTCGATCCCCTCGAATTTCACAGCCTAAAAAGTTGGCAGCATTAAAAGCCAGAAGAGCGGCCGCGGAGCTAGGGTCCGGATTCGGGTACCCGGGCGCGCCCCGGGACGGTCGGACAGATGGACGGACGATGCCCTAATAAGGATTCGGAAGCCCAAGCTGGCCGTTATCTCCAGCAGATCCCATCGCTAAGAGACCAAAGCCGCTCCCGGCTCCCTTTCCTCCGTGACACCCGGAGGCCAGACCCACACGAGACCGAGATACGGGGAGCCCCGAACCACAACTTTTCACCCGGGACCAGCACCGCACCCGACACCTCCATCCCCCCCATCCCCGTTCCGGGTGGGCTCCCGAGGGGACACCAGATCACGGGACAAGCTCCGCACCGCGCAGCCCAGCGCCTGCAAGGCGGTAGCGGCCACTTCGCTTAAATAAATAACCCGGAGTTCCGCGGGGATTTTTGTTTAAAGTTTCCCCGTCCTTGACAACAAGCCAAAGAGCGCTGGTTTGGCCGCCCGGACCCCGCGCATCGCCCTCGGCCCGTCCCGCCCGCGGAGCCCCCCCGGTACTCACACGTGCCGCGGCCAGCGGGGCAGGTCCCGGGGCAGGGCGGGCAGTGCCAGTCCGCCGCNCGCGGCCCGGCGTGCCCCCGCCGCAGGCACAGCCCGCGGGACAGCCGGCGGCGGCCGAGCCCAGCAGCCCCAGCAGCAGCAGCGCCGCCGCCGCCCGTGACGGCAGCGCCATTTTGTATCCGGCACCGGGGAACGTCCGCGGCGGCAGGAGGCGGCAACAGCGCTCACGCCGCGGGCGCTCAGCGCCGCTCCGCCGCCCGCAGCATCGCTTCGGCCGCCGGCCCCGCGGGGCGCTACGGCACCGGCATCCACCGGGCACTGCCGGGCCGGTCGAGTCCGCGTCCCCGCCGCGGGAAGCNCGTTGGCGACACCGCAACATGTATCCGCGCCGCCCCCCGCGCGCCCGCCCATTGGCTGCCGGGCGGCCCCCGCCGCGCCGCCATTGGTCAGAGGCCCCTCCCGCCGCGGCGCTGCGCCCTTCCATTGGTGCTTACTGCGTGTCAATCACGAGCGCGGGGCCCGCCCCCTTTCCCACTCCAGGTGTGAATGCGGGCGGCCGCCCCCCCTCCCGTGCTGCCCCTCTTAAAGGGGCCGCGCCCGGCGCTCGCTGCCCACACTGCCGAACCCTCCCTCCCTAAATCCGGACAATCTGCGGGAACACCACGGCCTGAGGGCATCCCTGCACCCCTGGCTGTGCTTCTCCGGACGACACGAAGCGGCCGTGGGGCTGCACTCCGCAGGGACACGCGGGGCAGGAGTGGAGCAGTTATTCACGCGTGTTCCAGAGCACACCTGAACAGAGGATGCGCTGCCCAAATGTGCCCTTACGCGTGGAATCCCAGCACAGGGCAGATGTGGAGGAGCACCCTGCCCAAAGCGGGTCGAGCTGTGACTCACCAGGGAGCTGCAGCAGCAGCAGCAGCACGGGCACGGCTCATTTTAGAGCATCGATGCGCTCCGGGGGCTGCATTGAGAGGCTGCTCCCGAGCTTAGTGGAGAGCATCCAACTGGCTTCGCTCAAGTTTGGATGTGGCCCAACACAGCATTTAGGGAAGGAAGCTCTTGAGGAGTGTTCAGCGCACCCACGGCGGACGGGAGAGTGATTTAACCCCTTACAGCAGGAGTTCCGTGGGGAGAAGGGGGATATTTTAGGGAGAGAAACATATTACAGGCCAGTCCTGCTTAACTTTAGTTTAAATCTGCAACCTTCTACTGCAGATTCCTCCTGAGTGCAGAGACAGAGCCATATTTCCTTCCTATAACAGCACAGGGTATTGCACTGCAGGGTGCTCCAATCATGCTGCTCATCCCAAAATCCTGCATCTCTTCCCAAAAAACAGGCTGCACAAGGGCAATGGCATTTCAGGCTGTTCAGAGTGGCACCTAAGCTGTACAAACTCATGAAAGGCACCAAAGCTGGACTGGTGTAACCTAGAGAATAGGTTCAGCTGAACAAAATAAACAGATATGATGTTGAATTTGCTGGTAAGCCCAACCAAAGAAACTCCATTTAGCCCACAGGTTGTGAAAGTCCCATGTCTCTTCCAGTGTCTCTTCCCCATGCAGGACATGGGGTTTTGACAGCCTCACGAGTCTCATGAGGAGGATGAAGGCACGTGTGTTCTCCATATCCATGTGTAAGAACCAGCAGCAAGAAAAAGCAGCACACTGGAGCATTATCAGCAACTGACAGAAGACGAAGGCAGGTGACAAGCCAGCCTTTAGAGTGATGAGCAACCTGGCTTTTGAAGCCTGGGCTTCAGCATTCCTTCCTGTAGTCCCAAAACTGGGCAAAAATCTTGCAACATCAGTGCTCACAGTGATTAATTGCTACCTTGATGATGTGAGAGGAGACACATTTTTAGGAAGCTATCACTCTGGATGAGGACATTCTCACTCCCTGCCTATTCTTATTTTCTTCTAGATTTCTTACAAATTGGTCAGTGGAGCCATGAATTATTTTTTTTTACACAGTGCACAGGGATTTTCTAGCTTGCTCCGCCTGCTGCCTGACACAGACAGCAGTCAAGTCTTCTGCTGGACCCAAAAGCACTTTCATGGACAGGATTTCGCCTGCTCAGTGGGATGGTATCATAGAAGTAAATAATTTTGCTTCTCTGCTGGACCCAAAAGCACTTTCATGGACAGAATTTCTCCTGCTCAGTGGGATGGTATCATAGAAGTAAATAACTTTGCTTCTTTTACAGTGTGTTCGTATTTGACAACCAGGCTTTTCAATTAACTTTAACAATTCATCTTAATATTTTTCAATATTAGGGAAAGATGGTAAGTATGGGGTTTCCCATAGGGAGAGAGAGACATCCAAAAGCTTTAGATAATCTTTATAAAACAGAAAGCTAGAAGCAACTCTACTGGAATCTGGGTCCAACCACCTCATATGAGCACAAGATATCCTTGCACAGAGAATAAGGACAGCTGGAAGGAAATGAGACTCTCCTCAGTTGTGCTCTCCCTCGTCCCCGAGTCAATGCCTGTGCTGGAGTCTGTGTGCAGCATGGAGGATGTTTCTTCCTCAAACCTCATTAAATCTAATTAAAAAGCTTATAAATGTATTTATGAAAACAAATTTTAAAATGGCAAAGGCATGCCAACACGGAAGATACTTCTAATTCTGCCGGTGTCTTTTTGTGGATTTGGAGTTAGTTCAGAAGTGCACACTTGGAAGGTAATTGCTGACAGCATGCAGAATCCATCAAGCTATAATTAACACTCTACTATTATTCTAATTGCCTCACTCAAGCTTCTGTGTTTTTTAATTGTAGAGCAATTTGCCAATAGAGAATTTAATTGCAATACATATTTTATACATTTGGGGACAAAGTCCCATTATTTCCACTTCAGCAAAAATGTTCCTCAGTTTTTTATAGCTTGCTTTATTCCTTTCTGGGATTTTTCAGGCTTTTTTTTTCCCCCTATACAGGAATTTGATTGCAACCTCTTGTGAAATTAGCAATGGTATAATATCCAGGAGTGCCTGGAGGCTTCAGTTTGGATCATGACTCTATTAAGCTAGGAACTGTACATACATGTATCAGACACAGCCCTGAGGAGCTTGAAATCTAAACAGAGAAGACAAACTGAGGTGAGAACAGAAGTATTATCCTGCTTTACAGCTGGGGAAGCAGCCCCAGATGATTTACCTTAGGTGACCCCAGGCTCCTGGGGCACAGCCAGGAACTCACACGAGCCCTGGGCTCAGGGCACCCTTCATCTTCAATATGAGCTGAGTTTCTGCCTCCTGGTTCCTGCAGAAGTATCTCTCCATGATTTGATTTGCAAGCTGGACCTTCCAATTAACTTCTCACCACCCAGGATCTAGAGCTGCTTTGCACAGATGCCTTGGCTTTCAGAGCAAGACCCAGCTTTGAGGAAGAGCCCTGGTGATCTGCAGAGCACCCCAGAGGTGTCACACTGGGTGGATGACAATGGCAATGCTGTCAGGCTTTGGAAAAGATGCATTTGACTTCTCCTGGGGCAGGCCGAAGGTTGGAGGCAGCAAAAATAGAAAAGGATGGACCTTTTTTTGCTTTTTTTGACCATCCTTGCATTTGACATTTTTCATTCACTCCTCCATTCACTTCTATTTGCAGGGCTACAAACCCATCTGTAACATTTGTCTTCTAATAATTTTCGTGGTGGCTTTACACTCAACACTAGTGGTATTGAGGTTTGCAAAATGACTGCTGCCATGGCTACAACCCCTTGTATTGTCATCCTGGTGCTTTGGGGTGTCAATCATTGTCATGATGCCAAATGCTTTAAAAGTTTTCAACAGGTGTGTTGTGGAGACAGTGTACAAAGTTGCAGTGATTATTCAGCACAGCAACAGTCACATTAATACATCTCTAGCAGTGGCCTTTGGTATTAGCTGCTCATGATTTGGCTCCTGCCATCCCAGTTGCAAGAGATGGTTTCTCTGGTACAACCAGATCAGCCACAGCATCAGCATTCCAGAGGTTTATTAGTTGTTCTGGTTGTACCAGACCTGCAAGGACAATTTTATGGCTTGCTGCCACCCACAGCTGGTGTCTTGTCTCTCTTGGATCTCAACCCTGCTCCTCAGAGCTTGTTTTGTTGGTACAACCTGCAAGATGCATGACGTGATCCACGAGTGCCTGGAAGCACTGGCTGGTGATAACATCACCTCTCACTGCTTACATGGCTGAAGCCATTTCAGCTTAGCAGGAGGCAGCATACGACAGTGAGAACTAAAGGAAGAGATGATCAAATCAAGCTTCAGTATAGGGTCACTAACAGTGCTGACATGAAAGCTTGCCTTGGCCTCAAACTCTGAAGTTTACCTTGCAATGACACATAAACCTATTCTTCTCTTGAAATTAGAGGCTGGTGCTTGAACTCTGGTCCTCCAGGAACACAAGGTCTTTGATCAAGACCAGATCATGCTTCATTAATGTGAAAGTTCACTCGACTAGCTGCTGTCATTTCATTTTTCACAGGCAATGAGTTAAATTGCTTTCTCAGCCCGGGACTGACACAGGCAGTTAGTAAAAAATGGTGCAAATAAGTAGATCCAATTAACTAAATCCAAGTTCTGTCACAACTTTGCTACGTCCGATTCTTTTTTTTTCCCCATACTGAAGGACTTCTCATAAAACTGTTGTATAAACGTATAAATGTGTATGTGTTTATCTCATCTTTCTAAAAGCAGACTATCAAAACAGCATGACAGCAGTTTCTTGTCAAGACAGAAGAGAGAGAGAAAGAGACAGCACTAGAATATTGCCTTAGAATATTGCCTTAGAATATTGCCTGCCATTTGGATGGGCAAAATACGTGGTGAGAGTGAGGGTTTGAACGTAAACCTGTAGTACTCAGACTTGGACATTACAAAGCTTAAAAGCTTTTTCTTTTTTTTTTTTTTTTTTTTTTTTTTTTTTGGTAGACAAGGCAATGATGGACTGACTCCAAGTGCAGGAAGAAAGCTGGTAGACCTGAAGTCTGAACACTGTCTGCTTGGATCACACATTTCAGCATAACATTACACTAATCACGTTTGAACTCCAAAACCCAGAGGTTTCCCTGAGCCCAGGGAAAGATTTGGCCCCGTGTGCAAGCTGGCAGGTTTTGGGCTTTACTCCTCAAATCTTGGCTTGGACTCAGATCTGTGCCAAGCCTCCAGCAGCAAGAGCAGAGCTGGAGCCACAGCTGTTCCTAGCAGTGACTAGTGCTAGCAGTGTTTATGCTATGAGGAGCTCTATTAACTGGCATAATAACCATAATTACATGGTGTAACTTCTGCTCGTTGCTCTCACCTCTAGGCTGAGAGGGAAGCATGAAGTTCTTGCAACCCCAGAGGAATGTGTTAGATGAAAAGATGCAAGTGGAGCAAGGAAGCTGGAATCCTGCTGCAGATAAAATTGGAGTCACCTGCCTCTGCTCAGAGAATAAGAGAAAAAAAAATTAGGAATCTTGGGAGGAGAAGTTTAATCCCTTCCAGATAGGGATGCTTTAAACCAAGACTATTTCTTCACTCTGGATAAGTCTCTAGAAAGGGCTAGAGACTCCATGTGCAGCTGAAAAACAGCAGATGCCTTATTTTACTGTAAGCTCTTGCCTCCATGTAAGTGGGAAAATGAGTCATGAGCTTGCTTAATGAAAGTAATGGACTCCAAGGTGTTTCCAGACTTAAGTTTGTATTTCCTTGCTGGTGGCTGTTGACTTGGCTTCCAGTGACTTTCATGGCAAAAAAAGGTAACTCACCCTGCCCCAAAACAACCCCAACCTCTCTGTGGGCTCAGATAAGGAAAAACCCATATAGAGTAAGTGCAGGGTGACCTCTGAAAAAAAACTGCTAAACTGAGTATTTATATTATATTAATAATTAATAAACATATTTCAATATATAATTAAAAACATATTTATTTAATAGCTCACTGTCCAGTCTTTATTCTGCAGATGAAGGGCACCATCAGCAGGGGTGGTCTCTGCCTGGCAGGGTTTACAAGGCAAGTTTAGCTGAGGGTTGCACAAGTTAGGGCTGTTCTCAGAGGTCCAGATCCCATATAACAATTAAAGGAAGATTATTGCAGAATGACCAGCAGCCAGACTTTGGAAGGATCTGGCAAGCAAGCACTGCCTTACAGGTCAGAGCTATTTTTTCCCAACTTGTGTCCTTGATCTTTATCCATACTGGAAGTGGGGAAAGATACCTTGTGACAACTTTTATTGGGACTCAGTTACTGCCTCTGTGATTACTATGGGCTGTTACTACCAAACTGTCTTTTATTGCTTCATCTGGCTGGAAGATATTAAGATTTGTCCACTGCTTCATCATACTTTGATCCCTTGTTTAGGAAAGAAATCTGTTTCCTTGCTTGAGTGCCTCATTCTTGGCTAGGGATTGAACTGCAGGCTGATATTTCTGTTTGGCCCTTGAAGCCAACTATTAACCACACTTCTCATCCTGCTGGTACCACCCAGGAGTGCATCAATACTGCAATACAAATGGCACAGCATCATTATATGAAGAACAAAATATGTGGCAGGGCCCTGCTGTGGCTTAGAGGCTCTGAGAAGAATCTCTCAAAATATCTTAGACATCTGCCATGTGTAAAATCTCATGATTGTTCTTCAAATTCTTCTGTGGATACATCAGCCTCTCCTCCACTCCTCTATTGGTCTCCCTGTGCCAAGACATGTGTTCTTACCAGCAGAGTGTGACACAAGGCTTGTTTTCCTCCACAGTTATTCTATTTGTTCGGTACCTGAAGTATGATCCTCTGATTTGAGACACCCTAAATCACTCTCATAGTGCACAGTTGGGATGACATGAAGGATTATGGCTTCATGTGGGAATAAGGAAGAGCAGATGAAGGCTTAGTAGACACAGATCCCAGTTTATGCCAATACCATAAATAATTAGAAACAGGGGAAGCAAGTAGATGGAAAATGTCTCAAGCTTCTCTCGGAGTCTGCCATGGCACATGAATGAATCTCTGGCAATATCACACCATCACTGCAGTAGCTGGACAACTTTGTCCACAGATCCAGTGATGGATGTTTAGAATTTGTGCATAAGCTCAGTGTGTCTTCAGTGACACCCATTTCTCAGCACATGCCTCCATCTCCCACAGGATGTGAATGACCATGGGAAGTTCCAGGGATGCAGAACAACTGTTTCCATTGTTTCCATTGCAATCCAGGAGGATTGCATTCCTTTTGCCTTAAAGATGCTGCTTCCATCAGCTCTGCAGAAAGGGACACTATAATGAAGAGCTCACACAGAAATCATGAGATTGAATCCTTTACCAGCTTGTGATCAGAGGTAGCATTGTGTGAAGAGGCACAAGTTGCTTTATGCCCCCTGCCACCCAAATTTTAAAAAGAAAATACCCTCAAAACTGAAACACTCCAGCATGATGTAATTTGTCTCTTGGATTAGAAGAAACTACAAAGAACTTTTAGCCTCACACCTGTGCTGGTCCAGAGAGGAGCTAAATTCAGCTAGGATTTATTTTTGTTCTTTAGCTTTCATATTTTTCTCCAAGAGGTCTACATTACTCCCTTCCATCCCACTCGGCCAAAGCCTCTCCATTCTGGTCACCCTGGACAATATATTCTTTTGGAGGATCCAAAATCAGACACGTCAACGGTAAGAGCAGACCAAGCAACCTCCTCTGCTCCTCAAACAGCTACAGCAGTTTCATCTGCTCCTGGGGCACCGAGAGGGAGCTCTCCCTGAGGACAGCTTAGGGAGCAAGCAATGTCCAACAGAGTCCCCAAACAAGAAGGTGGAAGAAGAGAACAAAAAATGCCACTCTTACTTTCCACTTACCCCCCTTGTGATGAGGTTTTTGCAGTCACTGACTCCAGCTGGCAACAATGCAGTAAATAGCCATATGCCCTGTACACAGGCTTGCTGAGAGGAGGAAGAGGAGCTGAACTTCTTCCCTTCTGCTACATCACCACCACCTGCTGCTGTACAAGCCCTTAGCTACACAAACCATCCCTCTGAACTAGGGCTGTCTGCAGCAGAGGTGACCTCTGCTCTCTCCAACATGTATGGAGTGCTTGGGTCCCTGGATGGGCTATACCTGTGGGGAGAAAACCAACTGTGGGCTACTCACCTCCCAGGCACCACCTGAACTGCCCCAAGCCTTTATCCTTCAAGGGAGCCTTGAGGGTGAAATGGCAGATGGTGGGTTGCTTTTTTGTTTTTTCCATTAGGATCTTGCTGGCTATTTTGCCAGAAATGCCAGAGCTACAGCTCAGGTGACTCCTTGTTTCTGGCCCTAGGACTTGTCCTTTTCTGGGGAGAAGGGAATGTGTCTGGGGCGTGCTGGAGCCTTATGATGCTTGGAATATCTGTCATGGTCCCAAGCTACCATGTGAGGGGTGTGTGAAAGAGATTTGCTTCTCTTGTTAAATGCTATTTTATCAAGCGCTATCTTGTTTTGGGCTGTTTACCTCCAGTTTGACTAATAATTGCTGAATGGCTCTGAGCTCCTGCATTGTGTGTGAGGTGTTTCCTTGGGACTTCAGATGCCTCCTCTGCTTCTGTACAGAGCCCACACGTGGATGTGGTCAGGAGGGGCTGCTGGTTCTAGTGCAGGAGCATTTTCAGACTGCTTCCATCAGGACTGATGATTTCCCTTGGCTCTTCGAGGGCTTCGAGGCTTAGGCAGTAGTTCTCCTAGATGTGTTCCCTTGGCAGAATGCAGGAGAGGCAAGAGAGGTGTGTGTGTGTACCACGGTGCTCTAGGCAGTGCCGAGCTTTGCCCAGCTCCTCTCTGAGATACCCAGATTGTGTAGGCTGGGGCAGCTTCCTCACACATGGCAGCCTCCAGGTGACTGGAATCCTCCCACAGATCATCCATAATTTGATAAAAGTTGGCTCTCTGTGCTAACACAAGGCAGCACGCTGGAAAAAGCCATTAATCACGGAAAGGGTCGGTGCTGCTGAGTGCGCACCTGCGAGGCTGCAGCCTTGGGAAACAGCATTTGAGCAATCTGCAAGGTCTGACAGAATGCCTGGGAGTTTTTCCCATTACATCACTACTGGGGCCAGCACAAAGGCTATCTGGGTTGCTCAGGGAAGTGTATTGTGGAAAACAATTCTACTTTGATGACTGATCCAGGCATTTATTTAGGCAAAGCTGAAGCTGTTGCATTGGCTCATTTGATCTGTGCTGTTAATGGCAGACAACTCAGTGCATGCTTTTGTTATACTTGCTCTTGCTTGCAGAAGTTCTTGAGATTTTTTTTTACGAACGAAACCATCTATCCCTTCACATGGCAATCGTGCCAGTGTCACAACCTTAATTATCACTCAGATTTTCCAGATGGGATTTTTTCCAAAATCTGGCTCGGAAGAATTTGCCCAGGTTTAAGGAAGTCAGTCACTGAACATGATACTGAAAAGCATCTGTGTGTTAGAAGAAAATAAAAGACAGGATGCAGCGTGTGCAGGCATGGGGTGAAAATAAAACAGCTATTTAATTTCTAGTTGCATGCTTTGCTTCTGCACCAGTAATGTGCCAGTAGCCCCCGTGTCCTTTTGCAGCATGCTGGTTCCCTGGGAGAGAAGGAAATCTGGTACATGAATCACACCGATCTCTGTGGCTGTGGCTGGAGCACCTTGCAAAACATTTACTTTTTTTTTTTTAACATTCATTCTCTGTTAACATTTCTCATATGGTAGTGGCTGTTCTTAAAGGTTTGATAAATGGTTTGAATGAAAGACTTGCAGGAATGGCCAACTGACCCCTTTGAAATTTTGTTTACTCTCTATCTAGATATTAATTAACTAAGATAAACTGACCTTCTGAAAAAAATCCCAAAAAACAAGTCTGGCTTTCAACAATGTAATATATGAAAATAAAAGGTGAAACTTGGTGGGAGAAACTGACAAATGGATGTTAGGCTTTCCTCAGGTTTATATCATATGCTAAAACATGGTGTCACCGCGGGATTTTTCTGTGTCATCAGCATATCAGCAGTTTTATTCTGTTTTAAATTTCTTCTAAGGGTTAATGTTTCTCACCCTCAAAGCTGTGGGAGAGGAAGGGGCTTTCAGCTCCTTATTTTAGAGGAATTCTCAAAATTCTCATTTTAGAGAAAGGCCAATGTAAATAGCAAGGCAGTACTGGTTGAAATTTCAAGAACCCACAATGAGGAGAAATCTTCTCCACTCTTCCTTAAGGTAAAGTCACAGGAAATAAATCTTTCCTCCTAACCTGGTCTTTGAAAGCCTCAGCAAGACTTGTCCATAACTGTTTCTTGCATAAGAGGCAGTCCTGGTCCAACTCTACACTCCCAGCTCCACCAGCACTGCCAGGGCAGCTCCAAAGGGCTCTGCTCCTGCTCTTTCTGCAACAAGTCAAACAAGCAGTGGGCACTGAAGACTTTCAGAGTTTCCAAAAACCAGGAGGACAGCCCAGGGCATAGCTCCAGCCAGGATTCTCTTGAATGCATCTCCTAAAACCCTGCACACTCTAATAGGGAGGATCATAGAAGTGGAGTCTGGACAGCTGGAAGTCACGTCTTTGGGCTAATGGAGTGTGCAGATTTGCATTGTGGTGTATTTGATCCAGACTGAATGTCAGCCCATAAGGGTGCTGACAGAGCCCATGCTGAGAGTCCCCTCCACAATGTCCCTCATCAGAGCAGTCTTTCCCATCCTCTGCCTTCTCTGCTAGATCATTTATCTGCTTTATGGGCTCCAGGAATGGCACATCACCATCTCTTCCTAGTTCTTGCAATTAATTTCCCACGAACATTACAGGGTGTGTCTATTTTATCTATTTATTGATTTTTGCAGAAAGGTTTTTTACCTTGCTTTAATGTGATCTGAAAAGCCTGCTGCAGCGTGAGGCTGGAGGAAAGCAGGGCTGTGTGCGTGCCTGGTATTGCCTGCATGCACCAGACCCTGCAGCTACTCATTCCTTCTCATGCAGGCAGCTGAGAGCGTGACAATAGCACTTGGATATCATCCCATCCCCTCCCCCTTAAACCTGAGTGCTGTCTTCCAGGTGTTACAGACGTTTTTGAAGTCAAAACACTTGCCAACTCCAATTAAACTTGTGGTTTGCAGACAAATTGGGAGCTGGCCGGAGAGGAAGCTGGTGGGAGAACAGCTTTATATGTGTACAGGGTTCCAGGACAGCTGAGTTCCCAAAAATTTTGTAGAAAAAGTCATCAGGGCAGAGATGAGACCATAGTGATCTGGTAAGAAAGGTATAAATGCACAGCTGCATAGTGTCTGCAGTGGAGGACTCAAGAGTAGGGAGCTGCTGTGGTTGGGTAGGGGCAGCTCCTGTTAGACGTTAAAAATTGGAGAATTCAGATTTCATTTGTCCAGCTCATGGACCCAAAGCCTGGTCTCAGTGCCACCTCTCTGGCTGTCCTGCCTGCAGGGGCTGGAAGTAGATTCTGCATGGGCACGGTCTGCTGATGGTTTTTTACAATGACAATGGTAAAACATTGGCACAGGTTGCACAAAGCGGTGGTGGATGCGCCATCCTTGGAAACATCCAAGGTCAGGTTGGACAGAGCTCTGATCTGGTTGAAGATGTCCTTGCTTGTTGCAGGGGGGGTTGGACTAGATGAACTTTAAAGGTCCCTTTAAACCCAAACTATTTTGTGATTTCTTTTTTGGGAGGGAGGGGGTGGTAACCTCTACATTTTCCCTCCTTCCCTCTCTATTTTGACTGCTACAACCTCCAATCCTTCCTTCTCCCTTATTCAGTCCTATATTCCCCACTTATTCCCTGCAGTATCTGGTCAGAAAAGCACTGATTTACTCTCACCTCTTTGCAAATGATTTCTGGACATTTGAGGTCTCCTTCTATGCACTGTTAATCAAGTTAAGAGGTAGCTTGGGTTCATTTGTAATGTGTTTCTTTAAAACAGAGTGGGAAAGAACTTTCCCAAGCTGGGAATATTTCAGACACCTTTTGAACAATGTTTTTCAGATTACATAGTGACCATGTTCAAGCACTTGGGTTTTGTTTGGGGACAAGGGAGAAGTTCTTTTGATCCTTTTCCTACTTGCAATGTAGGGAACAGACACATTATGAACAGCTACATAGAAAAGACCTTCAATTTTGGCAGTCACTTGAAATGGGACACTTCACCTGGATTTAAGAAATGGATCAAAATGGCATCAAAATTAAACATTTCCTGCAAAAATGTTCATTGTGAAAATATTTATTTTTTTCTGTGGGAAAATATTATATAGTGAGGAAACTGCTCATTAGTTCTAGCATTTGATACTATTGGAGAAGTCTTTTACAGATTGAAAAAAATTGCTTTCTTTTTTTTCATTCACTCTGCCAGCCAAAGTGGAATGCGAGACTAAAGTCAGACACAAAACCAGGAGGAAGCGGTTTATTAGACTAGGGGTGAGTTTTGCATCTCACTGTCCTGCTTTATTGATCTTTCCAGCCTGGCTGACAGCATTGCAAAAGCACCCACAGAAAATGTGTCCCTGGTGTTGCAGTGTTTCTCCCCAGGATCCCAGTTCAGCTCTGGGGGATTTCCAACCCTCTTGCTGCAGTTTTTGCTGTTCTCTGCCTGCAGGCACCACAACCAGCTCCCAAATTGTGTGTGCGCCTCGCCTTGTGCCATACCCTGTGGGATTTTTCTAGCTGCACCCTGTCTGCCAGGCACAACTTTCATTTACTGCCCCTGCTAGACCTGTAAAAGCTCCATGCTGTGTCTCTGAAAGCCTTAGAGAGAGCTGTGCTGTGGCAGAAGAGAAATGCCTGATTGCCGTGGTGAACGTGAGGATAAAGAGGATTGGGGAATAGTGCAAATGACCTTTTGAAAAATACTTTCTATTGCAAATGTAGGATTTTCTGTGGTCCTTGTAGGAAGTGTTTCTGGTCCAGGAACCACTGGGGCATTTTAGAGGTCAGAATTGGGGAGCTGGAGACCTCCAGGGAGGTGTGTGGCTCTAATGGCTGGAAACAAACCCACATCCACTGTTCTTCCCACCAGCAAGACTTTACCTTAGCCATTCCCAGCGTTGGTGGTCATGTGGTGTCCCAGGTGGCCAGGCAGCATCTGAGTTTTAAAAATCAGTTGCTTTGAGTGTCCCCCAGTGCCTCACCCTGTGAGCTGTGCCCTGCTCCACCCCAGAAGGACGTGCCGGTCTCGGTGGGTGATACTTGTTCCTCTTGGAAGCATCTCTCCTCCTGGAGCCTTCTTCCTGACCAGGTTTCTGTTTTTCCTCTTGAGTGTTTCTCCATCCTCCACCTCCCCCTGCTTCCATCTGGTTTCTATCTGGACTAAACAGATGTTTTTCCACTTCTTAAATGTTCTGTACACTCACCTCGCTGATGTCTAACAGGGGCTGTTCATTCTTCTTTCCCCAGGTGTAAAACTTGAAAAACTGGAGGGGCTGGGAGAGAAGCAGCTTCTCTTAATAGCTTGGTGTGCATTTAGTGCTGGTGGAGGGATGAGGGAAACCTTTCCAATTACTCACCTTGCAGCCTAGAACCCTCTTACTCCTTCCAGGTCCCCTTTCCATTGCTAGTGTATACAGAGGATCAGACCTGTGATTTATGCCAGGGCAGTGTGTATAATATTCTCACTTTCATGTTATAAATGTTTAGCAAATCCACAAGGTATCAAAAGAACTTGTGGAGGAGATTAGCTATGAAGGGCTTGTGGATAAACCTTTTGGACTTGGCTGCAAAGCAGACATATACAGTTTATTGCTTCCCCCTGCTGCAAAGTGACAATAGGTTAAATGGAGACTTTTCCTTAGAACAAAAGTTCCTTGCTTGGCAATTCAATCAAGTGGTATCTGTCATGCAGAAGTCTCATGAAGGATTTATTCCCATTTTAAGTAATGTTTTGGAGGTGCAGGCTGCGTATGGAATACATTAGGCAGCAGGAAAGTTTGCTGGCATGCTGGTGGGGCTGGGAAGGTACGAGTGCTGTGGGCACAGGGCTGATCCATGGGGATCTGCTTTCCCTTCACCCTCTTTCTCTCTTTTTCCCCTTACATGGCTCTGCAGGTCTTTGAGGGAGGGTTTTCCCAGCCTTCCCAAGGATGGAGATGAAGCATCAGAGCCCATTGCCAGGGGGCAGGCAGGAGAAGGACCCCAGGCCCACTGAAAGAGGAACATACAGTGACCGAAATCCCAATGCTGATCCAGCTCAGGTCCTTGAGACAGTGTTGGCACAGCAGTCCCTAGCCCTGCAGGCCTTGCTGGGGTTGTAGAGATGGTCTCTGAGCTGCTTTGATTCCCAGAGGTGGTGGCAGTCACTGCTGGTGCCTCTTTCTGCTCTGCTCCCACACGGGGGACTGAGGGTGGGACTGAGGTGAACAACCATCTTTTTTTTTTCTGGAAAAAAACAGCTGCTTTCTGTGATGGGAACTGAATGACCAAGTAAAATAATGTAATTTGGAAGCTGCTCTCCTCTTGGCTTTTGTATTTATTGATTTTTTTGGTTGGCTGGACTCTTTCTCCAATGAAAACAGCAACCGGAGATAGAGTAAGTGATCAAATCCTTTCAGGGCAAGTGCCTGCCAGGTGTCACAGCTCTCTGCCACCTTGGGAGGTGGGTGCTCGCCCCTGGCCACCCCGGCCCCTGGCTCAGGCTCTCCTGCTTTGCTGTGGGTTATGGAAACTGTCCTCCTTGGAGACCATATCTGTGAGCACTGGCATTTTCCACACTGCCTGCCAAGGGGGGCTGTGCAGTGGGGATTAGTGACTGAATGTGAGCACAGCCTGCACTCCTGGGGCATTTGGCTTTTGTCAGGCACCAGCTGCTGGGACAAGAGCACCCACATTATTCTCTTCGTGTGCCTAGCTGCACAGTGCTCTTTGCCGTGCCACAAATGAGCTGGGAGAGGTCCCCACGGTGTGCTTGGGCACTGGTGAGGAGCAGAAGGGAGTGGGAATTGCTTCTGCTGGGAATTTGCCCTCATAGGTGCCCTCCATAAGATCCATGGTCAGAGGGATGCTCCCATTCCATGCAGGTGTGAGCACAGTGCTGCACTGTTAGAGGGGCACAGAGACATAAAACAATGGATTGCATGGAGTAAGAAACCAACCAACTAAAAAGAAGCAACCTGAACAACTTGAGGCCATTTTAACCCAGATTTACCTGTCATACAGCTACAGCTTGCAGCATCATGCACCCCTGGCACTACCTTACCATACCATGTCTAGTCACAAGGTCTGCAGGTTCCCTGCTCCCTGGGACTGTGGGCTTTTGGGCACATTCCCTGCAATTGCTGCCAGTCCCAGAAAGAGCAAACACAGCCCTGTGTGCCCCAGGGGAAGCCCACAGTGTGGGGGCAAAGGGAAGGGAGGGTTTCAGCTGCTTTTATAAAACTTCATTGTAATGACAGAGACTCAGCCCTGCACCCACGTGAGGCCCCTCTGCAGAGGGAACCCTCCTCTGGGTGAAGTTGGTGACCCTCTGCTGTGTGTCACCAGCACCACTGATGGCAGAAAATACATTTAATTCTTCACAGAATGTATTTCCCTAAACTTCTTTCCGACCTTGAAGTTTTCAGGCAGAGTTTTGGTATTTGGTGTTCCCCAGCCCAGTGAAAGCTGAGACTCAGTGTGCAGTGGAGGGGGTGCTGCAGGCACGTTACTAATGGGATGTGGAAGTGCCATATGGTCCTGAAAAATCACTGTCAGTGAGACAACGCTGAGGAGCCCCCCTCAGAGGAGCAGGGAGGGAGAGGCAATTAATCACCCTCACCTCCTAATAAGCATGTGAGCTCCAATACCAAGCAGTGCTCTTGTTGGAGGAGCAAAACTTCAAAGCCTGTGGTGCCCTGCAGATGCACAGGGCATTGCTGAGCTGAGGCTGTGTCCCACTGGGCTACAGTGTGTGCATCTGAGAGCACTGAAAATCAGTGGCAAATGTGATGGGGGTGGCTGTAAATGCTGCCTTTGGACAGGGATGTTATGTTTTACAGGGCTTCACCAGAGGTGTGCAGCTCACAGCATCCTCTGCTTGTCCCAGCACTGGTCTCTGTGTCTGGGGGAAACTGTGCTCCATGGGGTGTCCAGCTGGAGAGCCTTCACTTCTCTTAAAATGTGAGGGGTCTGTAATGCAAGGAAGATTCAGCTCCCATGAACACTTGGTTGTGCTGGCCTCCAAATTCCGAGTCCTCATCAGATCAGTTGTGTGAACACGGTGCTCAGTAAACACAGCCCTGAATTTCCAGCTGAGTTTCCCCCACTGGAAAATCAGCAGCTCCTTTTTCTTTCGTCTTTAAGCTCTGGCTGGATGAAGCTGAAAGAGGTATTGGGGGGAAAAAACCCTTTTTATTCAGGCTTTTCTTAGTTTAACAGACTTCCCTTTGTCCCAAACACCTCTATTTCACACATTTCTCTCCTGCAGTACCATTCTCTGGCCACAGACAGGCTTGTTCAGCCCTTTCCACTGTTTTAATTGTACACTTGGTGTCAGGCTGGAAAAGTCTTGAGCTAATCGTGTTTCAGCTCGTCCCTACTTCCATTGTTCATGGATAAAATAATGCTTCCAAACCTCACAGCACTTCATAAATATCACTGCCTGTGTGGAGAGCAGTAGGCACTTTCCAGAGCCCTGTTTGCCAGGCCATGGAGATTTTGAATATTTTTTGGGAAGCTGGGCTGGATCTGTCCCTGCCCAAGTGCTGGCAGTGGCTCTTTGCTGTGGAGCAGGAGTCAGGGCAAGCTCGGGGCAAGCCTGAGACTTCCAGAGGAGTTTATACATCCAAGTCCATTATCTCTGGAGCAGGGAGTTGTCCCTCACTGGGCTGGCAAGGAGGCAGGGAGTGAGGTGCATGGTGGTGCTGGTGCTGTGAGTGGATGAGCAACTCCTGTGTGGATGCAATGAACGAGCAATGACAGCTCTGGGAAGTAGGGGCTGGAGGAAGAAGCCCTCCATGTGCCTCAGGGAGTTTTTCCATGCTTTCTACTGAGACTGGATCTCCAAGAAGGACCTTGGGGACAGCTTTGAGTTTGTCCTGTGTGTGTGCCAGCCCTGGATGTCCCTGACGGGCTCAGCCCAGCAGGCACAGCTCAGCACTGGCACAGCTACTGCAGGAGCCACAGTGCTTCATGTGGGGTATCCAGAATAAAGGAGCTCAAACCAAGCTGTCCTTGGCTCGTGTTTAGCTCTGGTTAAGCAAACAGGCTTTGCAAACTCTGTGGTCTGAACAAGCTTCCACTTGTATTTCCACATGCGGCATCGTCCCGAGCTGTAACATAAAGCAGATCCCACAGAGGCTTGTGTGTGGGAAGCCCTCTGCCCAGGCAGGGATCAGCCACCCGTGTCCTCCTCCTGGCAGTGTTGTCTGGGCACAAAGTGTCTGTGCAGCCTGGAGTGGAGAGACCTGGGGGCAAACGTGTGTGGCATGTTGCTTAACCATAAAAACCAACACCCAGCCTGGGGGATGGCTTTTGCTGGGATTTTTTTCAAGATGTCTGAGCCTGAAAATTTGTGTGTCTGCACACATGTTCTCCCTCTAGTCCACTGTCAGTCCAAAAATACAATTTCCTTTTCTCACAAACTCTGCCCCTCTCCTATGCCCAGGAAGGCATCGCTCTTCCAAGCAGCACTGCAAAATGGGTGGCTTTGGTTTCCTACATCCACCCTGGTGTACCTGTGGGGGGAAGAATATCTGTGTGATGAGCACAATTGTGTTGTCAGTCACAGGGAGGGCCCAAGAGCAGCCAAGCTGGAAGCAGCTGATGCTCTGGATGGGTTTTGGAGACCTCCCCCTCACTGTGGGAAGGGACACGAGGGATTTGGATGAGCACACAGGGCTCCAGTTGGGATGGAGCAGCAGCAGTTATATATCAAGTTATTCCTGGCAATTCACCATATCCTTAAAATACAGTTTCATTCAAGCTTCTTGCTGAAGCAGCTCCTGTGTCCCAGTAAAGGGAGGTAGGCTACCAAACCAGCTGTGGGTTTTTTGTGAGCTTGCTTACTGGAGTTTTGAACCCTCTTGCTCAGTTTGCCAACTGCTGTTCTTTCTGATGCTACCCAGTTGTTTTGCATGGCCTTGAAGTGGTTTCCCAGCTATTTGAACTCCCTAAATGACAATGCTTCATTATTGTCTAATGGAGAAGTGGATTCTTCTGTTTATATGTAAAGGTTCCCCTCCTTCCCCCCTACCTCCCTCAACATATGCAAAGACACTGTAGAAACTGGAACCAGATAAAAAGAAGAAAACAGGCTTTTAAAGCAAGTTCTGAAGTGTAAAGATGTGAAGGCCACTTAGAAATCATTGCCTTGTGCTTTCTCCCACACTGTGATTCATTTGGTCCAATCCATCATTGATTCAACATGCTCATGGGCCAGAGCCTTCAAAGGCAACTGTGCATCTGCTTTAGCCATTCGTCAAGGAGGAGCACAAAGGAGAAGGGCAAAGGAAAATGTACTGCCAGCTCCCTTTGGTGCTGTTTAATGGGTGTGAAAGAAGGACAGTGGAGAAGCTGGGTTAATGAAAGCCAGGACAACCAAGGAAGTGCCCCCAGAACACATATTTTTCAGCCTAGGTATGGACCTTGCTAAATTTGATTCTGCAGAGGAACTTCAAACACTGAGCAAGAGAGCCAAAATGAGGTCGACATACAGAGGAATAATCCAGTGCAGGTGGATGCTCTTCCCCAGATGCGGCCACCAGTCTCATGTGGCCACCAAGTGGAGAGAGGCTGTGGACCATGCAGCTCTGTTCTTTCTCTGAGAAACAACAAAGTGTTTTCAGGGAGATGATGCTTTGCTGCTCCAGAGAGCTCCCATAACCTGATCCCTAAAGATCTGAGGCTCCTCAGTCTGCTGCAGTTCTGCCTGCAAGTGCCTTATCTTGCATGTTTGCTGCAAGGTGGGTCCCTGCAGCACAGCCCTGGTCGCTGGACCAAGCCCAGGTGTTGAGGTGTGTGCACATAGTCCTGGTGCAGGATCTGAGGCACCTGAGGGGTACCTGAGCTCACTGACTTCCTGTTAACACAGGTGTCTGCCCTGTGCTCTGCTCTGTGGGGGACAGGTACCACTCAGCCATCTCACAAGCAGCAGCACCTCCTCTGACCAACCCAACGTGGTGGCAAACCCAAGTTAAGATGGGCTCCAGGGGAAGGTATCTTGTCTTAACACAGCCTGGAAAATATTTCCTTGAGGTTGCTGTGCTTGTTGTTCATGTCATCTGTGACCCTGCTGAGTTGTCTAGTGATTAAATCAGGGTTGGTTTAATCATGTGTTACTGTTTATTTTATTGCTTTCTCACATTGTTTCTCCTGGCCCTCCTTCACCTCCCCTTTGTCATCCCACGTTCTCTGTCCCTCCTTCTTGTGCACCCTTCCTCATGCGGAGTAGAAGAGAAAGAAAGTTTTTAGGAACAGGTTTGACATTTGTTTGTTCACCTTAAAAAACAGAACATGTCAGAGGCAAAATACTCTTCTTGTAATTCTAGTCTGTAGGAAAGAGCAAAAGGAAGAATAAGACAATAACCTGTGAGAGTATCATGCCATCTGCCCATACATTCCCCCCCCCACACGTTTTCAGATGATGCCAGTGGACAGCAGCAAGTGGGACAATAGAGAAGAGACTTGGTTTCCACCTTTGCTGTCCAAGCAGAGTCACAACTGTGCAGGTGGGAGGTGTGTGAGAGGCCCTTGGTGCTGAATCCAGAGTGCCACCAGCTGCACAGGGAGGGTGAATTCACAGATGGCCTGAGCTGTCCTTGTGTAACATCTTTCTCAAAGCCTGTCAGGTACTTGAGATGTGACTGTGCCCTCTTTGGCAAGGACAGGAGTTAATATTCACAGGGTATCAGATTTTTTTTCTGGGCATTCTTGACGCTCACCCCAAATTCCTGGGCCAACCAACCCTTTGTTAATAGAGAGGGATTATTTGTCCTTTTTTACTGTGAGTTTGTCTTGGTGGAGGAAGTTTGTTAAGAGTTGCACAGAGGAAAAAGGACATTTTGTACAATACCCCTGGGAAGGCTCTTGGGCAACTTACTGGCTGGTATGGAGCAGCAAGTGATAGGACGTGTCTGATGTTACCTATCTCACTCTTGGGGGAGGTTGAGGCCTCCTGTGTTCTCACCTGATATTATTTATCACTGATATTAAGTTCTTTTCAATCAAAGGTACTTTGCCTGAAGTTTTGTGAAGACTCTTCCAAGTAGTTGAGCAACAATTTGTTCTCGGAATAAACCAATTTGCAGCTGGGGCCTGAAATGCTTTGAAGAAGATGAGTTTATACTTGCAGGCAGTCTGCTTTGTGCTTATCTTGATTTGGCCTTGCAGATCTTAGTCCAGATTTATAGCTGAGCGCAGTCTTCAGCTTCAGCACGGGGAGGGAAAGCACTGTGCTTCCCAACAACATGTGGATGGGTGAGCTCTTGTCCAAAATCCTTCTCCTGTGAATTAAATAGAGCTTCTGGACTTGGGTAATGCATGGTCCAGTCTGTGCTCCTTTTTCTCCTTTCCATACTGCAGGATATAGACAGATATTAATCTCGGTGCTTCTGTTCTGTAAAATGAGAGAGTTTGAGGTTGCAACCTCTCTTGGAAAAGTTTGGAAGCTCTGGACAAAAAACCTGTAGGAGTTTTGTGAAGTTTTATTTTTCATTTTAGTGCATCTATCAGAGAAACCCTGCTATATCTATATTTTTGCGGTCTGTTTTCCAGGGCATAGACTTTCTTTTTTTTCAGTCGGTATGCAGCAGGTCGAGATTTGCTTTTCCTGGCTGTCTCCCCTTCATCCTCCCTTTTTAATGCCTTTGCTTTAGCTTTTTTCCTCTTGAATTCCCTTGAGTTCAGCCCATTTTTGAGCTTTAAAACTAAGAACCAGGACATCTCTGCTAATTTGCTTGCAGCTCAAATCAAACACAGCCACTCTTCTCCACAAGTTCATCATTGTTACAGAAATACTGTAAATCATTCTTGTGAGTTTTCAGTTTGCTGATGAAGAAAGCAAGACAATGCCTGCTGCTAAATGAGTGTACTCATGTTAAAAGGCTCTTGATGGGAATCAGGGGCAGTGAAGTCACATAGTCCTAGTCTGGGTGCGGTCAAAATTGTGAGCAGACATCAGGTTTAGATAAAACAGAGTTCTAGCACTAGTGAGCTTTTATTGAAAGTTAGTAGCAGGGATGTTGACCTTATGTTTGGCAAAAGTAGACTACCCAAAACATGTACGCAAGGCAGATGGGGAATGCGATTTAATTAAAAAAGAAAATATTATGATATTCTGAGAACAAAGTGGTAAAATCTTCTGGCTGCGCAGGAATTTCTTTTGAGAAATGGGAGGCACAGAAAGGCGAGGCTGGGAGAGGATGGGATCTGAAAGGTCCTCCTGCAGTGTGGGGGAGGAAGGATGATCCCAGGGTACCTGGCTGGCAGCAGGGTTATCAGTGACTCCCTGCAGCAGGGATGGCTGGAGAGCTTCCAGGCACATTTTTCCATAGGAGGGTGCCAGCTTGCAGGAGCCCATGCATTTCACAGAAGAGGGTTTGATTGCAGTGTGATAGTGGCAATGGCTCCCTGCCCTGCTGGCACCCCCAGCCCCATCTGTGCTGCCCACCTGTGCCTGGCCCCAGGGCTCTCCCCGAGCCCCTGGGTGCTGTGCCAGGAGCTTTGCACCAACTAAACCTCAAGGCACCAGGTGATGCAGTGGGGAGGAGGGAGCTGAGCTCAGTAAACACCAAAGACCTTCACCCATCTGTGTTCCCATGCATCTGGATTTCTTTCCATCCTTCAGGGACTTTTAATGAACCTCAGAGCCTGGGATTGCTGGCTCCCAGATCCTCTGTTCTCCGTGAGGAGTGCAGCCCTTTGAAGTGCTGCTGCAGCAAGGCAGGTTTTTGGGAGCAGGGAAGCCCCAAGGGAGGACAGCTGTGCAGTCTTCTCCCGGTGGGAACGATGTGACCCTGGATTCCTGTGGGGTGGGAGAGGGCAACAGAAAAACCTCCTGTTGTTCCCCTGAGGTCTTGCAACCACGCTCTGCTCACTGCTGGCTGTCCTCTCCTGCTGGCCTTCACCCCATCCAGGGACAAGGCTGCAGCTGCTCCCTGGCCCCACACGAGCAGGGGGGCAGAAAATGGCTCTGTGTAGGGCAGCTGCAGCCCATGCCAGGCAAATAAACAAACTGGGGCTTTCCTGAGGGAGGGAATGCAGCCACAGGGTCTGCTCTGCTGTGGATCCTCGCTACCCAAGATTGATGCCTCTCTGGGGACTGGAGAAGATTGCTGAGTGGGCAGGGGCTCAGAAAAACAGGAAATTTAAGGGGCTTTTGTGTGGGTTGAAGAGCCCTCAGACAGACACCTGCTTCTGAAAATATATGCCAAGGGCAACAGTTGGTGCAGGACGTGGGAAAGTATCTGTGAGGTTGAGTTGGTCTGAGGCTGCTGTGCCAGAGCGGGGTGCCTGAGCCAGAGGGAGATGGCAAGGGCACAGTTCTGGATGCAGGTACAAGGGTGACCTCCTTTCATGGCAGAGAGGGTCTCTGGTGGGTGATGGGGAGATGCCTGAGCTCCAGGAGGACATCCCATTCCATGGGGCTGCTCAGGTACAGCCATCAGCCCTGCTCAGAGCATCAACCTCCATCAGCAGGGTGGCTTCTGTCACAGGCTCAGCCCTTCAAGGAAAGATCCCCCAATCTCTGGAGACCTCCACCTCTTGAATGACCTCTGAGACCAGTACAGCCTACAGCCCTGCTCCTCCAATCCACCATCCAGTCCTATGCCTGTGCAAACCCTGCAAGCTGCCTGTGCTGACTCTGGGGGTCTGTGGGGACCAGGGGAATCAGATCTGGCTGCAGCTTCCAGGCCTTCATTTGTAAATAAGCACCTAGCTGCTATGGTAATGCTTATTTAATTTAGGCTAAGCATTTCTACAGCTGTTCTGGGGGAATCGTGCTGCTTTATGCTCAATGTTAATTCTTGGCTGCTCACAGCTGCAGAAGTGTATCGGCCAGGCATGGTCCTAGGGACAGGTTCTGCTGCCTGGTAAAGCACAGCTGTGTGAGCTGTCCCCACTTTGGGCTTCATGGAAAGTGCCAATTGCTCCCCAAGACCCCTGCACAGAAACAGTGTGTGTGCACTTACATCAGACAGCAACCAGCACCGATCTGTGCTAGCAAAGCAGGTTGTAAATTGTAGGTTATCTATGGCATTTTAAAAGAAAAAGGATGCTGGTACATTTCTCAGATAATGTCTTTTGCTTTTCCTGCCCTCTGTCCAGTCACACTGTGCCAGAATGCATGCTGGATTTTCCTGCCTCAGTTATAAAGGACTGAATCTCCCCTTGCTCCTCCTCCAGGCTTTGAATGCCCAGGGTGGGTCAGGGTGCAGCAGTCCAGGGGACAGACACCGAGCCTGTGGCACAGGCACCTGTGTGACCCCAGGGGTTACAGGCTGTTGGTGGAGGCAGGAGGGTGTCAGGGAGCTGCAGAGAGTGGTCTTTGCTTTGGAGCAACCATCAGAGCAGAGCTACTTCAAAGCTGGTCATGGGAGCCCTGTGAAGTCCACTGCCACAAATTCCTCTTCCCTAGAGGTGTGGGGACACCATCCATCCCCAAAGAGCCCACAGAGCCCCCTGCTCTATTCTGCAGCACACCTCACATTGGTTCCTGTGCAGCTGAAAGCTCTCCCAGCCATGGGATCGATAGACTCCAAGGCTGAAAGGTTGCCAAGCCATCCTGCTGCAGCAGGTGGCTCCTGCTGGTGAGGAGGAGCTGCAGCGAGTGCTCCCAGCTCCCAGTGCTGGCTCCTCTGGTGCTGTGAGCAGCTGGGAAGATGCTGCTGTTGGCCAAGTGTGATAAAAGTCTCCCTCCAGCCTCCCCTGGGCTGGGCTGAGTGGGAAAGTCTGGCTTAGTTTGCACTAGGGATGAAGGCACTCTGCAAAAAGCAGATTTTAGGACATGATGGGCTGAAGTAAACTCTCTGTTGAGGATTTTGGGGCAGGCTTTGGGGAGCAGCAGGGTGTTCTGCAGATGGCAACCTAGCCATGGACTCAAGATTGCCCAGTGTTGTTCCAGAGGGCACAAACCCTTGTGCAGGTGAGGTGACACTGGGCACCAGATAGAGGTGACCCCAGCCTTGCTGTGGTTTCCATCACCTGAGGTGACCCTGGGTCCAAGCATGCCGTGAACCTGAGATGATGGTGCTCCAGGTTCCAAGCTGGCCAGGGCCCCAGCCACTCTGTAGCCCTAACACCAACTCAGGTGGTGAGACAAGCTTTGCAGAGATGCTGGGTCCACACTTGGACTCACCATCATCTCAATCCATGGCTCGTTTGGACCCAGTGCTATCTCAGAACCCAGTGTCAGCTTCCAGAACAAACTTTGCACCCCCTGAGATGATGCTGGGTCCATGGCATGCTAAATCAAGCCCACTTTGACAGGAGCCCGTGCGTGAGTTGTCTTGCAATCTGTTTATAGCTGGAGCTTGTATCAGAATTTAAACACTGCAGCAAGGAGTAAACGCAGCTAGCCCCACGCCAGGCTTTGTTATGACATTTTGTTGCAGGCAGGAGGCAAGCTCCGGCTCCAATAACAAACACCCAGTGTTATGACACTTTTACCTTTCCAACTATTTATGCAAGCACAAATATTTTATTTTAAGGTTTGAGACACACCGTTAACATAAAGCAGTCTCATTCCTTTCAGCACGGCCTGGTTCTCACTTGGGGAGCTGTTGTTTAATGAAAAGGTTAATTGTGTTTTATAGGGCTGTATTGCCTGCCTACCAGTTTCTGGCTTGGAAGGAGGTGAGGTGTGGCTGCTGGTGCTCGTGCCAAGTTATGGGCTGTGAATGCAGGCAGTTTCTGGGAAGAAAACAAAATGCATGACAAGAAGTGGCTCAGAAACCAAGGAGTTTTGTGGTGCAAATCCGTTTAGGTGCTACAAAATTAATTTCATGTGAAATGACTTCCAACGAGGCTACTCCATGACAACACCCTGTGCAGTGGAGGATGAGAAGGGAGTTTCAAAGAGCAAGGACTGTTTTCTGCTCAGCTGCAAACACACTCAGCCTTTCCCTTCCATAGCTGCACCATGTTAAATCCTACAAGTATTTTCCTCTCCTGAGGTTGAATTAATTAACTTGAAATTTCTTAACAGCCCGTAATGAGTGCAGAGAGCAGAAGGAACTGAAAAGTTTAATCTTGGCTTGTCAGCAAATTCCTCCTCCAGCAGCTGAAGGAGCAGCAGCCATGCACTTGCATAATGCCCTGGTGTGGCCACTGGACTGTTTTGATTAAATGGATTCTGGGGGTTTAGGAAAACTACAAATTTTATAGCTCTGGTGTTCTCTGCAAAAGTGATGTAAAACATCGTAAAGCTGCCAAACCACCACTGTGGTGCAGGGATCCATGCTGGCCTCCTCTGCAGCAGGGACTGTCAGCCTCAGAGAATGCTGCTAAGAAAACAATCGAGAGGGAAGGGGCAGAATGGTGTGGGGGGAGGTTTGTGCACTGCAAACTTTCATTTCCTCTTTCTGAACAATTAATGTCTTTCGATCCATGCCACTTAGAAGACACATCTGAATCTGGCCTGGTGTTTGAATTGGACACTGGAGAGCCAAGTGCTTCTCTGCAGCAGCATCACTCACAGCATCAGTAATGGTATCATGCCTGAACTTCTCTTCTTCCATTTGAAGAGGTTTAATACCTGCCTATACCACAATACCGACCCTTTCTGCCTTCAGAGTGCACTGAAGAAGGATCCAGGGGAAATTGTCTATCTGGACAGAGTGGTTCCAGACTGAAAGAAGGTGCTTTGGCCCAAAACCTCATGTAGAGAGTCATCCCCTGCCCCATATCCACCCCATGTTGCCCCCTCACAACTGCCCCAAGCAGTTGTACCCAGTTCCAGCTGCCCCTGAAGGGTGAACTTTTACCTGGGTTTCTCCATCAAGGTGGCAGAAGCTTGCTGTGGTCCTCAGGTCAGTCTTTGTCCCCTCAAACCTAATCCAGCTGTCAGAGCTTGCTTTGTTGTTCACTTATGAGCGGGGTGATGGCCTGGAGCCTTGCAGAAGAAACAGGCTGGAATATAAAGCCTGGCTGTAGGGCTTTGTCAGCTCCCTCTGTTGCAAAACCTCACAGGGTTTGAGCTGGATGGAAGCACTGGGAATGGTGCACCCTCCACTGTGAGGGTCTGTCTGAGCTTTTGGAGAACGCTCTCTGTTTTGTAAAATTTTGGTTTATTTTCCTATGGGTTGGAAAGATAAAATGCAGCTCAGGTTTTCTAGGGAAAAACTGAATTCCTGAAACCAAATCAATTGCATTAAAATTCTATTTACAATTGTAGCCACTCTTTCTTGGGAACAATGCCAGAGGGGTGTGCTGAGTATGACTGATGGCCAAGACCTGAGTGTTTCAACATCCCAGGCCCTGAAGAAGAGTCAAACTCAGAGCAGAAGGGGAGAAAATTGAACCCTGTTTACTGCCAAGAGGCAGCAGGGAGGACAGATGGACATGATTCTCTGGTCAGCACTGCCACCAAATTGTTCACTTGCCTCTTTCTGTCTTTAGCTCTTCTTTTATTTTATTCTTTCTTCTTGTCATCAGAGCAAATTGTGTTGCCAGCATCGTCGGGACAAAGTATTCAGTGATGTTATGGCAGTGATTCACTGGCATGGAGCAGGGGGATGCTCTCTGTAGCTCAGCCATGGTCCCAGGTGTGCTCTTGGACCCAGCATCATCCCAGGTCCATGGCACACTCAGACCCAGCCCTGAGACAATGCTGACCCAAGCCACACTGTAGGTCCAGTACCACCCCAGATGGCAACAGGACTGTGTGAGGCAAAATTGTGTTCTGAACGAAACTGGTGGAAAAAAATTAGAATCAAAATACTGTTAAATGCCTCTAATGTATAAATGTAAGTTCTTTAAACCTGAAGGTTTAATTGATATTTTGTCTTCAAATAACAGACTTATGTCAAGTAATTTAAGCCATTTTACAGCAAAGGCAATTGAATAATTGCTAATGGCTTTCAGCTGAATATATTTAAAGTCAGGTCAAAAATCTGAGCAGGTCACAAATCTGACCAAGGGGCATTCCTTTCTCTTGAAAAAGAATCAGCTAACAATGACAATTAGAAGGTGGGATTCAAAGGAAAGTTGGAATTTGAGTATCAGCCTTGGCAGACCAAGAGGGAAAGAACTGACCTGTTGAAGAAAAATTGTTGCCAACTATCCTGTGGAGTGATTGAGGAGAGAAAAAGAAAAAAAATCTGAGACTTTGCCATTAAATTTTTGAATTATCTTAATGTGCATTAAGGGGTGAAATAAGTTGTTTTTTTCCAGCCTGGTCTCATGATGTGGAGATCAGTCTGGTACAAGATATCCTGGGCTGTCCTGTGCTACCCTGCACCTTTCATCCATTCCCAGGCTGGAAAGTGATCTGGATGTGGGATGATGGGCACTTTGGCTGGAAGATCCCATGGGCACATTGTGGCATGCAGAGCAGTGCAGACTGGCAGGGCAGCACTGCCACAGGCTGTGTGACTAGGGGTGCTCACAGGGTGAAGGTTTAAAATAACCCCCAAGCTCAGGACAAATACCCATGGATATTTGCATGGGTGTTCTCTGAGCAAATAAACCTCACACTTTGACAAAGAACAATTTATTGATACTGCAGACAAGCTGGAACTGCAGCCTCAAGTTGCTGTTGAGGCAAGTCATTGTTGTGTTTGTTTTCCTGCTGCTGGCTGAGGAATTTGTTGGCTTTGGGAGCTGGCAGGTGCCTGTCCTCACATTTCTGCACGTGTGTCACCTGGCACTGAGCACTGCCACGTCTGCTGCCTGCCCTTGCCTCTGCTCTGGGGGCTCACCCTGCTGCTGGGGAAGGCACTCAAGCTTTGCAGCAGGCAGATCCATGCATAGCATCCCTAAAACTGCTCCATAGAATGTAGCATGTGCCCAGCCTGGGATCTGAGGGGTAATTCAGGATATTCATACCTATCTCAATTGCAGTTGTCTGCTGAAGCTGATGGGGACTTCAGTTTCAGTGACATCTTCCAGTAGTGGCCTCCATGTCCCAGAGATGAGACTGAACAAATCTGTGCCTTTTGCTGCTCTCTGGACTGGTCTTGCTCTGGTAGTTCTGGAGTCATGGGAGGAGGAAGACAGGAATTCCTCATCAGCTTTCTTCAAATAATAGAAAGTGGATTCCTTTGTCTCCTCCTTTTTTGATTCCTTTTAAGGTAGCTGCTTCTGGCTATTCAGAGGGGAACTTCTTACCTCAGTGTTTCTTCACTTCTCTGAATCCTTCTTTGCCCCATGTCCTCCAGGGATGGAGTGTCCTGTGGCACATCCCTGCTTGTCTCTCAATTGCTGTCCTGGATGGAGTTTCACTGAAGGGTGTTCCCCATTCAGCTGAGCTCTTCCCTGCCCCTTCTGCTGCTCCAGGTCACTCTGTACCCTGTCAGCACCTTCCAGCACTGCCTCTCTCAGCACTGAACTTCCATGGCTCTTGCTCTGTGTGCCCAAGGAGATAGTCCTGCCTCTGGACTGTGGCTATTTGGAAGGTTTGAACATCATGACCTGCCTTCTGCTGTAATCCTGCTCTTTTCTTCTGCCAGCCACCACCTGTGGCACATGGAGGTGTGACCTATTAGCACAAACCTGCCCTGAGCTTGGTCAGCATCACCTGGGATGTGCAGTGGGCAATTTTATTGTGACTTGCAGGCCTAGGACTCCTGTCTGGCAGTACAATAGTGCTCATGAAGTGCTCTTGCAGCCCTTCATCACAGTCCTCATGGGCTTTCATTCTGCTTTATGGCTTCTGGCAGAAGATCTTTCCTCACTGGACCCCATCTGTTCAGCATCCCAGCTGAGGCAACATTTGTTCAGGTCTTCTTCCCTGCAGATTCCCTTCTGGATGATCCTGTTCTCCATCGGACTTTGGCAGCCTTCATCCTGATGTCATTGGGGTGGCTCCTCATCTGAAGTCACAGCTACTCTTCATTTTCTTACCCTTGTCCTTCTACTTGTTCCCCAGGGCTCTCAGGGCACAAGACAAGGAGAAGCCAGAGAGCAAACAAAGCTACCAGTGGATTTTTATCATCCTTTCACCTTGGAAAAGGCACTGGGTCCTGCTCTTTGCTGTTTTCTTTGCTGTCACCCAACACAGTCTGACATGGGAACAGTTAAGCAGTGTCAATAGCAAACAGGTTCACATGCCTAAGCACTTCCAGATGCCCGAGCAGGTAATGCTTTGAAATGTGTTTTAAATGAGTGCTGAGTTTTGACCTGCAGGATAAATGCTGGCTGGCATGACACAAATAATACCAATCTTGAAAATTATCTCAAATTATCCCCACTGGTCATAATGGTGGTAACAGCTCAGGGACTGCCCCTCAGAGGGTGATTTCCTGCCAGGGTCCTGTAGAGCCATGCAGTGACTGTCACTGACTTACACCTTGAATTACCATGTCTCTGCTAATTGTCCCTGTTTCCTCAGGAAGTCTAAACACAAAACTCATTTTTGATTATTAGCTGTTCATATACCCATGCTCAGCCATGCCCAATCTCTGTCCTCCTGCACTGGTCCAAAGGAGCTGAGAGCTGCATGTTCAGCATTGCTCATGCAGAGCTTTTTCCTTTGGCTGATTTTCCTCATGCAGGGATTTTGCAGCTGGTCCCTGCAGCACAGAGGTGTTCTTTCCCCTCCTCTCCCTCTCATTACAAACCTCTTTTTTTGAGGAGGGTGGTGCTTGTCTTGCTGCAAGAACAGCATTTCAAAGCAGTAATCAATTGAGATGCTTCCATATCTCCCTACAACTGTAGGCTCCAAACAGCTGAGATGGCTCCAGTAAATGGAGGGATATAATTAGGACAGGTTTTTTATGTGCTTTTAGGAAGAAAATTATTTGTAACCTCTCACACTTGAATATAGCCTGTAAATCAGAGCAGATCAAACCATATCAAACTGATACTGATGTGAGAATATTCTTTTTACCTATGAAATGGTGGAGAGGGGGTGGAGATGAAAACCTGGATGCCACTCCTGGATGCTTCAGGAGGACTTCTTGTCCTTTAGAAATCTTGGCATCAAACCCTGACTCAAATCCAATGAGCTCATGAGAGACAATTTCTATAGAAATTCTCATTATCTACATGCTCAAAAATTTCCTCTCTGTGGTTTTCTTTTTTTTTTTCCCTTCCCTCCTGAGAATCAATATTTCATCTTCCACAAGAGAGAAATTTATAGGCAAAAAACCTGAGGTCTGTGTGGGAGATAAACCAGTGAGCTGGACCATACACTCTGATATTGCAGAGCAAAATCAAATTGTATTTCTAGCAACTGTTTACAAATGCTTGTTTCTTGAAAACTGTCTTCTGTATGTGAACAAGGAATTAACCCACCAGTTTAAAATTATTATGAGAGGGATCATTTTGCTTTGCGCTGATTGATAACAAACATCCAACAGAATTTTAGAGCCTTTCCTTCCTCTGGCTGTTATCATTTAATGTTTATCATATAAAACATTAAATGAATTATTCTCTCTTAACTGCATTCTGTCTGCTCCCACTTTCTCCTGCAATAGCTGTAGGAGACCTTCCTTAATCTTTCCAATTAACTCGGTATTTCCTGCAAGGCTGACACTGAAGAGGGTAAGAAAGGAGTGTAAAGTGAGGAAAGACATCTGTCAACTATTGGAAATACTTTCCATGTTAGAAATTGAAGGGAGCCCACACTGAAGCCAGATGATCTGAGGAGAACAATTGCAGTGTTGGCTTGACAAGAATGTGGGTGATTTGTTATAGCTGTCCTCGCAGTAGGCACCTGGTTGTCATGTTCATATGAGAATACCTTGGAGATATGCTAAACACATATCCTGTTCCAATCAGCAATGCTGAAGGGCCAGAGCAGGCAAGGTTTGACTTGCATTTTCTGAAAGACATAAATTATCATTTGTTCCTAAATCTCCATCTTTTCAAATTCCTTCTCATTCCTCTCTGTTGTCCCATGACTATTTCAGAGCAAGCAATGAGAGTTTGTGTGTTGGGTAGGCAACTGAAAATATGTGTTTTACCAACTGTGGAGGCTCCTGACTGACCCTTTTTGGGGATAAGGCTTTGTGCAGAAGGGTTTTGGTGGTCTGGTTTTGACTATGAGCTTTATATAAAAGGTCATCAGAGACCTCTTTTGGTAATGCTGCAGTAAAAATATGAAATACTTTCTGGGGAGGAGAGACTCAGTTTTTCAGCTGATCTGACACGTAAACTCTTGGATTGTTGTTTGCTTGGTTTACTTTTTGATTTACTCTGAAGTCTGAAAATGGCTCCAGTGTAGCTTGAAAACAAACTGGAACAACAGTTCATGTTTGTGAGCCAGGACACATTTTAATAGGGAGAAGGCACTGCAGATTTCCAGGGCTTTCCTACTTCTCTGCTCCTCGCCCAACCCAAAGTAAATAAATTCTAGATGCAGAGAGTAGAACCAGCTTCATCCTTATAAAAGAAAAAGCAATTTCACTGTGATAGTTTCTGCATCACTTGGTGTCCTCCTCCCTTCCCTGGTCTGATCAAACCCAGCTTGTCAGCAGTCCCTCCCCATCCCCATTGCCTATGAAATAGTTGAGTCATGGCCCCACTAGTTTGTCATTTCACTCTTTTGTTCTCCTGCATTTCATCTCCCTCATTGTGCCAGGCTCTAGGAAAACAGAGAAAACTTCTGTGAACAGCTGGATTAGTTTTAAGGGCAGAGAGTATCGCAAGATCAACAACTGTAAGTTTACATTTCATGAATCATGGGATTTACCAGTCACACTGGCAGTGAGCCAAATAACTCTTATCCCAAAATGGCCTGCCAGTGGAGACATCAAGGGATGGAGACTGTTAGTAGCTCCTTTGTTATCTTTGTGCTTAGTCACAACGCTTGAATTGGAGGATGTTCATCCCTAACACAAATTCACACCAGTTCTTCCTGAATTTTGGCAGTGGATGTTACTGTGGGGTGAGAAAAGGAGAACTGTGGAGGTCACTGCTGCATGTTTAGGTCCACCAGATCAGCCAGTGCTCTGGATCTCATGAAAAAAGAACAGCCTTGCCTGAGGGTGCAAACTGATCCAGGATTATCCCTGAAAGCACCACATCTCTGTAGTTGTGTCCTCCCCTGCTGTTCGAACACAGAGGGACCTATTTTAGTCAAAACCTTCTGTGAAAACTGTTCAACATGGTGTCCTTCAAAGGATCAAACCTCTGTCGTCTTCTGGGCATTTTCCCTGGAGCTGTCTCTGTCTCTGGCATTCAAGAGTGATGGACCCAGGACAGGAGCTGGTGCAAGGCTTATATTAACGCACTGTAGGTGATACTGAGCAGGAAATCTGCTCCAGCTCACGCCTGGACAGGGTTCCTTGTCCATCATGAGTGCCAGACCTGTCTAACTGCATCATTTGTCTTACAAATATTTCACCTTTTCTTTTGTGCATTGCTTTCCTTCAGCCTGTTGGCCACAGTTGGTCATGCTGACCTGGGCTGTTTGGTGGGACATCCTGGCCATCACCACTTCCAGCCCCTGCCTCCATCCTCAGGATTTAAACTCCTCCCTGCCTTGCACGCCTCCCCAAGTCCAGCCTCATGACATATGTGCTATTTGCAGAAAACGTTTGTCAAGACCAGGTGGTTGAAAGTAAAAATGCCAACAGATCTGCCTTTTGTAACCGTGCAAGCAGCTTGTTAAAATTAGTCACAGGCTGAGCTGCAGTACATCTGTGCTGTCAGCCTTCCAGAGCGCCATCGATCCCGCCCGACGGGAGCTGTGCTCCAACGCCCATCTGCGGGGCTGCACTAGCACAGCCACTGCTGCAGTCCTTCCCAAAGCCTCTTCTCCTTCCTCCACTTCACAACCTTTGCCCAAATTTAGCCATGAGCCTCCTTTGAAATGCATAAACACTTGTGTGTCCTGAGTTTCAGATACCGGCAGACAGAGCACCCCAAAACAAAACCTGGGAAATCTCGGCACTGGCATTTGCTTTAGAAGAATTTGTACTTGGCTGCTCTGTGAACTTTTTTTTTTTTCATTTAATTGAGCAAGGACTGTGATCTCCAAGGTTCTTTGGAGAGTGAGGTACCCAGCTGTCATACAATGATTTATTAAATGTGTGCCCACCTCCCATTTTCTGCTTGTAAAACTGAAAATCAAAATTCCTCCCTGCTGTTGTACAGCTGTCTATAGGAAAACACAAAATCAGCTGGTAATTAATTAGCTGTCCCCAGTGTTGAGCAGCAACCATCTGTCCCCACTTCCCATGCAGCACCCAGCACCAAGAACCTTTGGGAACTTCACCCCAGTGAGCTCAGCATGTGGGGTTGAGATGGCAGGGCTGTGCCTCAAACCCTCCTCTTCCCCACTGGGGCTGCCTTAGATGCACATCCAAAAATACAGCTTGGATTGGCTTCTTCAGACCCACCGTGCTGAACTGCACTGCCAACGTGCCCCTCTACAAACACATCAGCAGTTTGCATGTCTGTCCTGGAGCCAAGGGTCTTGTATTTCATCCCATCCTAACTCTGAAGATTTCTCCTGAAATGCTCTCAATGCTGCTGTGCTCACTCTGTCCCACATCCCTGCTCCCACCTGCGGGCACCTGGCCCCAGCCTGCTCAGCTTGGGAATTGCTGCTCTTTCTCTTGAAGCACAGAAATGTGAGGGGTTTGTTCTCCCACCCCTAAAACAGGGATTCTCATGAGTTTGACCAAGATTTCTCTCACCACCACCACCACCAGACCTATCAGTCCACGCTGGCTGGGGAAGGGGAACACACTGCTCTGGCTCTGCCTGTTTCTGAGCACGTTTGGTGCTGGCTTCCAGGCATTTTGCACACAATTCCCTGCCTGTGTGAGAGCCCTATGCTGTGCTGGAGGCCGTGAACACAGAACCTTTGTGCTCAGGGTATTGTGCTTTTCCCTCGCACATGCTCTCTGCTCACACACAACGTCTGGCCAGCTCCGAGCTGGGTCTCTCACATTCCACGCTTTCCTATGGAATTTGGATTCAAATGTGAAAATTCTCTGCCACACAATAAAAGTGGCATTTCCATGCCCTTTAGCACATCAGTCTTTTCTTGTGAATAGAGCCCTGAGCTCTTTGGCTTTTGCCATATGGAACAATTGATCCCTTCAGTTCACTTGCCAACAGTAATCGGTTTCTTCTAGCTGTAAATTTTATCCATTCTTCCCCCCTCCCCCCCTTTTTTGGGGGGCATAGGGGTGAGTAAAATAATAAAAGGAGACAGCCATAAAGTAGGCAGCTGTTACTAGTCAGATCTTAGTATGGGAAAGAAGCAAATAATATATCGACCTGGATCTTACCTGTTGCTGTTTGCTCACAGATATCAGGACAGGTTGCTCTACAAGGGGTTCCACTGCCAAGGTTCCTGCTTCCTCTGAAATGACTGGTCATGTGGAGTTGGCCTGTATTTAAACTGGAGGTATAACCAATTTGAAGCACCCCGTGGATTTTAGGGTTGCTGATGAAATTCAGGTGGTAGAATCTAAAAAAAAGCAATAGGAAGGGCAAAGCAATAGGAAGACAATTTTTTTAGGATGGAAATTTTGTATTCATCACTTTTCTACCTGCTGTCATTATTTGTTTGCCTGCCCTCTGCCTTGCATTGGCAGGCTGTGTTTGCACATCTTAGCCAGGCTTTCTTTTCCTGTTTACTGCAGTATCTGCTCCAGGGCTCCTTGTTCTGGTTGATCATAGTGAGCTGCTGGTTTCATGCTGGGTGCCACTGGAGGGGCTCTCCAGAGTACCACGGCATCCTAACACCAATCCCTGCAAAATCTCCCTCTCCTCTCCCATCCTAGGGACCACATGTGTTTTGCTTTCCTTCTGTCTGCAGCTGAGGCAAAAAGGGATGGGAAATGCCAAGGAAAACAGTTCCCCTCTCCCCTCCAAAAAGAGTGCTACAGAGTTTACTTTATAGGCTAAACCTAGAGTGTGTCTTGAGAATGAGTTTATTGAAATACATTTATCCTGGAGGCAGATTTCCTATCCATATGGCCCAGTACACTAAGAGCTGTTTCACACTTCTCTGGTGGTTTCCAGTAAACTGGGAACACCTGCCTCCGCTGGGCTTGGGAAGAGCTGAGCAGCTTAGAAATTGTTGATAAAATTTTTCTGTGAGAGGTCTTGATCTTACTGAGTTTCCTTCCTCTGCCTGCTCGGTGCTCCATGCTGCTGGTATCAGAGAAGGAGGGTGGGGACCTCTGTTATGAGCAGTTTATCAGAGGAAACACATCAGATTTAGAGTCCAATCCCTTGGAATTACAAAAGAAAACATTCTGCTGCTCTGGAAGGGAGCAACATCCTACTTGAGACCAACCTGTGCCTCTGCAGCTGCTGCTGCCACTCCAGTGACAACCAGGAGACATTAACTAGATATGTGATGGAGCCTGGGCATGCTGGGCAACCTGCAGAGAAGCAGAAAACCCTCCTGCAGAAAGAGCAGCTCTTTCCCCAGCAGCTGAGGATCTGCAGACATTTGCTTTCTCTGCAGCAGGACTCTGATTCCTACAAAGTTCTTCCAAAGCTGATGTCATCTGGGCAGAGACCTGCCAGATTTTCTGACCTCTTTGACGTGCTCCCAATATCCACATCCCCAGGGACTCTGTGAGATGATGTGTGCCAAGGCCAAAGGCCATGGGGCCCCTGGATCTCAAGCAGGCACTCAGTTCACAGGCTGCGTCAGGAGAGCCAGCCCCAAAATCCAGTTCCCAACCCCAGCCTGGCTAAATCACTCCCACTGAAACCACTTTATTTCCCTAATAACCCTCTATAACTACATTTTGATTTTGGAGAGGGTTTAAATTCCTTTCCACCATCCCCTCTGAGGACTGGAAAGAAATAGATGTATTTTAAAACCCCCACCTTTGGCAGAATCAGCTCTTTCCAGTGCTGTCCCTGTTTGAATGCCAGGTGCCAACATCCAACAGCAGTCAAACCACAACGTCACCTTGTTTCCATCAGTTCAGCATGAGATGCTTTTTTAAAATCTGGGATAAACCAGGACCACCAAGGAGGTCTGTAGTCATATGTCATCAGAGGCTTTCTCTTGAGGAGTATCCATTTCAGTGCCTTGTATAACCATGGATCCTTTCTTCCACCTTAGATACTGTGCTGATGTTTGTAGTAAAGCTGGATGACCCCAAAGTCCCCTGTGTGTCACCAGCCACACTTAAAAGAGGTGGATGGCACTGGAACACAAATGTGAGGCAGCTGGACCAGCCAGCATGGGGACAAGTCAGAAAAGCATTGCCTGAGGCTGGACACATTGTGGAGGCACTGCATGCCAAAAAAACTTTGGCATTTGTGTGGACATTTCATGCACTAAAGCAGAATCTGAGACTCTGTTTCAGAATCCTGTTCCAGATCTTGACAGGTTGGAGCCACCTGGCCTGAGCAATCATTTTTCACCTTCAGGTGCACAAAATTTGGGGCATGGTCTTGAATTAAGATGAGCTTTTTCTATCCATGCCAGGTACCTGCCTGTGTGTGAGGCTTCTGACTGTGTTTGTGCAGGTTCTGGCTTGAGAAGAGACCGGCTCAGATGGATCACCAAAATGCTGCTGACACCTAGAAAAGATTAACAAACTCAAGGAAAGGCCAGAAATAATATATACAGTCCCTACTCACATTCTTGTCATGAGCAGTTAAAAGAAATAAATATACATAACAGTCAGTCCACCACAACTGAACACAGTTGTATTATCTGCTCCACTTTCTGATTTATTTGTTAAAGTAGAGCAGTGCACTTAATGCTCTGCACAGCTCAGAGCTGCTCTTTCACAGGCAGCAGAAATGCTTACGCATTCCAGTAGTTAAATGATGCAATATCCAGGTGGATATTTAATGGCCCATGACAAATCTGGAATGACACAGCAGACACCATAAATATCTTCACTTGAACAGATAGAACAAAACCTTTCTTATGAAGGCTGTTCCAAATATTTTCCACGTGCTGGCCATATTTTTAGAATACCCTTTAAGAACAGTCTGGGGAATCGTCCCTGTCCTCCTTGCAGCCTGGTCCATTCTGAACTTTTCAGGATGTGGAGCCTGTGGTACTGCAAAAAATGGAGCCCTTTCCTATACAACGGGTAGTTCTTGGCATCTCTTTACACTCACAGAAAAACCTGCAGAAGTTCATTCACATGAATGTGCCCAGTTGGTTCAGGGAAACTCCTCAGGTTTATATGCCTTTATGGATTTTTTTTTCCTAATCCTGGAGGATTTTTAAGCATGTGCTTCTGCCTGTCTTGGTTGGGGCAAGGTGTTGCAGGATGTCAAGGCTGGCAGTCACTTGTGGCACTGCTGTGGGTGCTCCTGTGTCACCAATATCCCTCAGCAAGAAGATTTTGTCCTGCAGGTGCAAGAAAGATGTGGGCAGTGCCCAAACTGATGTGCCTGAGCCCCTTCTCTGAGTCTTGTTTCCATCAGATTACATACAGGATGCTCCAAAGGAGCTGGTGAATCCTTGAAGAGAAGGACATAGTTTTAAAATTAGGTTTTGGATATATGGAGCTCTTGTGAATTGAGGCTGAACTTGCTGAGTCTTTAATTTTTCTACTAAAGCTTTTTAAAAATCCTCATGCTTCATTCTGTCATCCTTCAGATTTGAGTGTATTTCAGAATTTTGAAAACAGAAAAGTTTTTTAAAAATAAGTTGCACTAACTCAAAAATGATGCAGACTATTTTATTTGTATTGAAGAAGAATCATGTTATGTGCTGAAGACTTTATCTGAAGTTTTTCAAAGGGTAGGGAGGAGTTGAAAGTGCTTTCCTGAAATATTACTTTTGGTTTAAGATTACTAAGTATATTTAACTTACTTTGTTTAATCACTCATTGACTTAAAAAATTTTTGGTTTTCTTGACTCTCTTACTGAAACAGTGTCATGGCATCCTCTGTTTGATGCTTAAATTATGAAGGTGCTATCTCCAAGTGCGTGCAGCCCCCCAGCACTGGCACAAGCAGAAAACAATTTTGTTGTTGTCAAGTACATCTGAAAACCTGGATCTTAAAAAGGCAAAAAAAGCATGTGAAGGGCAGAGCAGAGTGAGGGCTCATATTGACCAAATCCTGCTGGCCACAATTGCCAGGGCAGAGCTGTGATGGTCCCAGGGACCTGCTAAAGCGATGGAGGGTTGGTGAATCCCTGGAGTACAGTTTGAACAAAGGAAGGTTTTAGGAAGGTTTTGGCATTGCTTAACACAGGATTTGATCCCTTGTGGAGTGCATGGCAGTGCCCACACTACTGATCCCAAACAGGCTGTAAAGATCCAGAGGAATGTATCTACTGCTGCTGTCCTTGTTTATGGGCCTTTTTTGTGTACTTCTTTCCAAAACATTTAGAAAGCAGTAGGATTTCATGACTGATACGTGTGTGCCTCAGAGGCAGCTGCTGAGTCCAGTGGAAACACTCTGTCCCTTAGAGACAATTAGGTTTGGACAAACAGGTATTAATTAGTCTATTAAGCTCAGCAGCCCATGCTGGTATGAGGTACCTTGGAGCCATTTTTCAAAGCAGGCAAGTCTGAAATGCAGCACACTCAACTTAGTGGACTATGCACAACTCCATGCCTGCACACACCTCCCCTCTCTAGAAACTCTCTATTTATTCTTTTAAATACTTCCTTTATTCATAAACAGTGAAGAACTTGTCAATTTGTCATGGTCTCTATGTGCCCTTCTCCTCCCTGCAGTTAAATCCTTGTTATAGGCTAACACAACTGATCTTTATCTGTTCTTAACCACTTATCCTTTCTGCTATTTTATAGTCACTTTTACTGATACTGATGTTTATTTCTGTTTAATCTCTAGTGTCAAAGCCCTAGAAATCTCTCATGGTCTTGAGTTATGCGATACTTGTCCCTACCACAAATTAATGAATGATGTAATCACAGCTGCATCTGGAAGTAGCTGGAAAATACCTCAGTAGTGCTGTTCAGACAGGAACACATTGCATTTGCCCTGCAAAAAACCACTTGACCAGGCCAAGCATCCATGGGAGACCCTCTCAGATGCACATGTGGACACAGAATCCCAGAATCCCAGAATGGGTCAGGTTGGGAGGGACCACAGTGGGTCATCACTCCAACCCCTCTGCTCAAGCAGGGCTGTTCCAGAGCACATGGCAGAGGATTGCACCCAGACAGTGCTGGAATATCTTCAGAGCAATTGCTCCATCCAGTCAGGGTCCCCTGACTGCTCCAGCTGCTCCTGGTGGAGTGCTGGGTTTGTCCCAGGAGCAGCTCTGTCTGATGGCAGGTTCCCATTTAGAGAGATGGAGAAAATGTCCTGGCCATGGCTCAGTCTCCCCAGCAGCGATGTTTTCCTTCTCATGGCTTTGAGCTTGCAAACTCCTCTCTCCTCCAGCAGACTTTAATGTTTCACGCTATTGTATGGAAATGTTTGTGTTGCTCTGTGAAACATTGATGATTCTTTTTTTTTTTTTTTTGTAAACGTAGACAAAACAACCCTGTTTTCCATGAGCTCATTCTACGAAACACGAGACATATTTCAAGTGTTTTCTCCCCAAGACTCTGACTGCAGCAGATGCTCGCTTGGAAAATTTAAGCCCCGATAGTGGAATTTTGGCAACAGCAACTTAAAAACCAGTGTCTTGTCACTGAAAGCATCTGACAACCGTAACCATTGAAAAGTGCAACATAAAATAAACGCAGGGAAATTGTTTAGTGTGCAGGGGAGGCTATGCAGATGAATGAATGGGGAAGGATTATCTTCAGGCATGTGGTTTTCTCCTTGAGTTTGGACTGTGTACAGTCTCCCACTGGCTAGTGGGGCTGGGGACCACTGGGACAGCCCAGCTGTGACCAAGACACGCTCTTGTTATCCAGGGAAGCATTAGCAGAGCTCACAATGACGCACAGCCCCGACCTTGTCCTGGCCATCATCCCGTGTGCTCCATCTCTGCTGGGGTAGCAGCCACTCGCTCCTCCTCATCTTCCTTTGACACAGCATTTCCCACAAAACCAGCCAGGCTGCAGATGAGGAGTTTTCCTTGTGCAGGGGCTGCAGCAAGGGCAGGCTGGGCACTGGCAGAGGCTGATCCCAGCCAGGAGACACCTTCTGGGCTGTGGTTTGACACTGACCTGCCCTATTTAAGCACATCCAGGATAGATGCTCAGACTCCCCAGGATCCTCTGGACCAGCACCAAGACATCAAGGGAGACTTCCTGGACCTAATTTAAGTTTGGGGTTTTTTTCTATTACCCCAGCTTCTCTGATGACTGCCTTTGCTCGTCTTTCTGTTTTCTTTTTCTCCCCTTTCCTCTTTGGTAAGAGTGTGGCCCCTTCTCAGGGCATGTCTGCGTGCCTGGGAAGACTTGAATTTCCATTACTAATGTCCATCATGTGTTTGTCAGGTCCAGTACACAATTCTTGCTTTGTATACCCAAAGTGTTAAATTGCCCTTATACCAGACACTAAGAGAAAATTGCCAAAGCAGTTGATGGATAAATATGTTTCTTCTATGTTCCCATTTCTCCTCCTGTAGAAAAGATTTGTTTGGTGAAAGGACCTCTGCATTTTTATCCAGTTTTTGTCCCACTGTGATGGAGCTGTGCTCTCATTACTCATTCAGTTTTTATCTTTTATGGCAATGAATTTAGGGGGTTTTTGGCCATGAACTCATTTGTTCTGTCTTTGCCCTGATTAGCTCACATTTTCTCTTCCTTCTCTTCCTGAAAGAAAATCTTTTCCTACAAAAAAAAGTCATACATTTATATGTAAGGCATTTGTTTGTAAACCTCCAGCAGGCCTTTGTACTTATTCCAAAGGAAAAATCCCCAGGATCTCCAGGAGATGTTTGCAATCTGACCACAAAATGGGATCCTGTATGTGGTGGGTGTTAGGACCCTCCCATGGGTCAGACCAGAGCTTAGCCCTGCCTCGTGTTTGGGACTATGGAGCAGATGCTGAGAGAAAAAGCCTAAGGACAAAGCAAAAGGGTCCTGATACCAACATCAGCATTGTTTTGATCCACAGGAATCGATGGCTTGGGGACTTCCCACACCAGAGGCTGCCTGTTGGTATTTAATGTCCATGTCTCTAATCCCAGTTAAACACTGTGTTTAGTAACATTTGTCTGTGTGGTGGCTCACAAAGCCTTCTGTAAGTGGCTTTTTTATTTTCGTTAGCAAAATACTTTTGGGTTCCATAAAACGTTTCCCTTAAAAAAACAAACAGAACAAATCTTGGTAATCTATCAAACTTAGGGCTGTAAAAATCACAGCCATTCCCAAGCCAACCCCATTGTCTTGGGCTCAGCTCAGACTTTCCAACAGTTTTCCTGCAGGAGTTTTCCTGCAGGAATCTCTGGGGGAACCATGCATGCCCCAAAATTGTGACTTCTCCATGCAGGAATGATTCTACATGTGCAAAACCTCCATAGGGTGGAGTCACTTCCCCAGCCCTTCACTGGGATTTTTCCAAGAAAACTGATTTTTCCAGGTGCTCTTTTTATTGCCCTGAGTTGAAGGTGCTGGTTTTTTTGCAATGTTGTGGGTGTTCCTTGGGTAATTGTGCTGCTCATGACCCTGCCCAGGGACTGATCTCCTCGAGGGCTTGCCTGTGTCACTGCACAAACCCTCGCTGCATCCTGATGTTCCCAACTTCTTGTGCTGGAGAGAAAGGCACAGTGTCTGGCACTCTGCCCCACCTGGTGTCTCCTGGGACATTCTTAGAGGAAAACAAAACCCTTTTCTGTATTTGCCCCAGGTTGCTCTTTATAGCATTATTTTCCAGACTGGGATTAATTTCTCCTTCATGCATCAGGTGGTATTCCTCTCCCAAGCAAAATCATAGGATTGTTTAGATTGGAAAAGACCTCTAAGATCGAGTCCAACCATTAGTCTAACACTTCCTTCTGGTTTTGACTCTTCCCCCTGCATCTTTTTTCACCTTTCTAGCAGTTTAGTTTCCAGGTCAAATTTTTGGAGTATCTTCTCTGCCGTTTTCATTTCTTGACTGATAACACTGGATAAGCCTGGCCTTTACCACAGTCAAAATATCTGTACACCTCTTCTACCTTCCCCTGTGGTTCTGCACACTTGGCTCAACTTTTCTCGTGGCTGTTGGTCTCCAAATGAGTGACTCCTTGGGATTGTCCCATAGAAACCCAGCCCCAGCCTCAAAGCCCATGAACATCTGGGAATCAGGCAAGGAACAGGATGCAGTCCTACTGAGCCCCAAGGGATTTGAATGTGTTCCAATGTCCTCTGCATCTGTCTGTCCATCCCCAGCTCAAATGCAGTGTGGAGCCAAAAAACTCTGCTCTGAGCACTTGGGCAAGAGCCTCTTTTAGGAATTTGCCTGGGTGCCTTGGCAGTGGTGGTTGTTTTCCAACCCGAGCAAGCCATCAGGGCAACAGATGATGTTTACTTCATGTGACATAATACTCAAGTCAAATATTATTTAGTAGCACTTGCTTTCATGTCCTGACAACTCTGAAAGTGCCTCTGTATGACAAAAAGCTGTCGAGCAACTTTCTGCAGCTTTGTCTTATTTTGTGCATGGAGAGAATATTTGTCTTTTCTTTGGCCAAGTCAGACTGATCCCAGCAGAGCTACATCAGGTCAGACTGAAGCCATTTGCCTTCAGTTTTACTTGTGAAAGTTTATCATGTCCCTCAAGAGAGACTGGAAAGAGCTCTGGTGGGTTTTGGACTGGATTTAAGGTCTGCTAGAGCACTTGGGGAAGTGGGAGGGGTGGCAGGAAGAAACCTTAAATTATGACCCAAAAAATGTGTCAGTGCTTCCCAGCTGTGGTCGGACGTTTGGGCTGAGGTTCCTGCTCCTACTGACACCCTTCACTGGGCACCACTGCCCTTGTGCCAGGTCAGTATTGCACAAAGATCTGGTGCACATGAGCACTGAGAGACATCATCACTTTCTTGCAGCAGTGGCTGGTTTATTAACCTCTGGTAAACGAAATTTTCACAATGGAACAACACATTTTAAGAATGTGACCTGGCATCTTGCAATATCACAAGTTGACTGAATTTACAGAGCCTTTCCCACTAAATGTTTGTGGATCCAACAAACCAAACACCCTGGCAATGTAATAGCTGTGATGTAATGGATGTACTATTTAATTTTTATGGTGTGCTTAAACATATTTTACTGTCATGTTCACTGCAGCAAGCAAACACTATCTGTCTTAATGAAGATGTTTCTCTGGAGATGGTATTCCAGGTGGCTGAGGCTGCTGGAGGGAAGTGTGCCTGTTCTTCACCCACAGTAGACTTTCTTAGTCAAAAAGGTTCCCATGAACAAGGAGTAAATATACAAAGGATTTTGTTAAAATTTTTGTTGATAAGGGAAGATATTACTCCTAGCATGCCTTCTAGCAGCACCCAGAGGACCTGGCTGGGCTCAGTCTCTCTGCTCTGTGCCAAATGCTCTCCAAATCTCTGTGAGAAAAGCAGTCACCCACTTGCTGTTTGGTCTTTAGCAGAGGAATCAGTGGATCTGAAATTATTTTGAGAGGTTGGTGTTTGCCCCATGTTTTGTGGCTGCAGGGGTAAAGCACATCAAGGATAACTGGAGGGTACTGGGATTGAGGGCTGTGTTTAGGATGTTTACAGGCTGTGCTAAGCATTGGAAAGTAAAGTTGTAGTGGTCCTAATTTAGCAGTGAAGGATTGATAACTCCTGTGTGAAGAGCAAAGCTTTTCCCCTTCCCCACAATTGGCTGTGATGCTGCTGGGGGAAGTCCAAAATGCTGTTGATGGCTGCATGCCACAAAAATGTCATGAATATTCATTGGGAATTTTACATTAATTTGCCTGTGATCACACCCTTTGTATCCACTTTCCACTGATACCCAATCCATCAGGTTTTACTGGCAGCAGCAGGCAAGCATAGAAACCAGGATATCATTGCCATAAGTATTTGTAGAAACTGGGCTTTACTTTCCCATGCAGGGAAAAAGAGAAAAAACACACAAAAATGAGGAAATATTCAAGATATTGCTGAATAACAACTGCCAGGAAAATTGGTCCTTGGAGTTGAAGCTGACTTTGTGACGGCTTCTGAAGTGCCAAGTACAAAAAGGGCAATGCCACCAAGTAACAGTTCAGTCTTTGCAAAGCAGCATCCCTGTGCTTGTTAGGGTGGGGTGTCTCTGTGTTTTAATTGCTCACATAAAGCTTTCCCCTGGACACCTTTTAAGCACAACCCTCTGTGCAACTTGTCAGAATCTAAAACATCCAGAAGTGTTGCATATGTGCAAGCAGTAAATCAATTTTAAAGTTGCAGAGAAATATCTGCGTGCTCTGGAGTCTCATCAAGCCCTCTCTGTTTTCCTCAGTGGTAACTGTGTGTGGCAGCTCAGGAAAATAAACTCCAGGCTGTTAAAGTAGCCTTTTCTAAGAATATTGGACTGATAGAACATGTTTTATTATAATAAAGTCATTCTCATGGCTGATGCAGATCTGCAGTCACTAATGCTGGTGTGTTTGGAAGAAACATGTTTGGTCTGCCTTATGAGTTTTATTGTTTTAAGATGATTGATGTTGCAAAAAGCTTTATCATGCTGTCAGCAATAAATGGGGAAAGGACACAGCACATCCAGAATCATGGAGCTGGTAGCTCAGGCTGGGTCTCCTGACTTGCAGCTGGGTTCCTCCTCTGCTTGGCCACCCCAGTCTTCTCCAAAATGCTGGACTGTGGTCAAAGCTCTGCTGTGTCCCAGCTCAGCAGTGAGCCAAAAGCCCACAGGAAGGAGCGGGATGTGTATCAGCAGCCCTGGTGGGCTCTGCTTTGAGAGCTTTGAACCTTGGGGGATTTTCAAACTGAGTATTTTCAAACCTAGACAGTGTCCCAGGCTCCACTCAGGGCTTCTGCACACACGTTGTAGGCGATTTGACTCCATATTCAGACTGGAGACAGGAGGCACAGTTTAATCCAGAAAAGATGGAGAGAAGTTCTTTAAAATGGACAGTTTATAGAGCTCCCTACTGCTTTAATTCCAGGAGGGGCATTTTAAGGAGACACAAGGTTGGGAATCTCTCCCTGCTCCTCCCTCCCATCCTCCACATCAGGGTGCAGATGTGTCCCCATGGCTGTACACACAGCAGGGGCAGTGCCTGGTGTGCCCACTCCTGGAGCCTGGTGTGCCTGTTCCCTGGAGCCTGGTGGGTGTCCCTTGTTTGAGCCTGGGGTGCCCATTCCCTGGAGCTTGGTGTTCCCATTCCCTGGAGCCTGTGCCCATTCCTGGAGCCTGGTGGGCAGGGCCAGCCTTGGCACACAGACCCCAATGACCAGCCAGCAATGAGGGGCACCTCTTGCTTCACTTCTCCCTGCCTGCTTTTATAGGGCAGCATTTTTCTGCCACTTTGGCAGCGAGACAAGCTTTGTCTGAACAGGCAGGAGGCAGCCTTTGTTGGCAGCTCCCTGTCTCCTTTCTCGTTTCCCCTGGTGCTTTGGCTCTTTCTCCCCTCTCTGTTTATTCCCTCCGGAGCCCAGACACCAGCAGAGCTGTTGAGACTCCAGCAAGGGTGCAGCAGTCACAAACATGCCATTACATTTCTCTCTGAAGAGAGAGAAACAGAGCAGATGCTGCATGCAGGGAGCTGCCCTGGGGATGGGGACGTGGGTGCACACGCAGAGTCAGACCTATGCTGGCACCATCTGACCCACAGCTCAGGTCATTTTGATGCCACCAACAGTGCAGAACACTGTGTCAGCCTCTCACAGTGGAGCCAGGACAGGCCAGGCTGGTGGGATCAAGCTCAGGAACAAATTGCAGTCCTGTTCTCTGTTGGAGAACTGCAGGACTACTGTGGGTTTAACTCCCTTGCTGTCTCTTTCTGCCTTTCCTATCAGGAATTCAGATTTTAGATGCTGAAAGGGGTCTGGATACTCACAGATTTGACTAATCCAAGCAGGGTTTTGAATCCTCTCCCAGACAACTGGAAACTGGAGGTGCAGTGGTGCATTGCTGCTCTTTCCTGTCAGAGCAGGAGATGAGGATGTTTGCTTCTTCACTACTCACCTGTAGACCTTGAGACAGTTCTTTGACTGACACAAGATGCCCCAGGAGCAAAAGCTCTTTGTTGGCTTATGCCAGTCCAGGAGCTGCCTGTCCCACCTTCTTTTGGGCTTTTTGATATATTTATTTTTCTCCTTAACTGGAAGGGGATGTTGGTGGGCTGAGCCCTGCCTTCAGAAACCTTCCTCTCCTACAAGCCTGGGACAAACAATGACAGCTAAAACCCTTCGGCTTTCCAAAAGGAACTTTTTTGGCTTTGAAGGACATTTTATGAGCTTTTTTTTTTTTTTTGGTGTGTGTGTGATGACAGGAGACAGGATTCAGAGGTCTTTTCTAGTTCTTCATCCTTAAATCCAAAGATTGTAATTTAAGCATTAGTTTTACCCAGGGAGCCTGGTGTTCTATGCTAAAAAAAGCACAAAATTGGTACTGACACGAGGCTTCTCACTTGGCATCACCTGAGAAGGGAATGGGACTGATGTGATATATCCCCTCCAAGGGCTCCTGTCAGTGGCACTGAGATCAGGAGGCCAGCAGCCCTCACAGAGCTCTTGGTGGCACCCCAGCAGGACAGACCTGAACCTAAAGCCTCCCTCCCAGGCATGCAGGAACCCACATCCAGCCCTGGTGGCTCTGCCATCCATGGATGCCTCACAGGGATGACCTTGAACCTTGGCTTTAATCTGTGGAGCTGCCTGGCTCAGGCAGCTCTATGCTCATGCATTTCTTATGGCGCTGAGTCCTGTCCCCCCTCTGTGGCACTCAGCCTGACCAATACTCCAGGTCAGGCAGCCATCACCAATGGGGAATTATATCCTGGCCCTGAACCTTGGGAGGCATTTGTTAAGTTGTGGTGACCCCAGAAAAAAGTTACAAAGAGTTATGGGATTGCCTATGTTAATACCTCATACATATTCTTCACCCCCATCTCCAAATTAATTATCACCACTCCCAATTCCTAGAATGTTCTCCCTTCCTTGTATCCCCATTGGCCCTCGTTTGATGCAGTGTTCCACCCAACCTACCCCATTGAACCCTACCTTCCCTTACTCCACCTCTGCACCACTTTCCCCTATACCCACTGGACCCTAACCTCAACTCCACCCCCTCTCTTGCCCCATACTTATACCCTGGACCTCCCTTCATCTTTGTCTTTGACCACTGGCTTCTAAAGAGACCTTGTTCCCTCGGTTATTGTATTTGGATTTTTGGGCCTCATCCCACGTTCACTTTCATTATTATTAAAGTGTTTTATGTTACTAAATCGCGGTTGTTGTACTTGCTCTTCTTTTATTTTTGCCACTGTCGCCATGATACATGAGAACCCTAAGAGGTATTGTTGCGGACCACCCTCACCCTGATGCCACCCCACACCTGGCAGGATGAATGATAGCAGGGAAGGCCAGCTCCCCTTGCCTGTGCCCTTCCTGAGCAGGCAGAAATGCACAGAAATGCTTCCAGCACACCCCAGCTCCTTGAGGCATGGCCAGAGGGCAGCTTGTCCTCTCCACAAACCACCCCTGAGTGTTTCCTATGCTGGGTCTGGGCTGGGCTCAGAGCTCTGAAGAGCAGGACCACACAGGCAGTCTGGCCATCCAAGGGACTCTGCTAATTATCTGTGTCTGCCCGTCTGTCTGGCTACTGCTTGGCAGGAGCCACCCCCGTGCACGGAGCAAGGTGGGCTCAAACACACAGCCCAGGCATCTGCAGGACATGGCAAGGGCAAGCGACTCGTGCTGTAAATTCCCCTATAAATATCTGAGGAATTACCTTTCTCTTTCTCTCAGGAAGATGTGCTTAGCTAAACAGAGAGCAGCACCGAGGGGTTGCTTTGTTTGTTGACACAGTTGGTCTCCATGCAGTCCGCAGGCTCTGCCAGGTTAGAAACCCCAGCAATATTTTGGTGACATGGAGTTACTAAGCTACTGTCAAACCTCCCTGGGAGAGCAAGCAGAACACCTCCCTGAGCACAGCACGCTTGCTGAACTCGCCTCTTGTCATTTTGAACCTGTTTTTCTTCTATGGAAACGTAGTGCAGTGGCTTCATCTGGTCCTCCTTAGCTCCAGAGACTGTTGGAATCAGGGTGCTCTTCCCTTCCTCCTGAAGATGCTGAGCTGATAATGTTCCTCGTTACAATGCCCATGGTGGAAGGTGAGACTGGGAGCTGGAGAAGCTTTTTTTTTAGAAAACCCAGCCCAGTCCAGCTCCCCACCTGGCTGTGGTCATCCCACTGGGGGAGCTTTGCACAAGGCAGGAGAGCCGGGCTTGGCTGAGGGATGATTTGTTTGTTCTCCTCTCCATGCTTTGACTTGGAGCCTTGGCAATGCCTGCAAAAATGCCTTGGGGTTAGAAAAGTCTGAAAATGTGTTTGTTTCAAATATTTGGCCAGGCTTTTTCTAGGCAAGGTTCCCAGCACAGGTGTGAAGTTTTTTGGGTGCCGGTTGTAATGCAAACAGTGAAGGAAGCGTTCCCAGATGCTCCCTGGATTACATAACATTCCAGCTCACTTTGGGGTTTTTTTTTTTTTTTTGACTTGGGGCCTTTGGCAATGTTTGTTCTATTCCTTATTTGTACATTTATTACTTAAAAACCACTCTTCCTTGCTGCCCTGCCCCAGTCCCCAGCCACATTTGGATTTAGATGGGGAGGCAGGAGAAGCCGTGGTCCCTTGGTGGCTTTGTGCCCCTGTGGGGACAGTGCATGGGGTGTCCTTTCCCTGGGACTCTCTCTCCTCAGAGCTCTTTGGCTGGGTCTGGCCCTTGCAGAGCTACTCATTCAAAAGGGAAACATTTCTTTTTCAGCTCTGCAAAAAAGGTGACAATTCACTGAATTCCCATGCTGGCATTTTACCTGAATCAGCGGTGGGTGTGTGGGGTGGATTTCTCCTTTGAAAACAGGACAAAAGTGTACCTGGTTTGCTTTGCATTTTTTCCTTCCTCCCCCCCTACTCTCCAATTTGATGGAACAATAGAAAAGCTAGTTGAAATACGACTTTAAAAGTCAGACAAGCTTTTTCTTGACATGGAGGAGGTCTGTGATGTTCCTGTCAAAACATAGCTCAGGTGAAGGGACGTGGCACTCCGAGTTAACTTCCTGTTTCTTTAGAAAGTAGTGATGTAAAAAAACCCCAATATGAGTTTTGGCAGCACAGCAAATGGACACAAACAAGCAGAAAATGAGAAGGTTTGTAATACTTAAATGACCAAATCTGCTGGGGTTGCTGCAGGTGAGGAAACCAAAGAGTGTTGAGGTTTCAGGAGAGCTTATGATGCATTTGGAAAGTGCCTTTGTGGAACACAGACTGGTGATACAGGATATTTAAGGTGCTCAGGGGAGCTGGAGCTCTTGCTACATGTGTCTCATTAATTAATATGAATATTTTCATATTTAAATAAATAGTCTGGTGAAAGCATCAGGGACTCTCAGGTTTTTCCCAACCATAATTAGTGCTGCCATCTCCATTTCCTCCATTGCTCCCTCAGTTCATAGTGGTAGAAGCACCTGAGCAGACACCGTGGCCCAAGGAAATTGGGAACCTCCTTTCCCCTGCAGCTCCACTTATCCAGGCACCACTTCAGCCAAGCCAAGGTCTCATGAGCAGCTTCACTGCCTGGAGGAAGATTTTACTGGTTCAGTAGAAATAATCCCTGACCTTAGGGTAGGAATTCACTCTGGGCACTTCTCTGGTGGAGGGCTTGGTTATATGAGGATGTCATTTTTGCCACAGAAATTAGTGAGATTAAAGAAAGCCAGCAAAGCCAATCAAGCTACCAAAAACATTTTAAATGTGAGAAGATAAAATTCAAAAGCTCCATATTTTCTCAAAATGTCAATATGTATTTCCCCCTATCTTTGCACTGATGAGGTCTCAGAGAAGAGCCTGCAGGCAGAACTGACCCTTTAAAAGAGTTGTGTAAAAAAGGTAATTTTCCTGGCAAAATTTTCATCCTTATTTTGCCTCAGTTCATTTAGTTCAGTCTGAAAGACTGCAAGAAACCCCAATCCCTCAGAACATCCCAATGTGCTCTGAGCCCCACACCTCTAGTTGTTGGCACTGCCCAGAGATACCATAGATATTTTGATTTGAGGATAAAATATCATAGAATTTTAATAAAATAAGTTAAAGTGGTCATCTGGGCATGCTGCAACCCCTGGTGTATCGTGGGCTCTGGTGTAAAGGGAAAAGTGAGTTAAATTAGCACAGGACCAGACCTTGCCCTGGAGACCAAAACTCCTCCTGACTGCTCCAGGACTCTGGGCTAGAGAGGCTATGGAAGGTGGGGAGAGGGAGCTGCTAATCTGCTGGAAAGGAGATTTCCTGGAAAATCTCTCATGCAATCAACTCTGCCAACACAATACAAGGCAGGGACTGCGGTGGGAACAACGCCCTTCACTGGAAGAGTGGGGAGGAGAAATGCAATATATCCCTGCTGTGGCAGCTTCCTTCAGCCTCACCCTGGTGTGCTGAGAAGAGGCTGCCTGGCCCAGGGTCAGGTTCAACGTGCCCCAGGCTCCTTTCATCCTCAAAGCTGGGCCATGCTTCACTCTCTGCAGCAGTGCATGGAGTCTGTCTGTGCTTTCCAGTGTCTTGCTTTGATCCACACTCAAGGCTGCTGGGAATACCAGCCCATTTTACAGATTTCAGGAACTGTGGAAGCACCAGAAAAAAGTGGCTCAGGTGGGGAAAGCCAGGCTCCAGCGTTCAGCCCCTCAGCTCACTGCCTTCTGCTGCTCTTTGGTGATAAACCATAGGACTCCTTTCCTTCTCAAAGGGTTTCGAGCTCTTATTAAAGGCTCCTTTGAAAAATAACCAATTATAGCTCTTAGCATCATTTCCTTGCTCAAGCGTGACCCAGAAGTTGTAAGTACTCACATTCTCTATCTGTACTTCATTTCAACTTCAATAATAATTCCTGGTTTTAATTTGATGCTGATTGATCATGAAACTGCGTGGAAGCCATATGGCACAGTGTGCACAGTTTTACACCATTCCCATTTTCCAGCAATCATGTCAAATGATTTGTGTAGCTTCAGACATGCTTAAGGGACAAAGAGTGGCATTTGTTTTGATTATCTTATTAAAGCTTTATTCAATCAAGAGAAATCACAGTGAATGGGGAACAGACCAAATGTGTGCAAATTCACAAATTCACGAGGGCCAGCAAGCAGGAAGGAAGGAGGGGCATTTGATAGGGCTTTACACATCTACTTTCTAAAATAATAGATATTATCTTTGCCAACAAGGCTTGAGAAGCTCTTACTGCAGGCAAAAGACAATTTGCTTTGGCTTGCCCATTTCTGAATGTTGTGGACACAGCTGGTGGGAGCAATGGTTTGGGCAGGTTGGTGCCCTTGGTCTGGGGGACACACAGGGATGGGGTGGGCGAGGAGGAGCCCCCAGTTGCTGCCCCATCAGCCTTCAGCCAGCTGAAACTCAAAGCCCTCTTGACCCTGAGCCTGTGGCATTGTGCCAGACTGAGGTGCCAGTGCCACCTGGGCTCTGCCTGTGGCACATCCCTGACGTGCAGGGCTGCCCTGGGAGCTGCTGCCTGCTCCAGGCTGTGATTCCTGCTCGGCACAGAGCAGTGCTGCCAGCTGCCCGTGGCTGAGCTGCAACTGCAATGTCTGCTTGGGCACCCAGAGCAGGCTGGAACATCACAATGGGCAGGGTGAGTCTTGGCCAGCTGTGCTCAAAATCAGGAATTCCAAGTTTCCTCAAAATCTGACAAAGGAGGGAGTTCATCCCCTGCTGAACAGCTGGAAATGACTTCTCCCATAGCTCTGGGCTGGGGGTGCAACCCAGAACCTCTGGAACAAAACTTGTCCTTTGTTCTCTCAGCATGCTTATGAATGCAGAAGCCACAGGTGCTTAATTTGCATGGCCCTGATTATTCCTGTTCAAAGCATGAGATAAAATGGCAAAGATGCAGTAAATCATGACAAATACCAATATTCATCGTAATCTCATTCCTGGCAGTGTCTGGAGCCTTTTATCATAGCCAGGCATCTCAGAAGAGCAATTAATATTTAAAAGATTAATTTCTTAAAGGTAAAATGTACATTTGAAACAAAAGTCAGGATAAGGGGAGAAATCTGGGCTGGAAGCCTCATTCAGACTGGGGTCAAGGTATATAAGATGGTTTCAATATGAGGTTTGCAAAGATGTTTTAGGGATATAGTGCTCAATTCCTGTTTATTTCTAAAGCTGTTGGTCATTCACATCCTGCATCCAGCATTTTTCCTTTTTGGATAAATGCTGCTTGATTTAGCTATTTATATTAAGATAATTTTCTTCATGAGGGAGATCCAGTAGGTAAAAATGAGAATATATTCCTTTCTAATAACTGGAACACCAGTTGTTTAGTCAGTTTAAAACTCACTAAACTTTAAATAACCCTACCTATCAGTTTCATACTTTTTTTCCAATAAAACTTCATTCATCCTTGCCAAAGATAATGATTAATCCAATAGTGAATTGGCAGTTGCTGGCATAAAGTGGGACAAGAAAATTACATGACACTGTCACTAGTAAAAGTGCTCCAGTCTGCTACAGATATTAGAATTATCTCCTGCCACATTGGGAAATTAATAGCTACTGACTGTTTTGCCCCGAGGAATGATTTTCTCAATGACATTAAATTTTTACCCAATATCAAACATGAAATGGTGCACACATACACACATACACATATATATATTACACATTTCTCATTATTACATGCACTGTTTTCTTTTAACACCACAGAGTTAAAAGACAGAAAATGAAAACAAAATGCCAGCTTTGCCAGAAAATTCTTTTCAGTTACACTTTGCCCAGGGCAACTTTCAGCTGTGCAGAACTGGGAAAGACTTAACCTGCAGGAGGAATCTATTACAGCCTTTCTAAGAAGCTTCTAAAATCAAGAAAAGTCCAGGAACAGTAAGGAATTCTGGGTGGGATGAGCAGGATGCCCTGCCAGGGTGATGACACCTGTGAGCATTGAGCGTATGGACATCAGCTAAGGGGGGTTTATCTGCAACAAGCAACTGCACTTGGGTTAAAGCACTGGTTCATGCTGCTGTCAACAGCCTGTTCTCCCTGGTCATCTGTCACCAGGTCCAGGTTTTGCTGAAGGCAGCATTTGCCTGTCACTCTGTCCTTCATGCACAGGTGATTATTTACAATTCCAGGAGTAATTTCTCCCCCTCGCAGCACTGTGGGCAGGACACTCTCCCTCCCTGCCCCCTGCTATTTTTCTTTAAGACAAAGCAAAAGCCCAAGCAGGGAATTCAGAGAATGTTTTTTTCTTCCAACTAAGGAAATCTCAGGGGTTTCTTTCTAAACTGCTGGTGAGTGCCCTGGGCCTGGCTGCAATGTGCAGCATTTCACACCAGCTCAGCCCCATCACTGGAAAATGTGCCCCAACCTCTTGGGCAGCAGCTGGGGAGCAGCTGGGATGGGCCATGCTGGGGTAAGACTCAGAGCCAGAGCAAAGAGCAAATAAGGGTTTCTATATAAGTGGAGGATTGTTTTTTGGATGCATATAGAAGGTGAAATCCCTGGTTGTGTACTCCTTTTCCTTCAAGGAAACAACTCATGGGGAGAGTTGTTCCTACACCCTGCACCCCTGAACAGAGAGATGCAGAAATTTCTTCCCTGGGTAGAAATCTATTCTGCAGTCAGTGTTTCTCTGAGACAAGGCATCACTTTGCCAGGTGTGATGGTTTGGCATGTGATGGAAGAAGTTCTTGTCATCCTGCTGGGCTGATGCTTTCCTGGTTCTCTGTCACTCAAAGTGCTCACTGCAAAAAAGCCATTTTTTGCCTGCATTTCCCACTGACATTTCCCTGCAATTCCCACTGCTACAAGCTGGATGTTAGTTTTGTTTTCACATGCAGTGTTTAGGAATGGGTGTGTGATGTCTCCTGACTGTCACCACATCTCTGGGCTCTCCCTGTGTGGCCCCAATGCTCCTCTTGCAGCTCCATTCCTGGGGCAGCCAGAGTCACCCTGGGAGAGATACACAAGTCTCAGCTAAAATGGTCCAGAGCTTGTTCAGAACCTCGGACCTGTCTGATTTATTTATGGAAAAATACATTTCTCCTCTCTCTGCAAGAAAATTCAGTGTTTCTACATGAAATTTAGATTGACTTTATGAGTGCCAAAGCTGAAATCTCCCAACATAAAGACAGTGAATTCTTTGTTTAAATCTGCAGCAATTTATATTTGACTTAAGCCACAGGAAAAACAGCAGAACTTAGCTTCTATATAGATTTTTTTTCTACATCAGAGAGGTACAGAAATAGATTTTAATTATTTTTAAAAGATAAATGGTTAATATCAGAATTGATTGAAGTATTTGCTTTCTGGTAGGAGCAAGGAGTCTTTTGAGGTCTCTTAGGCAAGCTTCAAAAACACCTAAAAGTTGCATGATCGAATTGTTTTCAATTATTCATTTGTTTTCAATATCTGAAGGTCATACAACAGGCTGTGATGGGGAATGCAGCTGTCATTAAAAATTTACTTACTTTTTGTACTCCAATTAAACTTACAGATAATAGCAGATAAAAACAACCATGTGATTGCTTTCCTGATGAGGGCACTGATTTACTGATACTGGACTTGGCTTCAGTGTACTTACACCAGGGATGAGTTTGTCTGCAAAGGTTTGCTTCCATTTTAGGAAGAAAAAAATTGACAGCTGTAAAAACTGCAGGATATGATACTGTCCTTGGTGAGGATTTTCTAGGCAGCATGGCACACACCATGGCATGCCCAAAGCCCTCTGAAGGTGTGGTCAGCCAATGCTGGTATGTTAAAATAGAGAGTTAGTCCCTTCTACTCCTGCAGTCAGTGAAGGAGGAAGCAGATCTGGGTCTCTGATGGGAATGGAGGAGCTGCACTCAGAGTCCAAACACTGAACCTGTGAATTTTCCCACACTGAAAGCCAGATCTTTCCCAAGAAATCACCCTCCATTCAGTTTTCTAGATCTGGAGGTTGGTGTTTTAATAGTTCACTGGGCAGTCAGTAAGACAAAGTTATGGAAATGGTGCTTTTGGAAATCCAGCCATGGAATTTTGGCATTTGGACAAAGCCTCCTTTTACAGAAGGAAGAGGAGATGCTGTGGTGAATTGATGCATCCTGCACATATCCAACAGATTGACTTTCAGGCCAGAAGTACCCAGGAAAACTGCAGAAGTAATTGGGATATGCAGCAATAATGCAACCTTTTGCTGTATGTGATCTAAACAAGAAATGAGACCCAGCCTTGTAGCCTGGCCTCTCCTGCCTGAGCCAGGGCTGAATTTACAGAGGATGTGCTCAGCTACAGCCACCTCAGACATTCTTTGACAGAAAATTGGAGTGCTGCATGAAAGCAAACTCTCTAGGAATGACTCATCCCTTATCACTGATAGTTAAACCTGAATTATACTCAATCTATGTGCATAGGTCTGTGGACAAATACAAATAAACCCAAATACAAAAAGGCCCAAAACAATAAAGATTGTATTTGGAAGCAACTGTAACAGAAGATGTCACAGTTTATGAAGAAAGATCAAGAAGGGGGAACTTTGTGTAGAAATAGAACAAGGAATTCATTCTTATGCTGATGTCTCAAGGGTCAGGATTTCCCAGAAAAACCCAGCAATTTTAAATAGAAATGGATCAGACCCAGGATAGCTTCACTCTCATGCCTAAGGCTCTCTTCTTCGAAGTGGTTCTCCATCTCTTCTGGTGGCATTATTTGTTTTCTCTCTCTCAAAATGATATCTCAGCTTATCAGTAATATTAGGGACTGATTTTAAGCATTAGATCAAAGGGATCCTTTCACTGTGAGATTTCTTGTCAGTGAGCTCTGAATTCTGTGCAGCAGTCACCCCCCACCCAGAGCCTCTGCTCTGAGAGGCAACTCAGCACCTGTGGGAGGTAAAGAAATCAGAAACAATAGATTATTTTCTAAGTGTTCACTATAAAGTGGGTGTCTAGTTTGGTTAAGAATGCAAGAACTGATGCAAAATCTGTTTAGGATTGATCACAAGACAGGCAAATTATGGCAGGAATTATACAGATAACAAGGTCTCATTAATTCAGGAGGTTGGATCATTCTCACTGGCCTAAACTTTCATCCCCTTTTTAAACTGCTACTCCAATGTGCTCTGTAGAAGCTTTGAATTTGATGAGACATCAAAGATGTTATCACCATGGTGCTCCCAGAAAGACTGATGGTACAGGCTTGCTGTCATCACACTGTCATCCTCCCAAAGTGGCTGGATTGCAATAAATTACAGCTCTGCTCTGACCGAGGAGAGGCTTGTGTGTGCTCCTCTGAGGACAAACTCCTGCTGTAAGCCTGTAAAATGACTAAGATGGATGAGGAGGGCTTAGATTTGAACTCATCTTTAGGTCCTCCTCATGCCTGTAAGCCTGACTGATACAACTACGTGCAATGAGTGAGAACATTGGGTCTAAATTATGAAAACAGCTGCAGCACAAGGTGGCTCTTAAATCTTCCCTGGATGTCTGTGTACATGTGCATGTAGCAGTCTGCTCCCTCTTCCTGCTCAGCATCCTTCCAGACAAACCTTAGGGAACTATTTGCCTCAGATTTGCGTGGAATTTGATGAGTAATTTCAGCTGAGCTCTGATATAAGGTGCATTTTGTAAGGATTTTAAGTGCCTGCTAATAAGTATTTAACAAAGAAACAGTTTGCTATTTGCTATTTTTCATCAGTGTGTGATGCACTGAGTGGAGCAACGGGCCATTTTAAATTTTTGATATATTTCATATATATGTATGAATTTATATATTGACAGTGCCCAAACTAAATATACTCATCCAGAATTGTCATTTAAAGAATACCAGAGTAAAGTGCTGTTGTAGCCATGAGGAAAACCTTCAGCTGGTAGGAATAAGGGTTAAAGAAACATGAGCACTGGACAAAGAAGAGTTCCAGACCAAAACTGAGATCAAGCCTGGGTGAAGATGAATTTGGGATCTCTCCTTACCAGGACAATTGAATGTCCTCATGGAGTTGAACAATGTCTGGGTTAGTCTGTTGGGATTGCCTTTTCATTTTCATGGGATTATTTCTGTACCCAGCCTGTTTTCTGCATATCCCTGCCTTGCAAGATCACAAAGTCCCTGTGCCCCACTGAACTCAGGGTCCTTTGTCAGAGAGCTGCAGCTGACACAAAACCAGTGCAGCATCCTGAAGCCCAGTACAGGATTTGCCTGGGAAGGAGAGAAAGTGCTCAACTTGGTTATTATAAACATAAGCAAGAGAGGGTTAAGGATTCTCCCTGCACAGTTAGAATTTTGGTATGGGCTTTCTGAAATTCAAATAACTTCTGGAACGTATTATTCCTCTTCTTTTGGCTGATAAGAATTGTAATACAGGGAATATTTTGTTATCCACAGAATGTTTAATTTCCCGTATAGACAGGATGTTACATTTTTGCATTTTTTTCTTGGATATTCCCAGAAGCAGCCTGAGATCTAAATGCTTGCTAGTGTAGGAAAAAAAAAAGATGAGCAGTTTTAGTCTTCCTCCACTGAATTTTCATGAAGTAAAAAGTTAAAAACAGCCTTTAAGGAAAGGACAATTGTAAAGAGGGCAGCCTAGAAGCATAAGTGCTAGAAGCTAATTGAAAAGCACAATTACTTTTAAAATCCCCTTTATCTTAGTGCAATGTTAACTTTAGTGTAATTTTTTCCCTTTCTGGGAGGCAGTGTCACAGCAGGTTGATATTGGTGTGATTAGATAAATGTTACTCTTACATGTGCACCGCCTCAGAGGATTGTGTGTGTACATTTTTAATGATTGAGGTCTCCTTCCTATTAGAAAATATCCTTTTACACCTTAGCTGGTGTAAAAGGACACAGCAAAAGTATCCCATGCTGGGAAGTGCAGTTAAAAGTATTTGGAAAGCTGGAATTTATCAGAATGAGCATATCTAAATGGGGAGTGTAGCTGGTGCAAGGGAAAACCTTTTTGATAGAAAAATGGGAAAACCTTTTTCCATAGTAAAATGGAAAAACATTCTACTGGAAAAAATTCAGACTTGGTTTCAATTAGTGAACTGTAAAATTTCCCAGAATTTCTGGGTAGTGTCAGATTTCAATTTTTTGGCCTCAACATTTCAAGCAGGTATGAATTTGCTCATGGAAGAGATCTCCCTGAGTTCAGCAGCAGCAGATCTTCTGCAGATCCTTTCCTGGGGATCGTGCATGGGAGCACTATCCAAACCCAAAGGGATCAAATCCAAGCCACTTGCACACAGGTACAGGGTAGCACTAGGAGGTGAACATTATTAAACCAAGCACACAAATTTCTTCTCCCAGTCCATCCTCACATACTCCCTGCCTGTGCATTCAGAATAACTCTGTTCTCATGTGAAAGCCAACAGGAATCTGGGAAGCTGATACTGAGTTTCCAAGTACTTTTCTTTTTTTTTTTTTTTAGCGGTTGTCCAGTTACTGTTTCAACAGGAAGGTGTTTAATCAACGCAAAAGGCACAGAAAAAAGCTAGTGATTTCCAGAAGGAGAAAATGTCGGGCTGATTACAGTGTTTCTTTCTCAGGATGGAGTAGACAATACAAAGCGTGTGATAACACGCCCAAGATACGCCTCAGATCCCCAGCAGCAGCAGGCTGTGAATGAATGGCACATTTCCTATCACGGCTTTCACAGTCCGAGGCTGATAAGGAATGTCTGCTGCTCAGAGCGTGTTTGTGCCAGATCCTTGGATACACCTTTGGAAAAGCTCAATCTTCTCTCAGGCAACAAGAACACGAGCAGTTCATAGAGAGGGAGAAGTTCCCTCTGAATTTTTAGCTTGTAAACTTGCTGGTCTATTTATTTTTATTTTTAATATTGGATAATTGTGTTCTCCAGCTCAGACCATGGCAGTAGGATGAGAAGAAAGAGGATATTTCCCCCAAGTTTTGACCCAGAGAAGTGAAATGTTTGGTCTCCAAGTGGGTACAAAGTCTTTTTCGTGCTTTAAAATTTGATTGACACTGGCAAAAGGGACATATTATGCACATAGCACATGTAGCCCTTCATATCCTGTTCGATGTGTGACTTGAAGTCGTTAATCTCATGCATTTCCTCTGCTCAGCACTGTGTGCCAAGATGATCAGAAATAGCCAGGGATTTGGGACGCCTCAGCTATTGGGTGTCCAGCTGAAGAAACTTCTAAAGGTCTTGGCTTTCAAAAAGCTTTGAATATCCATCCTTTTAAATTTGGCTTGTAAAATGTCTGGACCCAGTCCTTGGAGGTTTTTGTGGAGCAGACACTTTCATAGTTGCAGTTGGGTTTGGTGGAGCATCATTGGCATCCTCAGATGCTCTTTCACGACGGCAAAGGGGTTGGGCTCCAAATGTTACCTGGTGTACTGTGACACTTTAGTTTTCCTCAGAATTGTACTTGGCTGGTGTGGGAAAAGGGCAGAATTTCCCCTTGAGACAAAATCTGTGATCGTTAAATGTAAAACAAGGAAAAAAAGCACCTTCCTGAGATATCCCAGCCTTATCTTCAGTGGATGGGCAACAGGTCTGCCAAAGCTCTGATTGACCTTCATGCTGTGAGGTTAAGGACAGAGGAATGATGCCTCTGCTGTGTATTAAATTTGCAGACATCAAGTTTAATAGAAATGTCAAATTCATCTTTTTCTTACTGGTGTTCTCCAACATCATCTCCTCTCCTCTCCTCTCCTCTCCCCTCCTCTCCTCCCCCCCTCCCCCTCCCCCTCCTCTCCTCTCCTCTCCTCATCCCTGTCCTCCTCTCTGCAGCCCCCCAGCAGAAGGGGGGCTAGAAGTGCTGGTTGGACTCGTTTCATAGATGAACTCAAAGATTAAAAACGCCAGAGAATAAACAATATGAGGAACAGAGCTGGCGTGAACCAGCTTGTCTCCGTGGTACAAAGCTGAATAATACCTGGGTAAACACAGCAGAAATGGCTATTAACAAACCAGCCCCTCAAGAGCAGTGACTGCTGAAATGCTGGGGCCTGCCAGAGTGCAGCAGTGCCTAATATGATAAACCACATGTGTTTGAGAGTGAAGACGTGGGGAGAGATATAAATTACATCCCAGATGTTGCAGTGTCCCACAGTCACACCTCTGTTATCTGCAGTGCTGTGTGTATAGCACACAGTTACACACACTTAATCTGGGGAATAAATATGTCAAAGGACAGTCAGTTTTCATCTCTCTGCTTCTAATGCTTCCTTCATTCTTCTAAGAAGAGAATAATGCAAACTAATAACAATAAAATCTGCTCTTCAGGATGTTTGCAGCCAGTTTGGCAGGTTCAAAAGATAATCCTTCACACTTTTTGGCTTTAAATGAATGACCTTTTGTGTAGAGGAAAAAGGCAGCCTAGACTCTTCTTGTGCTTTGAGGAACCAACCCTCTGCAATACCTCCCAGCTAAGTAAACGCTGTGGCCATCCTGCAAACACATTTCTCAGCTGGGCTGGGGGACAAAACATTTCTTTCCATCTCAAGGACCCAGGGAATAAGGTTTGTTCATTTTGCATGATCTCAAGTAACCAAACCCTTAATGCTTTGCAAACCCTTTGTGAAGGCAGAGCAAGGATGCTTGTTCATGCCAACAAGCCCTGCTGGGTTTGCTTACAGAGTTGTGCATTTGCCTTCATGAGCTCATATAGCATGGAGGCCTTGCATTTTTCCTTTCCATATTCTGTTTCCAGACTTCCCACTGTCCTCCTCCCCCTGAAAGCAGGTAGGGTTACTCATGGAAGTTAGGGGTGCTCATTACCTCAGGCTGGGGATGCACAGTTGGCAGCAATTGCTGCTGTGAATATTGAATGTGCAACACGAGCTGGGTCCTGAGCCTTGCAGAGAGCCTGGACTCCTCTCCCTGCAATAGAAATTCACTGGGGAAAAAATCTGAAATGTTAGAAGTCTCTGTAGGTATTTAAAAGAAGTGTGGACACTTCTTAAGGGACATCTTTAGTGGTGAGCTTGGCTATGCCAGGTTAATAGTTGGATCCAATGATCTCAAGGTCTTTTCCAACCCTACTGATGATGATAATGAAAGATGAAGAGGAATTACATGCATTTCTCAGGGAATAAAACAGACCTGTTGGTCTGTTTGGGTTTTCTTTAAACCTCTACCCCTGTCTTCCATGTGAAAAAGCAAGATGCTTCTGTACTCAAAAGAGCAGATTTTTGGTCCTGGGAAGACGTTTCATGACGATGACAGTCACAGTTCTGAATAAGGGTCTTGGTAGGAGAAGTAGGAGAATGGGAGAAGGCTCTGCCTCAGTCCAGCTGGGGCTTCTGAAAGATGATTTCGTGACCTCCCCTGTGCCAAAATCAGCCAAAAGAACAAGTTATGTTTACGCTTTATGCAGACCATATGCCACTGAATTTTTTCTTTGAAACAGCCAAAATCCTTCACCGGCTAGATGGAAGTGTGTGGATAATGCATTTTACCAACACCAATGCTTCATGTCTAGAGCAAAGCATAGATGCCTTTGAAAGCAACTCCTCTAAAGATTTATTTTAACTTGCTCTTACTTCCTGCTTGATTTTTGGCTCATGTCTGCACTGAATCGCAATTGATTTTGCTTTTAAACATAATATCAGTTATTTTAACAAAACCCTTCGCCCTCCACCAAAATGAAAAAAAATCTCTTCCTCTGAAAAATGAGATATTTATTCTCCTGCTCTTGTGTTAATTTGTATCTGCTTCCTTCCAATTCCTCACTCCTGGCCAGCTGCAATTCACTTTCTCTGCTGGGATGGGGTGGAAGGGAGGCTCTTCAGTGAGACATTTTTGAACAGTTGTTTGCAAGCCCACTGTTAAAAGCTGCCTTCCTCCTGCTGCTGAGCGTGTCCTGTGGAGCCGTGTCCCCTTTCAGGGCTCGGCCATGGCTGCAAATCTCATCTTCTCGCCCGCCTGGGGGGTAAACCATTTGACCTGTGACCTTCAGCTGATCCGAAACCTCCATCAATCCTTCTGCAAAGTTTCACTGGAATCAGGGCTTCCAAATGACCCTTTGCATAGTTCCTAAAAGGAAAAGGAAAAAGACAATAACCCGCTCAAAAAAAAAACCACCCCCAGCCCTGTGCTGTTTTCTGTTGTTTTAGCAGAAACCAAACATAAGTCATAAAAACACAGGCAAGAAAAATAGAGCACGCTGGCTGCCAGAAAAACAAATTGTAACAGAACATAGAGGGGCCTCTCAGAGGGAGGAGGCAGGGAAGAAACACCTGTGATTTCCATTGAAAATCCCCTGATATCTGCATTCCCCCCGTTCTGCTCCAATGAAAGTTCTCGTTGCTCTATCTCTGACCCCGGGGCAAGGTCCCGATGCAGAGAGGTCCCTCCTTGCTGGGCTGCTCGGGCCAGTGAATCACAGCTGAGGAGCACAGAGAGTGCCTGCCAACTGTCCTCATGTCATTGCTATGGTTATCTCAAAGTGCTCTGCAGATGTTTGCCTGCTTCAAAAACAAAAGGAGAGAAAAAGGAGCAGAGAGAGAGAGGAAGGAAAAAACACAGCTTTAAATTTTCTCTCCCAACAGTTACACCACAACTGCTAAAAACCTTGGATGGAGGCAGAGCTGAAGTTGCTGATTTGGTTGTGGACTGTGATGGTCCCTCGAGGCTCTGGTGGAAGAAACCTAGATGGCCCCCCTGTGCCCACAGGGACATGATGAGCACAGCCAGTGACAAGTGAGCAGGGATGGTGCCCAGGACAGGTGCACAGCTCTTAGACAGGCTTGCTTCTGCTTTGTCCCTTCCCAGAGCAGGGGGACATTCCCAGGAGCTGTGCTCAGCACTGTGACATCCCCTCCATGCCAGCTTATAGATGTCTTTGCATAGAATTTTCCTAAAACTCCTTTATTACAGGTTGAACTTTGGGCACTGAAATCAGTTAGGCACAACTGAAATAGGCACTTCTGCTCATCTTGGTCACATACCCTCCTGGAAGCTGTCAAAAATCAAACTTTGGTTGTTAGGAAGTGTAGCTGTATCAGAACAGCTCCTCACTGGATAAAGAGCCAACACAGCTGCACTGCCTCCAGGACTTCTCCTAGCACTGCTGTGCAGGGTATACCTGGCCATGGGGTAATCACAGCTCTGAGCTTTAGGACATAAACATCCAGTTTTCAGCACTAAGTCACATAACCCCACCTGTGGATGGTGTTTGCGAACGCCATCTCATAGTTCCTGTTAATGTCCCACTGTGTTCCTGACTATCTTCCCCAATGCTCCTTAACCAACATGCACAGGGACAGTGGGACTTGGAGAAGAGGTCTGAGGCATTACAGAGACCTGAACGTGGTGTTTAAACATTTTTTTTGTGGTTGTTTAATAACTTTTTCAGAGTTGGTGTTTACAGGAGGCAGGAAGATAACTGATGGGAGAGAGAGGTGCTGTGGGTGTCATTTGGATGAACAGGAGGACATCAAACATGCTCTTAAGGAGCTCCTTTGCATTAGAATTGCTTCAGCACTTGCAGTGGTATGTCCAAATGCCACACAGGGATGTTATAGGGGTGTCCAGCTCTCCTGCAATCAACAGGAGAATTTTTCCATCAGCTTACACGAGCCCTGGATCACGTTAGAAATGAGTGTGCATGTTCTCAGCAGCAGCACCAGCCTGCTGGGCTTGGGTGTGTTACCACAGGACACAAACCACTGCATGGTGGAGTGGCTGTCCCTAAACCACACAGAAAGAGAAACAGCCTGGGGAGAAAGCTCCCTCTGTCATTCCATGGGTGATAGGTTCAAGCGCACAGTGTTTTCAAGAATACATTCTGAGGCTGGGGTGGCTAAATGTTGTTTCAAAACAGTGCAATTTCCTTCACAAAATGGGGTGAAGAATCCTTATCAGGGAAGCAGAGCCCAACTCAGAGCTGAATAGAAAATAGTCTTGCTATAAAAAGCATCATTGCCTCTCTGAAACATAAGCCCAGGCACATAAAGAGCTCAATTCAGCAATACATGTGACCTGGGGTCTCCAAATTGTTTGCCTTGCTGTAGGACAGGAAGAGAGCCACGGCTTGAAACAATTTGACAAGCCCTTTTTTTGGAGCTGCCTGACTTACCTTCAGCAGGGCAAAAGAGGGAGCTCAAGTTAAAGGAGACAAAGAGCAGTGCACTAGATCACTGAACCACGGAATCCTTCAGGCTGGAAAAGACCTCTGAACACATCGAGTCCAACCATTCCCCCATTCCCACGATCACCACTAAACCATGTCCCCCAGTGCCACATCTACACACCTCTTAAATCCTTCCAGGAATGGTGACTCCACCATTCCCTGGGCAGCCTGTTCCAATGCTTTCCAATACAGCCCTTTCTGTGAAGATTTTCCTAACTCCTCACCTAAACCTCCCCCCGGTGCAATTTGAGACCATTTCTTCCTATCCCATTGCAGATAAAGCTTTCTCCCATGACAAGGGAGATCCCAAGAGTTCTGGCATGTAAAACTCCCCATATCTCATCAGATCTACCTGAGCATCATCACAGCAGACCAGGGGTTCAATTGAAACAAGTTTTAACACCAAAGGCTGTGTGAAAAAATGCCTATTTTAGTAGAAGTGCTTGATTTGAGGTAGTCTTTGAAGTTTATGAACTCACTGAAGATGCTCACTAGTGTTGTTACTTCCTTCTTTCCTTCTCTTATCCTTCTCTCCCTGTGTGAAAAACACCAACAAACACAAACAACCCAGATGACGGGAAGAAGTGGGCTTCAGGCAAGAGGAGAAATCAGGAAACATTTTGGAAAGCACTTCAGTAAACATTGGCTAAAACTGTGAGGAAGTGGATTTCTTCACATCTTGGAGTGGAGGATACACTCTGATGCAGTCTGTTACATGATTTCCCATTTCTTGCACACACACACCCTTCTCCCATTTTAGAGAGCTGTGGAGATTTTTGGAGCACACATTTGGAGCAGTGGCTTTGCAAACAGGTACCAGGCATGTGCAGAGCTGCTCTTTTGCCCCTGATGCTTGCATGTCCCTTGTGCAGCCTCTGCCCATTCTCACTCCTGGGCATTGTTCAGGCTCAGCTGTGACCAGGTGATGTGCTGGGGGATCTCTCCTGGGTGGCATTGGAGCCAGGATACCTGTTCCATTTCCAAATCCCCTTCCAATTACATTTTGGGGGTTTTCTCAGGCTACAGTGTTTGGCATCCTCATATCCAAGACAGACTAAAAATGAACCTGCATAAACTTAAAAAGAGGAAAAAACTTGAATCAACACCAAAAGCTGCATGTTCTGGTAACAACTCCGGGAAGATATGTTTAAAGGAGAGCTGTCTCTGTGGTCAGTGCAATGCTTGTGCTTCCAGGGCCAGCCAGCACAGCCTGTCTCTGGAGCTTGCAGAGGTTTGGTGCAGCCAGAGCTCCCCAGCCTGTGGCTCTGCCCTCAGGCTAATGTTACCCAGAGCTGGCCATTTCGGGCTGGTTCTCCATCTGAGGAGATCACTGTCCAAAGAGGGATAAAGGGTTCCTTTCTTCTGGGTAACATCTGAAATCACAGCCTGAGCTCTGGTAACAGGATACTGGTGGCTTCAGTTCTGCCGATAAGGGGGATTGCTTCTTTTCCTTGTTGTTGTTGTTAATCCTGGGAGTGGAGATCAGTTGCAGTGCAGGTGTCTGATTTTCATTAAAATTGCAAATTGGACTGAATGCTTGATCAGATAACAAAGACATCATTGAAACCATGTGTCTTCCTTCAGCAGCAGAACAGGACAAGACAAAGAATTTCCCAGTGTGTGTCCACTTGTGCATATTTACTGCAGAGAAAGAGCCCTAATACTTTGGTCATGGGTGAATAAATAGCTTCTAAGAAATGCCAACCCTATCAAACTTGCTGCAGCTTTGGAACAGCTTTAGAGTTGAATAGAAGAACTACAGTATTAGCCCTTTGGGGAAAACACAGGCTGCTCTCAAAGGAAATCAATTAACTGTAGCATCTCTTTAGTCCCAATTCATTGGATCTTCCCTTTTTATCAAAGCACTTAAGTGTTTTCTTAGCTTTAAGCATGAGCTTAAGTGCTTTGATAGACAAAGATGGACTTTCACACATGCTGCTGTCCTCTCCAGAATCAAGACCGTGTGTTTTTCTTGTTCTATTTTCCACAGAAAGAGAGGAAGCTCAATAGATAGGTTCATCCACTCGTTCTGCTTGGGAATCACATGCAAGAAACTCATCTGAAGTAGGAAGGAGTGGGGGCTGATGGCATCTACATGATGTTTGGAAAGAAAGTTCCTCATGCAATGTCCTCCTGGCAGCTAAACAAAGTGATTTTGAAGTAAACAAACACACAAACACTGTGTTTCCTACAACAACATCTCCTGACAGATGCCACTGCGTTTATGTCTTCATTATGTCGTTTTAGATCATTGTCCTCTCTTCTTCCTCTTTGTGGCAAATACCCTTGCACTTCCCTTAACAATGATGAAGGGAGCAGCTGAAGAAAGGCTCATCCAACCAAAACCATTAGCTAGCAGGTATCTAAGATAATCCTTTAAGCATTCCAGAAACCAGGATCAATGAGAAAGGCGGTGAGCTGAGCCTGCAGTAGTCAAGCATTTGTTTAAAATCTGTGAGACAGGGTTTCAGCTGTGACCCATTTAGCTGGTGTTTGCAGAGCTTCTGAAGGGGTTGTATTGAAAATGGAACGTGTTAAATAGGTGCTTGGCATTAAAGGAACACTGAATGATCTTCTCTTGACCATCAGTAGGGTTAGATATATCCACAAGAGTTTAGGGGTGAAGGAAATTCTCTTCCTGGTGCAGGGGAGCAGTGATAACCTGGGCTAAAATATTCTTTATTTGGAGGCTCTTTACCAAGTCTGCCTGCTCCATGGTAACGCTGCAGGAGGAGTTCCTCAAGGAGTTTAGATAGGTCAGGGTTAGGGAAAATAATTCTTGACTTTTATAATGAGATAGTAATGAGGAGTTCCTCATGCTCTGCATGCACAAGGAGCAACTCAGCTTTGAAAACATAACTTGCTGTCCTGGTGTCCTTGAGTAAAGCCTGCTCAGCTACAGCTGTCTCCAGCAAGTCCCATCCCATTTTTGGGGCAGTTTGCTTTGCTCTGGGTGAAGGACACGATGCAGACATTGCTCTGGCCATGGGGACAGTCATGCAGGGACACCTGGCTGTGCTGTGCCCAGGCAGCTGTGCCTCGGGACACTCTGGGTGCTGGTAAAATGGGCAAATTCAGATAAACAGCAACCCTGAGAAACACCAGAACTCCCTACCCCCAAAAGCTGTGAAGAGCATATGAAGGCTGTGAAAAAAATTGTTTTCTGAAGAGTGGGCATTATTTAAATTTTATAGAAACATGCAAGGAATTCCTCTGGGACTAGGATACACAATACAGACATACAAACGGATTGCTCTGACAGCTTCCCATGCAATGAGCACTCAGTATTTACTGTTCACTTTCATCCCTGGGTAAATGGGGCATAATCTGAAAATATTTTCATTCCTCTCAGAGCATCACTTGGAATATCTGTAGAATCACTCAGCGTCACGATTCCAAGAAATCTGCCAGGATTGTGTTCTGAAGTTTGCTTTGGGTATAGAAGGACTCAAAATGCCATAGATTATCCCAGGACATATCAAAACATGCATTAAAAATTTCCATGTTCTTGAACTTGTGGCAAAAGTCAGCCACATTCAGTCAGTTCTGTTCAAGTTTAAATTCAAGGGATCTTCTCTCTCCTTGCCAGTGTGTCAGTGCCTTGAGGGGAGGTGGAAACTGCTCACTGGACTCTGTCCTGTCCTGTTAGAGGAGAAGCAAGTGCTGGAACAGACAAGGAAAGCATTTGGGCTACAAAGCATGAGAAACCGCTGGCCTGAAAAAGGGCTGTGTAGAGTTACAGCATTAATTAGTGCAGAGGAGCAGCTACCCAGGCATTTATAACCTTCTCTCACGGCAGTGGGAATCCGGCAGGAAATTGCTCGGTGCGTGGCTGTCAGATGTGCCGTGAGCCCAGCCCAGGGCTGTGCCATAGCAGGTGGATTTTAAGGACAGCAGCCACCCAGAAGCTTTGGGAAGCAGCTGCTGCTGTCACTTCACTATGGGGAAAATGCAGTTTGCTCCAGCTCTGCTTTGCTGTTGCCTAAATGGATGAACATTGCAGGGAGCCAACATCCCCATCCTCGAATTTTGCTTTAACTTAAAGGATTTCCAGCCTCCTCCATGTGTAGAACATCACCAAAGGACACTGCTGGTTCCCTTGCTGCCAGCTTCTTAATCCCTCTTGTTTCAGCAACAGCCTGTGGTCAGCAGTGAGGTGGAGGTGATGCAGGGTGGGACACTGGCATGGGGACACTCCTGTTGTACCAAGCTGATGTCAGAGGATGCAGCACAGAAATGGATGTCACAGCTGATCACTCACGGAATTGCAACAGAGAACCCTGCCCACATCTGTCTGAGACATAGGCTCTGCCCATCCCTCTGTTTCAGACCTATTATCAGATGATCATTTCTAATCACAGCAGAACAGTGTCAAGAAGCAGCTGAAATCATCACTGGGCAGGAGGTTACGAGCACCAGCCACAACATCAGCAGGAGCCCCTTGGCCAAAACCACCTCATAAAGAGAAGTGGGCCAGAATGGCAATACTGGTGACCCTGAGATTGTGTGGAGTTTTATCAGTTTAAATAATCTTATCTGGCAACTCTGTTCTAAACAAAAGCTGGGGTTTCATGGCCATCCTCAACGCTTTTGCCTGTGCTACAGTGGCCAGTTGCATTTCAGGGGGTCAGTAATGGAAAACAGATGTTTAAATGTGTACAAGAAGCAAAAAAGAAAATACTGCAAGCACAGAGTCTGACATGAGCAGGATGGTATCTCTGAATTGACAAAATGAGAGGCATGTTCATTAAACACAGGATTAAATAAGCTGCTATTTTCTAATTGTTGTGCAAAGCTGTTTTTGTGACAATAAAATTTCAGTCCTTGTAATATATCCGCATCAGAAATTTATTTTAGCAGAGCCTGCTCCTAGTTCATACAGGGATAAACTTCTGTCCAAGTGGTGTTGCAGGAAAGGGCTACACTGCCAAAAAGACAATGCAAGATTCATTATTTGCCCAGCACACTGCTGCCAGGCTATGAAAAATGCTTCTAAGTATTCTTTTAATTAAGAAGAGACACTTCCACTGAGTAATGAGGAGACCTACTTTGAAATCAGAGAGATCCCAGCATTTCAAAATTAGTTTCCATTCCAAGTTGGATTTCTGAAATGTATCTATTCAGAAAGTTTTTTTAGTAGTGTCAAAATATTATGCCAGTCAAAATACGTGTCTCCGACAATATTTAATACTTCAGTGAACATTTGTAAATTATTACCATGAAAAATAATCCAGTTGAATAATGTTTCTTTTCCTTTAAACATCAAAACAGCTTCCTGAAGTACATTACTTCAGACATGCTTCATTTTTGCATAGAAAACTAATTATTTTATTTTTTTACACCAACAGTAGCAGTATCTGTGATTTTCAGCTTTATTTCTCTTCATCAAAGGCATGTGATGCAAAACATGAAAAGAAATTATTTCGTAAAATTGTTTTTATGGCATGCATTTAAGCATGCAGAACTACAGTGAGATGATTCAAAAAAATTGGAATTGCTCTATTTAAAATGATAAAGATCATCTTGTCCCTTTTCAGTGTGTATCCCTGTTATTCTTGGAGGAGGAATAAACAGTCTCAGAGTAAATGTTGCATTTAAATCCATTGAGAAAAAAATTAAACTTTTCTGTTATTTGCTGGGAAAAATGATGATTCTGTGAGCTGACATTAAGGGACAGATTTTCAACATTATTCACCCATTCAAAATAGCTCCTATTGTTCCCAAGTTCAAAAGCCTCTCTGGTTATTGCAGCTTTGTCCTAAAGTAGCTGAACAGTTGGGCTGGGACTGCTAAAATTCAGTTGCACACACATGACTTCCCATGCAGTTTCTGCCCAGCACACGCAGGGATGCTGCTCCCACCTCCAGCGATGCCACAGACACTGAGCTTGTAGCTGCATTTCACAGGAGTGTGGGTTTGGCTGCAGCAGGAGCCCAGAGAGGTTATAGGAACCTCTCTTCCTCACTCAAAGCAGGACCTTGGCATTTTACCATGTTTCTGATGAGTGCATGAAAAGAAATGTGGCTGTTTCATCAGATCAGCCAGTGGTAGATGTAATTGTTGCTTTGGGCTTACCAGGAGATGAAAGGTCTCCTTTAGGTTGAGGGATGTTCTGTGGTTTGGGCACTTGCTCTTCCTACTGGGTCTTTTTTGGGGATGCCTTTCCCTCGGGCCCCATCTCATCTCCTGCTCCACGTCCGCATGGATCAGGCAGCGGGGTTTCACCACGGGGATGTTGCTCTGGGATTGCAGCCCTTATTGAGATAGGACAAGCTGTGATCAGCCAAGAGGCTGTGTCCCCAGACAGGAGCAGAAGCCAGTCCCCAGCGAGGGTCTGGAGGGCTGGAAGAGCCCCCAGCCTGCCTGGAAGTATCCACGGGAGGCAGCAAGCACTGCAGTTGTGGCCAGCCATCCTCAGGCCCTGCTAAAATTTCACACATGATTTCTCTGTGAAACTGCAGCAAGATAAACAAGATTTGGTATGAATTTAAACATAACACTGGTTATGTTATTTGGGAACAAAGCAGTTGCATAACCCTGTAGAAAACAGCGCAGCTGTTTGTGCCGGACAGCGCGCCAAGAGCTGCGCTCTGCTCCCTGCCAGAGGTGTGTGCTCGCATGGGCTCCCTTCCCCTCTCCTGCATGGTCACACTCGCTCCCAGTCCCGGGGCCCAAGGCAAATCCAGCCCCTCCTGTCTGGTTTCAGGAGACACCAAAGGAGTGGATGCCCTGTGCTGCAGAGCCCAGCTCTGCGCTGCCCCCGCCTCGCTGCGCGCTCCCTGCGCCATCAGTGTGCACACCGTGACAATTGGATTTGCTGTGAGATTAGGGCAGTGTAATCTCATTAACGATGACAAGCTCCACTGGGCCACTCTGCAGCCTGCTGTGTACCCCCCTCACACACACACACACACACACACACACACACACACAGAGGCAGGGCTTTGATGAACAGCTACAGCAGAGGAAATGGCCCTGCCAGCTCTGCAGCACCACGGATGGATGGAGATGGGCATCAGCACAATCCCACAGTGCTGAGGTCTGCCAGTGTGTGCTGGGATGGCTGAGAGGAGCCAGATCTGCTCCAGCTCCCAGTGAGTTGTCCTCATAAGTGGCAGAGGCCTCTGAAGGTCACTGGGATGGATTAATCCCCACCCTGAGTGATACTCATGGTCCCAAGTGACCCCAGACTACATTCACCAGAGCTGCTCTGCAATGTGACAGCCTGCATGGGAAGGATGGGTGGTTGGGGACTGTGCCAGTCCTAGACAGACACTGTCAAACCTCTCCTGTTCACTTGTCTCAAAGGGGACTTCCTACCATTAATGCCTGAGTCTGTGTGCAAAACACTTTCCATTATATTATATGATATATTATTATATATTATATTGATATGATTATATCAATTATTATTGATAATTATATGATAATATATTATGTGATAATATATTATAACATATTTATAATGTAGTATATTCCTGTTATTTTCTTTGCCTGCTATTTTTATGTGCTAAAATTAAAATAGAAAAGGCAAGTGACTAATTTGCATATGCAAAACAGAAGTTAATATGCTAATTAATGATTGCCTGAAAATAGTGCAGGCACTGATTCTTAAAGGAAGACACTAGAGAAGAAAAAAACAGGACCCAAACCACATGGCAAGTATTACAGGCAAACAACTGTCTCAGTGACAAAAAAAAAGAGAAAATTAATCCTGCAAGTTTTCTGGGAGTTCAGTTTTATTCACATTTCCTCCCTGGGCATTAGATGGAAATCCTTCTTTAGTGAAAAACTGTGAGCTGGGCTGTGCATGGCTGTGTGCTGCCATGTCATCCTATTTCCTTGAGGCCCACTAATCTTACCTTGGGTACAAGCCTCGCTCAGTCATTTCAGTACAGGATGCCCCCACACAGAAAAGAGAAAAAGCAAATAGGACAGTTTCTGTGTGCTGATGCTCTGCCTTATTTCTTCTCAGAAAAGCTGCCCAAATACTTCCCTGAAATGCAAAATATTTTGGAAGCTAAAGATAGCCTGGGCAGAAAAGCAGACATTTAACTGACACTGAGTAAATAAATACAAGTTATGAAGAATTCTCAGTGAAAATAAAACCCAGAGGAATGGAGCTTGTAACTGAAAACAAGGCAGGAGGCTGGGATGATGGCAGACTCTGCTGATAACCATTGGCTCCATCCACAGGATCCAAGCTGGGGCTGGAGAATGTCCACACTTTCTGTTGATGCTACTAACAACCATGCTGCAGGTGAAGGAACTGCAACACTGTTAGATGGTGTAGCTTGTGAGTAGTGCTGGTGGCTTCCAGTGGGCAGTGTGGGTGGTCTGGGTCCATAGGAGTTATTATTGGACATGAACACTATTGGACATGGAGGCTGCAGTTGGGAATGTAAATGCAGTATCACATAAAGAGACAAGAAGAGGACTGAGAAAGACACTAAAGGCTGAGGAATGGTTTTGCAGAGTGGGCATCCTGTTGTCTGGTGTTTCAGTTGTGAGGTGGTTCAGTCTCGTGGGCTCAAGCCTTATTCTTTCATGGGATCAGTGCTTGGTTCCCCACCATTAGCTGATTTCCTTGGCTCAAGGGGGTCAATGGCACTGGCTGCTGTTTGCAGGGATGTGTTCATGGTAGTGCCAAGATAAAAGCCTGTTTCCACCCATGGTACAGCCAAGGCACTTTCCCCTCCTCGATGCTGGGGCACTGAGCTGAGCCCAGCTGCTCCCTGGGACAGGCTCTGCCCAGCACACACAGCCTCTGTCCCAGGGAGGAAGGGCTCCTTTTCACAAAGAACTGATGAAATTATGTAAAAGACTGGCAAAAACAGAGGAGAAAAATCCTCAACTACTTAACACTTCCGATAGCTGCTGTTGTTTTTATTCCCTGGGGCTGAACCAGGGCTATTTTGCAGAGTGGGAGTAAATCCCATATTGAAATACCACAATGAATATTAGCTATCAGTAATGTCTCGATAGAAACACAAGATACAACCACAGTGATCAAGAGGGGTATGCCAGAGATGATTTCACTGTTCCAGAAGCTAATGAGCTTGTTAGAGGAAGACACTATTATTAGCTCCTGCAGATCCTTGCAGCCTGCCTGTTCAATAAACTGCTGCTCATGGGGTTTGGTTTGCAGCATGGCTTATTGCAGAACATGAGCCCACGTGGTTTCCATCCTGTGACAGCATCCTGCAAAGTCCAGCCTGGTGTCCCTGGGGATGTCAGCTGTGATATGAGCCATGCTGCAGTCTCCCCAGACCCCTTCATGCACCTGCTTAACCTCCTTGGGCTTCATCCTTTCACCTGGAGGGGATGGGGTGGTGTTCAGCTACTCCCATGGGAAGATGTTGAGAAAAATCTACTGCAGTGGTTGAATTCCTGGGACAACTCTGGGCTGCTGTTTAACAGGGCTGTGGCTGCAGCTTTAATCTAGCCTTGTAGACCCCAGAGATTCCTCATTTTACATTGGGGTAAGCAGTAAGTGAGTCCTAGCCATACCAGTCATGCTGGGGATTTGCAGGCTAGGGAAGTCCATATGGGCCAGTACAGAACTACAGAATAATTAAAGCTGAAGAAGAGCTCTCAGATTATTGAGTCCAATCATTAACCTAACACTGACAAGCCCACCACTAAACCATGTCCCTAAGCATGACATATATCTGCTATTTGAACACTTCCAGGGATGGTGATTCCACCACTTCCCTGGCAGCCTGTTCCAATGCCTGACCACCCTTCCAGTGAAGAAATATTTCCTAATATCCAATCTAAACTTTTCCTGGTGCAACTTCAGGCAGTTTCTTCTTGTTCTATCACCTGTTACCTGAAAGAAAAGACTGACCCTCACCTGTCTACAGCCTCATTTCAGGGAGCTGTAGGGCAGTGCCACATGAGGGACAAGCTCAGCTGACAGGCGCCGCTGTCACTGCTCCTTCTGCAATCTCTGACCATGTTTGATTTCAGGGGGATGTATAAAATGGCTCAACTCCACTTGAAAGCCCTTGGATGTGATCCTTCTCCTTGTCTGGACAAGGCAGGTTGGTTTTTCTTAATGCTGCCAATGCTGCTGGGCAGGGCAGGCAGGGAAACGAGATCAAAGTTCAGCCGGAGCCTTTCAAAGCAAAGCAGCAAAAAACTTCTGATTGGGCTCTTAACTAAAGCCACCCTTTGAAAGTGCCTGGACCAAGCATAAACCTTGCATTATGCATGGGAAACACCCAGAGCAAATGCTTTTATCACCCAGAGCAATCAGGGCTGGTTAGTAGCTGAACACAGCATTAAGAGGACAAAAATTGAATGTGTTGATGCTGCTGAGAGAGGTTATGGGGTGCAATGAGTTTTTCACTCTGAGAAACAAGACTGGAGTGGGAACATGTGCAGCCACCTCCACGGGCTGCAGAGGTGAAATGGGATCTCCAAAGAGGGTTGAACTCCCAGCCCATCAGGTGTGGCTCAGTTATCCCCAGCATTGTCAGGGTGTGCACATCCTGAGGCTGCTGCTGCCTCACTTCTGCAAGCAGCTCTGAAAGCAAACCTGTGGTGCCCACACCAGCCTGGCAGTCTCACCTTGTGCCTTAATATGGCCAATACAGCAAAGTTTGAGCACCCCTGAGTGTAACAGAGGACACTTCCAGCCTTCCCAGGTCAGATAGTTTGTGCGAAACTTCGTTTGGCAGCAAAGGGAGCTGCAGCAGCTCTCAAGGTTATGGGAACCAGGAGAGGAGGCTGAGATTTTGGGGTGAAATCGTGGACCTCTGGAGGCTCTTCTTGGCCCTGATACAGACTTTCTGCATGACATTAGCTCTACTTTTTTTTTTGTGAAGAAATTATTTTCATTTGCTGACGATGGGGTCCTTCATCTTTTCTGGTCTGGATTCTCTCTTGGTAGATGGAAAATGCTTCCTTTTCTCCAAGGGGCTCTCAGGATGCACGTCTGTTCTCACCACTGAGGTGCTTGCAGACTGAGGTGATGAGAAACCTATAAAAACATATCCAGCTCTGTCAGAACTGAAAATGAAATGGTAAACAAATGTTCAACCCATATTAGAATAAGCGCAGAGGGACTGCTTGCTCTGCTGGAAAAAAGAAAAAGAAAAAAAAGGAGAGTAATTCTGCACATTTTGGTCTCCATTTGGTGTGGAACTGCACAGCTGTGAGTACTCCAGGGTGAAATGACAACCCATCCCCGAGGTTGCTCTTAGGAATACTGCGCCTTCAGAAAGACGACAGTTTTAAACAATTTGTTCCTAATTGAAAGAGGTCACATGAGACTGACTTTACAAAGTTTACATAACAAAGAGTAATTCTGTTAAGTAAAATGATTAATTCCTGTCACTGCACATCAAACAGCGCAGTTACAAAACAGTATTGTCTATGCTTGCATTGCATTGAAAGCCATTTTCCCTCCAGTTTCCCTTCCCAGAGCGCAACCTTTTGACAAAGCCTTAACTCTTTGGTGTTATTCAGGGCAGGAATTTGTGAATGGGAAGCGAGTAGGCTGCCATGGATGTGTGAGATATGTTATGGTGGTGTGGTGGCAAGCAAAAGACAACAGCTCTTTAGAGCGGGCCAGGCTCTCCCAGCACAGTGAGAAATGCTTGCCAGGACAATGCGTTGGTTGTCGCCCTTCCTCGGCACAACGAGGCATTGAGGGAGACCCACAGCCCAAAATGGCAGATTTGGACTCTGAAATTCTTCCATGGTGTGTTGAACAGATGTGTCAAGGACCCAGGGCAGCAAACAGCTGAGTAACTTGTTGTTGGGATGGCCTGGGAGGATGTGGATATGCTCACACCCATCACAGAATGTGCTTGAGGTGTACACAAATGCCTGGGGTAGCAGAGAAGTCAGCTGTCCTGAGAAACTGAAAAACTTGCAAAGCCCCTGTGTGATATGTGGGAATCTGATAGAAGGGCTGGCATTCAAACCTACTGCTGGATTTTAATATGATGTCTCCTATACCCCATGAAGTTTAGGGGCCCTTCTTTTCTTCCCTGCTTGTCCCTCTGCTCACATTTTAAGCTCTAAGACAGTCTCTTTCTTGCTTGGTAAGAGCTAGACAGAAAGGAGGTGCTGGTAAGGGCACAGAAGACACAAATTTGTGCTTAATCAAGCCATAGTTCTGCAGCTTCTGAAATTCCTTTTTTGTTAAAATAATTTGGGGTTTTTTTGTGTGCAAATTTCTCTTTCCCCAGCCTGTGAAGTAGAAGTGACTTTTCTGTAAGAATTTATTCTTGCTTGCTTATTCAAATAGAGCATTTATTTGCTCTCTTCATGTTTTTTTCTCATTACAATCCCTTTCCTTCCCTTTCTCCAACCTCCCCTTGGGTCTCTCCTTCCTTGCCTGCATTTCAATTCAAAGCCCTGTTGGAGTTTTCCATTCTCTTCTAGGGCTGAGTCACTGACTTTTGTCAGCCTCCCACCATGGATGGCAAGTGAGAGGAGGAAGAGAAAGAAGAAACAGACAGAAATTGCTTCAACATCAGCCAAAAGCTGCATAAAAAGGCCCAAATGTTATGGCATCTGAAATAAAATCAAGCACAAGCAAGCCCTGCCAAATCTCCCTTGAAATGCTGGAAATCTGGAAGTGTTCAGCACAGTTAAAGAGCAGATTTCTAACCAAATGTCAGTGGAGGGGTCGGAGCACATATCCTGCTTTGCAGGTGGGATCGTTGTGTTCTCAGCCCTTTGCAGGCACAGCTGATGCCTTCAGGGCTACTTAGAACAGAGGCTAGACAGTGTTAAAGAATAAAGTGGGTATTTATTAAAAGACTTTCAAAGGATTCACCTTGGGCAGCACAAGAGCCTGGCTGTGGCTCCAGCCAAGACGGACCCAAGATGGACCCAAGATGAATGGCTTGTCACGAATTTTCACACTTTTATAAGTTTTGGTCCATTTCCATACTGGGGTTAATTGTCCAATTCCAGCTCCAGGTTCTGCAGTCCCATCCTCCCAGATTCTCCCAGATTCCCTCAATTCACTGTTGTTTCCACTTTTTGGGCCTGAAGCTGCAATGGTGTCCTTGCTTCTCAGGCTGCAAAAGGATTGTTTTGTCTGACTGAGCTGTGAGGAGAACTTGCTAACACTTTATATGAAGTTCAGAGTTATATGCTAATGCAGAACAGAACCTGGAAAATTATGAAAGCTAAAACTGAAGGCGTCACAGCATCCCTCCCCTGCTGTGGGGGCATTTGCTCTGCAGGGAGATGATGCCATCCATGGCTCATGCTGCAGTTTGGTGGCCTGGTAGCCCATGTGTGGCAGATCTTGAGTTAATCCCTGGATTAGCACACACTGGAGCAATGCAAGGAATAGCTGAACACCCCAGTCACCCTCAGCCCCAGTCCTGCCCTGACACTGCAGGAGCTGAGGGAGGAGAGGGTTGGGGTTGCTGCTACATCTCAATGCCATCTTCAGCCCTGGCTGTGCACAGACTGAGCTTTGGACCCTGACTGTTCCAGGGAGTGCTCCCAGCCAGTGCCCAGGCAAATATATCCCCTGTACAAATCACCCTCTGCCTCTTTTTCTCCCCTCATTTTCATGGCAACAGATCTCGTTCCCAGCTAGTGAGAAACCTGCCAAGTCTAATTAATCTGTCTGTGATGATGACAAGTTTCCCCTTGTTGAAATCAGACTCTTCATTCTAGCAGAAAGCCCTGGGCTCAGCATGGCACCCAAAGTGCCAGAGACCTGCTGCTGGCTGTGGGCAGCTCTCAACCTCACTGAGCAACTCAGCTGGGGGTGCAAGAAAGGCTCAGACTTTGAATTTTCCAGGCCATCCAAAACTCCTGTGGCCAGGCCTCTGCTTTCCCTGTTCAGGTGGAAATGATGGAGCAAACAATTCTTCTGTGTCTACAGGGAAAAGTCCCATCTCTCCCAGGTCTTTGCCTGGAGAGAGAAGTGCTGAGAATTGCTCCACAAGGACATTTGAGCTGGATTTTTATCCCTGTCTTTGATTATCTTCTGGAAAAGCCCATTTTTCTCCACAGACTGTATGAGTACTAATCTTCTCCCCATCATGCTTCCTACATTAAACACCACCCCTCTCTTCACCCACCACCTTTCAATGGCTTTTCCAAGCCCAGAACAGACCTTGCATGGTTTGCTTCCAAGGCACTTGGCTCCCAGAGCTCCCAGAGTAGGTGAAGGTTCATTTCAATGTAAGTCCAATAAAATCTACTTCTGACATAAAAGGCTATCACTGGCAAGTCTCAGGCATTTTCTACACCTCTTGCCATAAACCTAAGCAGTTTTAACTGCATTTACTTATTTATTTGTGTCACTAGCTAATCTGTTCTTTTGGGAAAGCAGATTTTGTATTGTTTGTCACTTCAGAGACATTTTTCCATCTCTTTCATGTGTTAAATCACAAGTTCTCTAATGTTGCAATCCATTTTTCTCCATAAAAGTGTTTAATAATGATAGATTAGATTGGCCTTTCTGACAGATTAGATAGGTTTTTAAGTTTGGCCTTTGATGAAATTATGAGGGAGAGCACGAGACAAGTAGTAAAAAACGTCCTCGTAGTGAAAGGTTTGATTTCTTATCTTCATAGATTAGCACCCTGCCTCTGCAAACAGCTTCCAGAAAGCTTAATGAGTCTGTGGGGACTGGCTGTTATCAGGAATAGTTGCTCTCTGGGGACTTGAAGGGCAAGGAGCAGCCACTTTGATTTAATGAGTAAAAATATACTGTACTGCCCACTGCAAGGGCCATTAACCAAAAGAGGCCATGGGCTTCCTCAGTGCTGCACACATTGTCCCTTCTCTCTGTCTCCAAGCACACAATTCAACACATTTTGGGAAATCTCAGCACAGCCAGGGGAATGGGATGGGTTAAAGTTGGTGGTTTAACTTCTCAGTCCTGTCCATGGCTGGGTGCAGCCAGCCAGGAAAGGGACAAGGCTGGAGTCTGGGATAAGACATGAGTGGGCAAGCCAGTGTGATTTCCATCTAATAGAAAGGAGTCTGGGGATGTCCTGTCCACCTGCATCTCTCTCATGACATGTATTCATGGCAGACCAATGTGGTCTCCATGCCTGCCTCCAGGAGCCGGGCAGGGATTTCAAGACCTGGGAGATTAACATATCCAAGTGCATCCTACTGCTTCACCATGCCTGTGATGAGCTGTGCTCCTCAGCTGTCACTAGTGTGAAAAGAGACTGGGCTCCAGAAGGACACCAAGGGGATGAAAAGATGGAAACCAAAGCCCTCACTGTCCTTCTCAATTGCAAAAGTGCTGGAAGGTCCTTAGGGAAAAAGTTCTGCAGAGTATCTATGATGCCCAAAATATTCTCTGAGAATGGTGCAGGCCAAATGTTTCCAGGAGGAGCAGGGATGGATGGATCAAGCTTGTAGAAGCTATGGGTGAGGCACCATCCAGAACTCACAGATCCAGAGAGGGTGCATGGGAAGGCTGGGGATGGGGAAGCAATGGGGAGTCTGTCAGAGAAGCAGCTAAACCAGCTCTTAGTCTGGCAGAGAGGAAGGGTAAGGGTCTCTATAAGTACACATTTACAAAGCAAGGCCCTATATTTATTTATATTTTAATTAAATCAGTTTAAAAATGGGAACCCTAGTTTTGTTATTTTGGTTTGGGATTTTTTTTCAGGGTGGGGGATTGTTTTGGGTTTTTTTCTAAAGTAAATAGAGTTCACAGTCATTTCCACATACCAGTATCCTGAAATTGCTCTCTCCTATAGAAATTTTCAAGTGTTCCCATTTACTTTTATGTTTTTTTCCAGAAGGCTGAGTTCACAGGTGCAGGAAGTGGTGGAGGGATTGGAGGAGTGGGTCCTGCCAAGAATGACCTGTACCTACAGGAGCTGTGTGGGAACACACAGCATCTCCAGGTGCAGCCTATGTACCTTGTGCTTCATGTCTGTGTTTGCTCCTTGGTAGCCCTGTGTCCCAGTGAGCTCATCTTCCTGGGGCCAAAATCCCCTGGGCAGCCTCAGCTCAGCACTCAAGGGGGTGGATGTTTGGTCACTCACAAGAACTTGGCCATTTCCAGGCCAAAAGGAGTGTGTTATCTTCCTGTGTGGACTTCTCTGATCTCCAAATCTGCTCATAGCTTCCTCCAGCAGCAAGGAATATCTCATGGAAGATTAATCGCAGACTACCACTTTTATTTTTAATTAATACAGAATATTCCCCTTTCAACAAGTCAAAGCCTAAAAGACATCCTGGGCCTTTTCATTGTGTCTTTAAGGGACAGTCCTGTCCTGGAGGGGCTCCAGGACTCATCCCATCTGGATGTGTGGTATGGTGCCCTATGGAAGTGCCACAGTCCCAGGGATCTTCTGCAGGGCTGAGCTGAGCACTGGGCTGCACATTCCATGGAAGAGCTCTACAGGGAAGTGCCAGCATGTGGAAAGGACTCTCACAAAGCACAGGAGATGGCTTTTCTGAGTGAGGATGTCACCTCCTTGTTTTGGGAATGCCAGTGTCTTTTTTTCTTTTTTCTAATCAGGAGAAAGGAAAAATCGTCATGAAGCTCGTGCAGATTTCTAAAGCTGCTCTGGCCCTGCAGCTCCCAGCCAAGGAATGCTCAGGGGGTGTCAAGGCAGCATCATTTCCCTCTGTGGGAAAAGGAAACTTGCTCCCCTGCAGCAGAGCCCAGGCATTCCCTCAGAGAAGGCAGATTTGTCCCTCTCTACAGAAACATCTTCTGTTGTGCTGCATTCCCTGATCCCAATTCCTGCAAAACAAATAGCTGGGTTGATTGCTGGTTGGTGAAAAAAGGTGTCTTAACAGCATCACTGAGTCATTCTCTTCCAGAACAAGTCCCCAAACTCCTTGGGGCTGCAGGCTCAGTTTTACACTGAGCACTTGGAGAAACACTGTTCTGACAAGGGAATCTGTGCCTTCCCCTCATGCTCCTGGATTAATTAGAAAAGTCTTCAAACATCCAAAACACAATGATTTCCCTGTGATTTTTCAAATAAGCAATTTATTTCAGAAATAACACCTCAGCCTCAGGGACCTGCTATCTATGCAAGTAGTTTTTATTAACTGCAGAGAGGAATCCTTTGGGGTGAAAACACCAGCTTTTGAAAGACTGTAATACACTGCTAATTTGTACTTATTTATTTATTTGACAAGAGCCATGAAAACTGAAAGGCATCCCAAGGATTATTTTAACCTCCTTGCCATTCTCTGGGTATTGTTTGTATTCTGGGCAGATCACTTGAAATTTCAGCACTGTCTTCTCATACAAATGATATGTTATTAACATGCATATTCTTTGGCAGCATTTCCACATGCTTTTTGAACCAGGAAGGCATTTTTTTATCTTGCTTTCATTTGAAAGGTGGAAAAGCTGTTTTTCCATTAGGGCAGATCATCAAGGGAAATAGTTCAGGCTGGAAGAAATCAGTCACGGGAGTGTCAATTCAGCTGCACAGGGCCCCAGAGGAAAGATTGGAGGAGTTTGGCTCTGTCTGGACTTCATCTAACATGGCAGACTGGCCAGGCTTGATGGCTTTTTGGTGTGGAAGTGACATCCAGGGAGCCTGTGAGGATCTGTGGGCAAGGTGAGGCTGGATGTGGCATGGAGAAAGAGGGACCAAAGCACCAGCCATGCTGCTGAGGACTTTGAGCCTGTGACATGTGCTGGTAGCAGAGCCTGGCTCCTTCTGGGCTCAGTGAGATGCTGTTGGCAACACAAGGGGTTCAGTTCCCCATCACCTGGGCTAGAAGCTCCCTATAACCCAGGCCAGCCCTGCAGAGCTCAACTCTGCTTGAAGGCTTTAGCTCATGCAATTTGGGTTAATCTGAATTAGCAGCTTTCTCCAGACATGAGTCTTTTCTGCTGCAGCAAGAGGATTGGGCTGTTTTTATCTGGCTGGATCCAGAAGGGAATTTCTGTGCACAGGAGGGGTTTGGAGCAGAGATGCAGCAGTGAGATTCCTCCAGCACAGCTGGCCACCCCAGGAAGGGGCTCTGTCCTCCGTGTGCTCCTGGACACCCCCCAGCATGACTTGATCTTTTGGCCAAAACATGTATGCCTCTATTTCACTGCCTGCTTTGGGCCTGGAACAAACTTGCCTGACAATGTCTCACTTTGGCTTTCCCAAATCTGTTTGTTGGGAGTGATCTTGTACATCACCTTGTGTTGCCAACCTCATCTGCAGCCAGGAAAATTAATAGCCCCAGCTGGCTCCATGTTTTTCCCTAGAGAAAGAGCACAGGTGAGAAGGGAAGGTGCCAGCAAACAGCCAAAATTGGGTGTCCTGGGAGATGGCTGCAGATGTGTCCCCTTTTCTCACACGTGCAGGCAGTGCCCTCTAGTGCTGCTGCCTTTTGGACAAAGCTGGGAATGTGAAATAACGAGAAAAACAGAGAGCAAAGCTCTGGTCAGAGCTGACAGCTCAGACACATGGACATAAATCCCTAAGTTCTGCCAGCACCCTGGGCATGGGGTGGTCATGGTTGTCCCTCTCCCTGGAGGAACTGCATTGGTGGTGGCCATGGTGGCCAGAGGTGAGGAGAGACTGGGACACTGTGGAGAGGTGAGACAGAGAGGAAAGCCCATTAGACAGTGGGATTTCCCCCTGGAATCACAGGAAAATCTGGAATGGGAATCACAGGAAGAACACAGATAAGGGTGGTGGGTCTGCAGGGATGTCCTCTCCTGGTGGTGCCTCCTGCCCTCAGTCTGGTGGCAAGGATCTCTCCAAACCTGTGGCACATTCATGCTGGGAAGCTCCTTTACAACCTGTCACACTCTGCTGCCACCACAGCACCACGTTTCAACCAACAGGTGATGACACTCAGTCACACTCCTGGGGAGACAGGTGTCATTGCAAAAATGGGGAGAAAAGTTAAATCTGTTTTGAATTAGGAAAACAGCAATGTTAGTTTAGGCTAGAGACTTCTTTTGTAACTTTCTTTCTTTTTATTTTTTCCTCTAAGAAATGTTTTCTATTGTCTTGCAAGTGTTGAACATTTTATTGCTTCATTTCATTTCTTGATCACAGTTTGTTTGCTGTTGGTTCCTGGCTCTAATCAGCTCTGCTTTTTAGAAGGGAAAAAAGGTTTTTCTTTTCTGAATGCATGTATGCTTAATGAAAAAAGAAAGCCCAAAAACTCATCCTACCTCTGGTTTGAAGAAAATTTTCATTGGTACCCTTGGGAGGTGAAAAGCTTTTCTATTAAACACAATGAGAAAGGAAATTTGATCCATATGATTCCACACAGCCTCTTCCTTCTTATTTCTGGCAGCATTCTCAGAGGATCTCTTTTATCTTCATATCTTCTTGGCTGACACCAGCCACAACCCATGCACTGCTCTCAACACACTTGAGCACAATCTTGCTGCTGAAAACACCTCCCATTTCCCAGCCAGGAAGGTGTCATTTGTTACTTCTTCGCCATTGGTCCCTGGGGACTGAGTGGGGAGCAGGCTTCTTCTGTGTTAGTTGATGTAAATACACACAATTAAAAATTGCTCAGTAGTTCTTAGAGGTGGAGGCCAATGGGAATGGACAGAGCCTTGGCACAGTCCCTTAGGGCAGAACCAGGGCCAGGTGAGGTGCTGGAGCAGAGCTGTGCTATGGAAAGTTGCCTCTTCCCTGCCTTGGGTCCTTGCTGGGAAGGCCACAGCTCCATCCCACCACAGAGCTCACGAGCCAGCCTGGGTGCCAGCACTGAGATGTTCCAGGTGAGGCTGTGTGGGAATGCTTAAAATCAGAGGGTTTTGGGAAAGCTGCAAAAAAGCAGCCCTCACAGACAGCAAACTGCAATTAGAGCTAAGTGGAAAACATAAGGCATGTCAGCAGAAAAGTTATATGAAATGTAGAGAGGAAGGACAAATAGAAAAATGGTCTGTGTATTAACGCTTGGCTAGAATAACTCTCTAAGCTGCAGAAAAGTATATCTAGCAAGACAATGGGAAGGTCTAAGCTTAATAATGGAGCTCTGTGCATTGTATTTTAAGGCTTACAAGCAGGTATTGTATTTGAAATAAGGAAGCATTGTTTTAACCAAAGGAATGTGTACTTATAGCAGTTGGATAGAACTACTGTCAATATGTTTTTGCTTTTTGTGATTGGTCAAAAAGCTTTCAAAATTCATTGTAACATCACATTCTCTGGCTGTTGCTGAGGATGTGAGCTGCTGGCATCTTCCCACTGTCCCAACCTTGTAATGAGACTGATGCTTGGGAGGGAAAAATAATAATAAAGCAGCTCGAGACGCGTTCCACAGCAGTCCTGTCCCATTCGTGCTTTTGTGCTTAAAACCCCTGGCTGGCATTAAGGCTGGTGGGCCCCAGAGATGTGTTCTGAGAAGTGCCCTAATTTTTCTAATTAATGCAATCCCAACAATCAAGTTTTTTTGTCTTCAACAAGTTCAAACTGGCTGAATTGCCTTCACTGGAACATCCTTTCTGAAACTTAGAGGACTGGATGACTCTTTGGTTGATGTGGAAATATCCTGGCCTCATACCAGAAAAACAGGAATCAGGATGTCTCTGCCTGGGACACAGTGAAAACCTGGGCACGAGTGCTTTGTGGATTCCTGCTGAAATTGATACTCTGATATTGATTCCCAGTGTAGATGGTGCCTCATTAACAGATGAGTTTTAATGGAGCCACATCCCCCGCCAGCATCTTCCTTGGCCAGAAAGTAACTCTCTTTCCTTTTAGTGAGCTGAAGTTCTTAGTTAATACTCATTTTTCCTTAAATGATATTTCACTGGTACAGTAAATGATCAATTTCTGTTCTTTGTAAGCAAGGTCAGGTGTGAGAGAATAATAGTCTCCTACCCCAGCCTGGCACACCACATGGAAATGATTTATTGCATTTCTAAAAGAGGATTCTTGACATTTTGAAAATGCAATGTAGTCCAACAGTAATTAAGCAAAAAGCAGGCTGCTGAACAATTGATTGCCACTGTCAGCAAAGCCTGATTAACTCAGATGCTTGAAGAACTGTTTCTGCCACCCATGAATTAAAGGTTAGTAATTAAATTTATGGGTCGTGGCCACTGTCTCTGGATGGCACTTCACTTATAAGCATCCCAATGAAGAATAATCAGATAGAAAAACCACAGGTTGTTACCTCAAAGGCTTTTTATTGAGACACAGTGAAAAGTGGCAGAGGATTGTGCAGCTGGATCAGCCATTGAGTGACTTGTGGCCAGGAAAGGCACCTCTGGCAGGACTGATGTCCTGACAGGGTGATGGAGCCTTGTCCAAGCTGAGAAGCAGAAACTTGACCTGAACAGGAATTTTACTTTGAAAGGAAGAGCATTAGTGATGTCTCTCCCACTTGGAGCCTTCGGGGGGGTTCCTGACCCACCAGCCTGATGCACAAAGCTAAATTTGATACAGAAGCCACTGGTTGAGCTCTCCCAGTGATGGGAGAGACCAGACAGTGATGGCAGGAGCTCTTTTGCAACACAAGCTGCTGCCAGGGAGATTGTTTTTGGGCCCACTTGGTCAATATAAAAAGCAGATGATGGACAGAAACTGCCTTGAAAAATCACTATAAAGCCAAGGAGCACCGTGGTGTTCCAAAGCCCCCCAAAGACATTTCAGGTCCTCCCTTGTGCTGACTGAGCAACATGAAAGGCTTATGGAAATTCTCCATCCTTTAAAAATACCTAAATTTATGGTTTAGCTGTTTGGGGTTTCAGGTTCCCCTTTGGGCTGCCTCATCTGGGATGCACCAGCCCCCAGGGTAGGCAAAAGGCAGGGTTTGTACCCAGCCACTGGGATGTGACAAACATTTCTGTGAAACAACACTCCAGGATTTGGGAAGCCACGGGTTTTTACTGGATTCATGAAAGCTGTGCCTTCATCATGCAGGTTTATTGTGTGTTTGTTGAGATTAAGGAGGTTTTGAGAGATGCCAGAAGTTCTGTTCCTGAGCAGAAGTTAACAGATGTTATTTGATTGCTTTGACAGTGTTACGCATTGTTTTTGCAGGTTTCTTCCCACCACTGGGCTGTCATTCTTCACAAAAGCAACTTGGACTTAATTGCAAGGCTACGTTGGACTCCTGCAGAAGCACTTTGTAGTCTTATTTTCACATTAGGATAAAAATGAAAAAAAAAAAATCAATGCATAATGATTTTCACAATCTGCCATCCTCTTGGGTGAAACTCATCCAGAACAAAATAAAGAACAGTAAAAACCCACTTCTTCTGTGAAGACCCAACTCTGCTCATTACACACTGAAGATTTCTGCAGCTTTTCCCCCCCTTCCTGCCAGTCTTGACAGACACATTTAAAATGCTGCACTTTACTGACAGCAGCTGGAAAAGCAGAGTGACAGAGCTCGTGCTGCACCTTCACTGCTATGTTCCCTCATGAACACAAGCCTGCAAACCCTCCTGAGCATCCAGAGGGTGTTTCCACAACAGCTGGAGTGTTAGTCAGCAGGATCGGGATTAACACTCCCTTGTGGGTGCAAACACACAGCATCTAAATGTGCCCAGTGCCACCAGGTTTGCTCTAGCACGAGTTACCTCTCCTGCCAATTGCAGCTCTGTAGCACCACATCCAAACCAGCAGAATTTCATGGCATTTTTGATGATTTGGGGTTAATTTTATTAGGGTTGTTGGGAATCTCATACTGCTGGCTTTCAAATTTTGTTCTTAGGCTCTTCCTAACTGACACCTGCACTGAATTTGTCTTTCTGCTGTATTCAAGCAAGGGGTTTTGGTCCATCTCATGGCACTTTCAGGACCCTCTGCCTGGTGGTTTTGCTGGTGGAGCTCCATGACAAGCACACACAGCTCTCATCTCACACCACAAGAACATGAAAATGTCACCATGGGGCAGACAGGGGTGGCCAGGGACATGTGGCCAGGGCAGCAGCATTTGCTCACACAGCCTGAATGAGATAAATAGGCTGTGATTCATATTTCCATGGCTTTGTGCACATTCACACAGCCATACTGAAAGGAGAAGAAAGAGTTATTTATGATGTGTTCTGAAATATAAATTATATCAAAGTCAAACCTCAGGGTAATTGCTGCTGAAGTAGATCCAAAGGTTGGCATTATGATTAAATAGTGCTGCTGCCTTTAAGGGGAAATCTAGTTACAGACAAACAACATGGAGGTCAGCAACAAAATATAATTCAATTCCTAGCTATGAATTAATGAATGTGCTTTAGATTAATTTAAATCCACAAAGAGACTTTGTGTTGCAGAAATATTCATTAGGAAGTTTACCAGATTATTCCTCTGGCTGGGGCTCAGCTTTCTGCACTCCTCCAGGTGAACGCACTTCACACACAGCACAAGGAACGTGCCAGTTTTCCTCACCAAATCCTTCTGCTTTGGTTTTGGACGCTCTCCCTCTGTTGCAGCTGACCTGTACAATGCCTGTCACTGCTCACCAGGCTCTGAGCAGGACACTTGTAGGGAACACCAGCAGGATGACAGACTGAGGGTTGTTTCAGTTCTTGTTTGGTTTGGTAGCAATGAGGTAACAGTGAAATGGAACCAAAAAACCCTGCTGTAGACACCATCCAGGGACCAGGTGATAGCTTTCCACCTTTGCTCTGGGATCCTGGCCTCTCTGCAGGAGAACACAGGTGTCAGTGGGGCTTAAGTGTGTCCTTGAATGTTCTCTGGTTTAATGAGGCTCTTCCCAACCAGTGCTTATGAGGGCATGTGCTGGAAGTCTTTTATTTTTGAGGTTATTTGGAACCTTTTCTATGTTATAATAGTCTCTGGCCACCTTCCTAAACATGCAAGGAAAAGAGCTGATATAGCCAAAGACTATCCAGGGGAGGAAAATAAAATGTTTTCAGTGGTCACGAGAGGGGACAAAGTGGGGACAAGTCACACCAGTAGGTTCACAGCCCTGCCAGGGGGTGCTGAGCCCCAGTCCTGCCCCCAGGAATGGTGCCAGAGTGGGAAGGGCTGCTCCACCCCCCACCCCTTCTCTGGAGGGAGCTGGGGCTGGGGGACTGTGCTGGCAGGATATGAAAGCAGCTCTAACACTGCCTTGGCTTTGCTGTCCCTGTCGTGGTGGTGAAGGAGGGATGGGTGGCCAGGACAGAAGGCCACCTGCTTCCTCCCACCTCCTGTGACCTTCATCTGCTTCTTCCCAGTGCTGGAGGGATTTATGATGTGCCTTTACAGGGCTGGAAGGCTACACTTGAAATAAGATGGACAGACCCCTCTGTCCTCACTCAGAGCTTCTGTGGCTTTGGGTTGCAAATCAAACCACCAAGAACACAGAGGGCACAGGGGAAGAGCAGACAGCACCCCCCTAGAGCGAAATATTGGGATATTGACAGCCAGATCAGCTGAGCCCCAAAACAGACTGCTCGGAGCTGCTGCAGAGCTGCTGCTAACAGAGACAGGCTGCCTGTCCTAAGCATAGCTGGGTGCATTGCTTCTTCAGTGCAGTGCTGCTGCTTTTGCTGTGGGTTTACTTTTTATTTTTATTTTGTTTGTTTGGTGTTTTTTCAAGCAGAACACATTGTTCTTCTCCCATGGCTTGATATGGTTTGCTGCAGAGAGCTGCCCTGGCCTCAGGTAGCCTCACCCTTCCCAGCCTTCTGCTCCAGGGGGTTTTGCTTTCCTGCAACACCAAGATCTTGTGCCACAGAGGCTGGTAAGTAATAACTCATAAGCCATTTTTGGCTTCTTTTAGCTCACAGTCAGGAGCTTGGGTGGAAGACATTTACTGTGGACAAGCAGAAGCCACCAAACTTGGACTTTGCCTTCCAAGCACTGTGGTAATTTCTCACCCATAAGTTTCACTCATTATTTATGGTAGGAAATCAATTTAGGAACAATCTAGCAGCAATTTAGGAACCTCAGGATGTGCCTTCCTTCATCCTTGTGCATACTTAGACCTTAGGGAGCAGGTGGACACTCTTCCACACTCATAGAAGGTGATTTCCAGTGACCACAGATTTGGTTCTGGGAGGCTCTCTCTTGGTTGAATATGGACTATTTTTTTTTCCAGTCACCATTCCCACCATCTCTGGGGTCCCTGTGGAGATGCCACAGAATGAAAATCCCTGCCCTGGGGTAAAGAAGCAGGTGAACTAGGGCAAGAATCTCCCTCTTGTATGGCAGCTGTGATTTAGAGAACAAGATTCATCGCTGGCATGAAATGGTATAGCTCAAATGAAGGTGGATAATATCTGCTTGAAATGAGATGCTCTAATTTCCAAGCAGCAGGAAAAGCAGCTCAAGTTGCTCAGCTGAAGTCTTTCCTTTTGAGCACTAAGCAGGCAGCAGAAAGAGGGTGGTGAAGGCAAATCTGCCTGTGCTGCTCTTGGGGATCACAGCCCTGATCCCACCCCCTGAGATTTAATTCATTTTAATTCAGTCACGAGTCCCCCCCTCCCTCTTTGTGGGTGCTGTAAATTGTCTGTAAGCTTTACCAGGAGATTTCCTCTCCTGACCTAAATGCCATGGTAGCATTTGAGCTGTGCACCTGTTCCCAGCAGCAGCATTTCACTGCACTTCCCAAACACTAATTTAATATCCTGGCAGTCCCCAGGACAAGAATGTGTGCCTGTTATCAGCATGTATCTACTATCTATTACCTAAATATGTTAAAGGGTCAACATGATATTTGTAACCCTGTCCTTTAAAGGGCCTCATGATGGAAGGAAGGGCCTGTGTTGACAGTGCAGCAGATGCTTGATTCAAACCGAAGTTTATTAAAAAACTACCATAATTTTGAAGGACTTCTTTAGTAAGAAACAGAAGAAATCTTTCATTAAATCTCAAAGCACAGTGAGAGGAAACACCAAGAGTGTGAACATTTGAAATAAGCAGCACACCATAATAGGTTCAGGAAATAGATGTTTTCATGGAGAGTTCTCAAAATCTATAAAATTAATTGAACAGGAATGAAAGCAGTGACTCCCAAGGAACAGATGGAGCAGAGAAACCTTGGTTACTTGGCTGTTGCTGTAAAATTCCAGCTCAGTTTCTCTTCCCACTCCCACCCCTCTCTGGAGGGCAATCCCCTGGTGTCACCTTGGCACAAAGGGGGACACTGTTCCCATCACCTGCCTGGGCCCTTGCAGGGCAATCAGATGGGAGGTGGAGCGGGAAGCAGAGACACTGACCCATGGAAAACATCCGTTTGAGATGTCTCTCCTGCCAGCAGAGCATTCCCAAGATGTTGAGACCTTTCTCTCCATGGGATGAGATGTTCACCTCCACTGCTGGCAGCCCCAGCCAAAGGCTCATTTTTATGGAATGCAGAAGTTTCACCGGCAGGTTTGCAGGCTGTGGGCTCTGTGTGTGGGTGTTCACTGACCTCTCCTGGCCGGACCCAGGCAACTCTCAGCCAGCTGGGAATCAGCTGCCCCTCAACACCTTCCCTGGGAAAATATTCCTGCTGGGAAGCAGCGACAGGACACAACTTACAGTTAAAAGGCAGCGAAAGAGGCAGAACCAACCCTCTGGGGACATGCAGGAGATCTCCCGTGGTATCTTTAAAAGCATCTGTGATTGTGAGTTATTACTGCAGTAATAAATCACAGGAAACAAATCACAGTGTAGGGACAAAGGAGACCTGGAAGAATCCAAAAATCCATCTCAGTCCTACAGTCCTTACTGGGGGAAAGTAGGGGTAAAACTGAGGGCTGCAAAATGGTGCCTGTGAGGAAACTGGGCAACCTGGGAAATATTAAATAAGTATTAGGAAGAAAGGAGAAAATCCAAGAGGTTATCACATGTATTTGAGAGGGCATCATTCCCTGAAGGAATCTGGTAAGTCTCTTAGTAGGACCATCTGTAAAAACCTGTACAAAAAATGGTTGTTATTGTCCAGATGTAGTAAGAATTCAAATAAGCAGCAGCAGTAATTTTCCTGACAAGATAAGCCAGACATCTCCCTATTCTTATGGATTTCTACAAATTCCTCTTATTTATGTAACCATCTCAAAATACCTCATTCAACTGATATTTCTCAGCTGCATATTTCAACACCTGCACCTCACAGCAGAGCTGAGCTATAAGCTGGGAGCTCACATTTGCTTTCAGGAAGGGGCAGCACTCACCCCTCTGCAGCTCCCTGGCAGTGCTCTGGGTCCAAACAGATCCACATCTCCCTTCTCAGCTTCCTTTTTTTAAAAATTTCTTTTTCCTGCTGGAAGACAAGGAGGATTAGCTAAGCCTATAGTTTAAATATTATAATTAATTGGTGCTTTTTGGTTTTTTTATATCCCTTTTGCTGCTATGCTAAAAGTGGGTTTTCTTTGTGTGAGAAAGCCTTTGTTTGCCTGAAACAGGCTTTTCCCACCCCTGCATAAACAGCACTTTGAAAAATTGCATCACAAAACCCGCAGCATTGGGATTTTAGAAAAAGGGCCTGAATGGCTGGAAACTTCACTTAGCTCTGCAGCTGGGAGAGTGTGGCTTTCATCTGACAGGCTGCTTAAGGATGGTTTGACCTCTCTCTTCCTTTACATGCTGGGAGTTAACTTCTCCTGTAAGTGTCCAGCATAAATTATTTTAATGCAAATTTTCTTGTCAAAACTACAAACAGACATTTGATCAAAGGTCAGTTCTCCTTTGTGTTCCTATTTGATATAGAAATTTCTATTTCATCTTTGACTGTCATGGTCAGTTAAGGGAACTGTTGCCTGATGGGAAATTACAGATGCATTTCATGTCCTCTCTCCAACAAGGTTTTTTCCCTCCTTTCATATCTTATGGGTGTTTTAATTTGAATATGTTTTCATTTTTTAATGGAATAGTTAAATTAGCTTTGAAAAATGTCGTGGTATGACACTGAAAATTGTCTGCTTTTTAAACTGAAGCTCAATTTACTGCCGTTTGATACCCTAGGAGCTGATCAAATAATTACTATTCCCTTACTGCTGGTTTTATTTCATGCTTAACTTGTGGATTTTTTTTTTTTAATGGGACAGTGCCTGAAGAACAGGAATTTCTGCAAAAGGAAGGATTTTGGAAAATTTTGTATGTATTTCTTGGGGTTCTCTGGCTCTGCTGTATCCAAGAGAGCCTGGGGAGCCTGGAGCTCACTCAGATTTCAGGGAGCACAGCAGAGGGGTGAGAGCTCCTGGTCCCATCCTGTCCCAGCACTGGCATCTTGGGCTCTTGAGTGGGAGATGCTGCAGGGAACTGGCCACACCAGGATTGGGGAGGATGCAGAAATTAGCTAGGGAATGATCCCAAAATCACATTTCTATCCATACAGACTGTCCTAACAGATATTTTCTTCTTTTCTGAAGCAGTTTCATGGTTTAACCAGGCTATACAGGTCGGTACAGGCTGTTTGCCTTTCCAATCTTCCCCAAGGCTCTTGACTAACATTAGCTTTGCACCCAAATCCCATGATGAGATTTAGCATCAGGGCACCTTTGGAAGGCAGGGGAATTTCATTTTAGAGCTGTGGTTCTTGGGCTAAGTCTCCAGGGATGCAAAAGGATGATTCCCATCCTTTGAGGTGCTGAACCTACATGATTTGCTTAAAACAGCACAGGAAATTTCTGCCAAAGGAGGGAATTGAACACAGCTCCTCCCATGGCAAACATCCCAATCCCTATTTATCACCCTCCTGCAACTTTTTTTGAGCTCTTCACAGTCTGTAAAGTCAAGTCCACATCTAAATCCTTGTGGGATTTACAACACTGTAGGATTTACAGCAGCAAACCACTGCTGCTGTATCCCTTTATTTTTCTCTATGCAAGTGCAGACCTGTCTGTGGCTGTGGGCCTGACAAACCCTGGTGAGATTTGAGGACCAAAACCCAGGTTATGATTAATGTTCAGCTGCCCAAACCTAGAGCCATTCTGGAGGGCCTTGCCTGCTGATGAGTTCTGAAAGCCATCTCCCTTGGGGTTTTTACTGATGTGCACCATGACTGTTAACACTGGGGCCATAAGCCCCTCTAACAAGGTGGGGGCATAATTAGATCCCACTCTCTGGGAGATGTGAGATGCATTTTAGCCTTCAGAGAATGTTGCCTTCTTATGTAAAACTACTTAAGGCCAAGGCTTGAAGACCTTGGACTCATGACAGAGACACTGCCTCCTCCTCCTCTCCACACAGCTCCAGTCTGAGCTCCCAAAGACCTGAAGTTCTTGCTCTGCTCTGTAGTTTTGCAAACCTTCCCCTTTCATGAGCATTTCTCTGTGGCTTTTATGGAGCAGGATGTCCAGAGCTGGTGATCCATAACTCACACTGCCAGGTTGTGTCTCCTGTCAGCAAAAAGGCTTGTAACCAATTTCCCTTCTTTCTTGTGTCTCCTGCTGTTACCTCCAAGCACACAAACTGGTTCCTTTGAGATGGAGATGGATGTGAGGCAGCTTAGATGTGCAGAGCCCTCCTTTGCCAGGGAAGTCTTTGTCCTTCCTATGTCTGGGATCAAGTCACTTCTCATTTATCCAGCAGCAACTCCTGCCTGCCATGTCCCAGCTCTCCTCATCGGTGACAGTGACACCAGATGGCAGCAGTGGCCTTTGGATCCAGCTCTGGGGGAACACACCGGTAAATGTTTCTCTGCATCCCGGCTTTTTCGAGGACAGCTTCCCTTGGTACTTTCCTTCAGCTCAATCCGTTCCCACATGGGCCATCAAAATGAAATTGCACCGAGTATCTACATGCTGTAGTTATTTAGTGTGTCAAAATGACACACAGAGGCCAACTTAGAAAGTCAAGAAAGAGAATTCCTATCTTCAGGCGTCCTTTAATTAATTATTTTGTGGCTTTGATGCTGCACTGACAAGTGAGAGCAAAGACCAGGGTTTTTGCAGCTCATGGGGATTTGGGGGTGCCTGGTTAAAGTGATTGCTAAGTGACCATCTGAGGAGCTCCCTGCGGGTCAGTGAGGATTTGTGGCGTCCTTCATCTTTGGCCCTTGGTCCCATGAGGCTTTGGAAGATGCTGGATGGCTCTGGCTTCATCAATTTAGAGCCTCCCATCCACCGAGCCCTGGTACCAATCCTGCATGCCACTCCTGCCTGCCAGGCCCTCAGCACTAAAACTGTGGCAAGGACCAAAAGCTGGACCAGGAAGCCACAGGCTGTGTCTCTTTAAGATGCTCTCACCTAACAAACCTCCTTTGCAGGAGTGGAATATGGGGCCCTGAATGCATTTTCTTTATGATGATGCCCAAATATTTATTGAATTTCTCTTAATTGATCTGGAGGCTATCAATTTACCTGTTAGCTACTCCAGAAATTATTACTGTACTAACTGCAAACAGGAAAAGAGAATACCCAGCTTGGATGATTGATTGTTCTGTGTGTTGGGGCAGAGAGTTCCAGCAAAGAGAAAGAACAGAACTAAATCCCACTGGCTGAGGGAAGACCTTTTAGTGATGGAGAAAGCTCAGTAAGTGCCACGTTCATTCCTTGCATTTTGGATTGCTACCAAAATCAACTAAAGTGGTGCTAAGTAATTCACACTGGCACACTTTATAACAGTTTTAAGCAGCTCAGCAGTGAGAACCACTTGGTTCAAAAGAGAGCTGGACTTTTTTAGGTTAAATAAGAGAAATACTGATATAGTCCAGGAATCTTGCTGGGTTTTTCCTCCTAGATACTAATTATTGCATTTTAACTTCCCTGCTACTCCCACTGACCTGGTCTGCAAACGGAAACAAACCATTACAGCTTAATTTATGCAGGGCAGTGACCCTGCAAGTAGCAGCATAGGAGACCTGGGCTCAGTATTCTCTTTACCTGTGCCCAGGAGCCTGGGGAAATTCAAACTTTAAGGAAAAACATCTGGAGTCAGGAAAACCTCAGAAAATCCACTAATCCTGGATTGCACGCTTAGTCTCTTTTATCTGTTTCCACTACCCCTGAGCAAACCACTGGATTGGTCTCCAGGTGTGCCCATGGGATGAGCCTGGAGGGGCCAGGAGAGGCTGGGATGGATTCCTCTCAAGGTGCTGTATCAGAGTAAGGAACATAAAAGCCCCTTCAGACAGGACTGGCAGTGTCTCCTTTACACTGCTATCTTGAAAACCTGATTTAGCTCACTAGATACCTCTTATCATCTAGAGCAGAGACACTTTCCAGCACCAGGCAGAGTGGACTGGACCCTACTCTGGAGTTACCAACTCTTAAACCACTCTACAACCTGGAAACAACTGGTGGCACATGAACAAAGCTGAAAGAGGAGCTTGCACTGCCTTTGGATACAACAGCATTGTGGCTTTGCAACTTGGGATGCTGAGAAGGTGCTGCAGCATATTGCCTTGTAATAACATGAAGCAAAAGCTCAGCAGAAAGTCTGTGAACCAGATAAGATTGATTAAACAATTTCTAAGCAACGGGGTTGCACATAAAAATTTTATTAAAACCTCAAGTGCTAAATTTATTTCCTGGGTCTGTCACCGCTATTTTTTTTTTCAGTAGTGATAATTACTACATTAGAAATTAAATGAACCTCATATACTACATCTTTCAGACCTCCTAGGAGAGTTGTGAAAGTGATTTAGGGAAGTGAATTTGCTATTGTGCCTAATCAAGTTACAGTAATTGTCACCTATAATTTTAACTTGACTGCTATGTGTTTAATTGGAAGCTTTACCTTTGGTTTTTTTCTAACTGAGCTTCTCTGTGCCTGTTTTTCTACTTTCCATCCTCTTCCAAAACCCACTGACAGAAGACAAATCATTGCATACAGCTGTGCAGTCAACAGCATTGCTGTTTGCACCCACATTGGCTTCCTCATCAACCAGATGTGTTGCAGCATCAGATGATTTTCCTTGTGACACCAGCACCAAGTTGTCTCCCTTGACAGTCTAATCACAGCTGTGTAGATATGAGTGGCAATAAAGGGTCTTTCTGGGCTGAGGGGCTCCTTAACAGGACTGCAAGTATGGTTCTGACTGGCCCTTGGTTCTGTAGGTGTTTGGTCAGAGATATATTCACTGACTTGACCCTACTCTGTGCTTGGAGATGCTGGGTCATGTGCAGCCCCCTTTAGAATAGCTCTTTATAAGTCCCTTACTCTTATTCCCCTCAACTTGTTTCCTTAATGAGCTCTGTGGGGCAGCAGGCCAAAAGGTTTTTAGACCTGCAGGTGAGGCACAAAGTAAGATACAATGGAGACAAAGGTGTCCCAGTGCCTCTCAGCAGGACCCCAAGCTGCTGAGCTGGGAGCTGGGCCAAGAATAGGCTTGTGGAGGTTGTTAATGCCTCCTCCCAAACACTGCAGGAAGTGTCTCACACAGCTTCCCTCCTGTGGTTTGAGCTCTGGGCAGTTGCTCTGGTCATTCATCTCTAAAACTGGACTGCCTGCTCCTCCTCCCCTTTTCTTGCTAAAGAAATGTACCTGCGTACAGATACAGAGATGTGGCTGCAGCCTGCAACAGGACAAAGTTTCTTGTGGGCTTAGGGAAGATGGTAATGATTGTGAATATGGAAACTCTAAACCTGAGTCAAAGTAACAGATGGAGGAATGGGACTGCTTCTAACCATACCCACCCAGCACAGTGGAATACTTGCCCTCCTGAAGTCCCATAATATATAAAACTTCTTCAATTTCAGCTGGGATCAGGCCCTTCATTTTTAGAGAGTCTTTTATGGAGCATTAAAGATCTAGAAAGGCTATATTATGTTGATGCAACTAAACGAGGTTACTTGAAACTATTTTATCACTGTAACACTCGTAGAAATTATTGTGCTCGTGTAGCTTTGCACTGGCATTCTGGAGCAATGTGTATGGAATAGCAGTAACCTTGTCCCTGAATAATTCATGTTGTTTGTCAGCCACTTCTTAAGCCTTTCTTCTTAAACACAGAAGATTAGCATTTTTGTTGCTTTTTTTTTTTTAATCAAAGGTTTGGGGTGGGGGGAAGGGAGAGTGTCAGTTTTCTTTTTAACTTTAAACACTTCCCCAGGCTTTCAGTAGGTACCATAACAATTCAAATTGGGATATTTTGGTCTTAGAAGTATTTTAGCTGGCTCTTAGGCCTGCTACATTATACAACTTTTTGGTAAATCATGAATAAGCTGAAAGGCTAGAGAGCTTTTTTCTTAATTTCTCAAGGGTCCTTTTACTACCTAATTTGTTTTCATCCTATGTTATTTACTGACTAACTCTAATCAACATTTCTGGTATTGTTCCAGTCCACAAGTGTGGGAAGGTTTGGCAGGTAATGTGTGGCAATGCAGGGAGGCTGGAAGATCCTGGCCTTGAAATAAATATTGCTGGTTGGAAATTGGACTGCATTCATTACATGCTGCCGTTCTCCTGAGCTTTTTCCTCGATTAAGGATGCTCCACTGCTGTAAAACAGCAAAGCTCTGTTAGGTTCTGAAGTGATGCTGAGCTGCACAGTTGCAGTTCAGAAATACTCAGCCTCAAAATCAACAGAACGGAGGTAAAAGTCAAGGGTCTGGCTCAGAGCAAAGTGAGGAGGAAATGCCAGTGTGGGCAAATACAGGGTTGGGGTGTGTTTTCTTTGCTTCCACCTTAGGATCGTGTAAAGTAGTCTTTGGTTTTTTGGTTTTGGCTTTTTTTGTTTTTTGTATAAACTAAAAGTGAAAATTTGAATTAGGGGCACCATTAAGCATCCATCCTGTATTCCTTATGGAAAGAGCCCAGCAGAGGTAACCCAGGGGGTTTGGCATACACCGGCTGCTGGGATGATGACAGCAGGCAGCCCACTGTCCCAGACCTCTTGTCTGGGAGCTGGTCCTGACTCAGAAGTCACTAAACTGGTGACACATCCCCTTTTTCTGTGGATCTGCACTAGCCCTTTGTGTCTGAGCAAACTAAAATCACTGGCATGCAGCAGCAGCAGCCAAGTCCTGCTGGCAGGAGTGTGTCACTGAAGGGGACAGTGTTGGGGCTGTGGTGCTGACAGATTTCACAGAGAAATGCTGATATGTGCAGCGCTCTGTGGACACATTTGGTGAAGCAGAGGTTAGAGTGAGATCACTGCTACAGGACACAAGCTCCCTGTCTCTGCAAGGCATCTCTGCTCTCCGCTGGTCTGTGTGTTCTCTTTATTTTCTGTGCTCTTTCTTTCACTCTGAATTTTCATCTGACACACCAGGTAAGGTCTGGCAGGGAATGAGGTGGCAGAAATCAGGATGTGGCCACAGCTGTTGAGTGTGGAGTGCTGTGGTGTGACATTCACACCTTCCTCTGGCACTCAGAGTTGGCTCATCTGCTTTTTGCCGCTGCTAATTCTTTTGTTTTCCTCTCTGTGCTGTAACATTTAAGAAAGAAAACCGGGATGCTCTTGAAAAACCAAACGGCTTTTGGAAGAGACTCCTGTGTTAAATCCCAAACTTTGCAATTCGAACTTTCCAACCAAGCTAATTTTCCAAAATGCTGACACTGAGTTTCTCCTCCTCCTCTCATTGATGGTGTTCCAGCCTCTTCTCCTGGATCTGCATCCTGCCATGTGTGGCTGCCAGGAGCAGTGCTCAGCTCCCACCCGACCCTGGCTGGAGTGGCAGCTCTGGCTTTCACACGCTGCTGAGCTGGACTCGCTGGGGAGTTTCTCTGCTCCTGTTCCACTATTAGGTTTCAAACCTCCCTGCCGAGGAGCTGTCCTCAAGTCACATCAGGTAAGCTTAGCTATGCATTGAATTCAGGGAGTGGAACTAATCCCACATTTCAGCTCGAGAGGAGAACAATGAGGCAGGAGCTGAGCCTGGCCCCTGGCTCAAAGGTAAAGGGTTTAATATATTAGTTGAAACAGATGCTTTACACTTAAGAATGTGTGTTGTATCTAATTCCAGGTCTATGCCTGCTTAGCTGAGTGACAGGCCTATATATTTCATGGGAAGTAGATACAATACATAATGGATTACATATATGCCCAAATTATGTGTATTATGTTTAATATGTGTATGCCTTGGTCCATTACTCCTGACATAAAAGCTGCAATGCCAGGATCAATAGTGTGCATATAAATTCAGGAAGACACAGAAGACTGCCAGCATAAGCACACAGGAGCGCCTCTCAACAAGTAAATGCTTTTGCTTTCCCAACTCTTGATATTTCAATCCCTGAAAGAATGAAGTTCTGTCCCAAGTTTCATTTCCACTACTCTGTGGAGAAATGTCTGGCTTATAGTGAATTTTCTCCCAGCATTTCCTTTTGCCTCCAAGGAACATTTATATTGACTATTACAGAACCAAGTTTAAATTTTTTTAATGATAAAACGATGAACCTTTATTCATATCCGAATTTATAAAATCCTTATTTATAAAGATTAGACTCTTTTAGATGAGTGGCTATGCTGGCTGCAAAAAATGGTACTTAATTGTCTTATTACCAGGTCTCCGAGGTGCAATTGCCGTCTTTGGCAAATAGAGAAAAATTTTAATTTTCCCTGATTTGAAATGTAAAAAGAGTGGTGACTAAGAGAGACTGCCCTGAGACCTTGCCTCCACAGCACATGCTTGAAATGAGAACAGTCTCTGCAAGAAGGAAGCGGCAATAAGATGACTTTCCCTTTTAGCATTTGCACTGTTGCTACTATTAGTAAAAAGAACCAAACTCAGAGCTTTTCATGCCTATGACAAGCAAGCATGAAAAATCTGAAAATTATTTAAGACATTCTTTCCTTTTTCCCTGCCCTTCAATTCCTGGGCTCCTCATGTGGCTGACAAGTTTTCCCTTCCTGTTTGTTTGGGGCAGCAGGAGACAAAGGTAATTTCCCAGCCAGGGAGGAGCTCTTCCCAAACCAGGTGTGGGCAGGGAAGGCTGAGCCTGCAGTGGCCTGAAGATTTCACACGGAGCCCATGGGAACACAGGCTGGCCCAGCCAGACCAGTTTGTACTCTGGCTCTTTGGCTGATCAGCAGGTTTAGCTCTGGAGACATAATCAGGCTTTAAAAAGAGTGCAGATGTTGCAGTGATGGATCCCCCAGGAGAGCGCTTTCCTGATCCCTATTGTGACTGTCTCCGATTTCCTATGGGAATTCTATGTTCTGTGCTTGCCTGGCATTAAGACTTGAGGCAAATGAATAAATAAGAATACTGATTTTCAGTTCCAATGTGGCCTTCAGTGTTTGCTCTTAAACTTGTGTAGCAGACCAAAATAATTAAGTTTAAATATAAATGGATGTTTCAGCAGGATAATACAGATATCTATATATGAATTTCTACTTTTATTTATATGTCAGTTTATTAAAACACCCTAGGGATGTTCAGAAGTCAACATAGTGGTATTCAGTGTAATTTTTGAAACATCAGAATTGAAACCTTGGACAGCCTTCCGCTTGCTACCCAACAGGAAAAAGTGAATGCTCTGCCAGGTCTAAATATAATATAAACCATTTCATCTTAACTATTTTTATTTGGAAAATTCTTCTTTATTCTACTAGGTTAAGGAGCAGACATGTTGTCTCAGCACAGTTAAATCCCACAGCTTATTACCATGAAATACATAAGCTCAGAGGATATGAAAGTATTCCATCCAAGAGGATATGAAAGTGGGCTGCCCAGAGAAAGTTCAAGGCCTCCTGTACATGGAACACAGTTCCAGGCTTTAAAGCTGTGCCGTGTCAGGACTTTCAAAAAGGCAGTTTTCCAAATGGCCTTTTAAACTGGCAATTATCTCCCATAGATCATTAAGACAGACTCGTAGAGGAGAAATGAAAAGAATTCAGTTTGGAAGGGCTCCTCTGCTTCAGAGGTGCAGTGGCAGGATGTGGGGAAGTGCAGCCAGGTACAGTGTGACAAGCCCAGGGACCCAAGAGCAGCTTAGCCACTGAGGCTTTAGGAGCCCAAACTGGGTGGCAGATCCCAGCTGGCATCATCAGAGCTCCACCGCTGCTGGGATCTCCCTGGATCAGGCTGAAGCTGAGTGACTGCAGTTAGACACAGCCTTACCTGAGAAAAGACTGAGTGAGCAAAATCTGTGCGACCTTATTTGTGGGTGGTCGGGGTCAAATGATGGAAAACCCCACTATCCATCTTCCTTTTTGTATATTTTAATGCAGTATTTGCACATGATTTCTAGGAATCCAGCCATTGTCTGACTTTTAGTTATCTTATTCATTCTGGACCTCAGCTCAATGTCCCTCCATTCAGTGATAAAGATACTGACCAAAAGGAGAAAGTAAAAATTGCCAATAAACAGAAATATATAAACTGAAGTTTTACAGTCAAATATTCCAAATTGAATATAATCATAGTCCATAGAATATAAATTATGCAATTGAATTTGGATGGGGCAAGTAAATAAGGGAAGCTATTTGGGTACCTGTAACACACCCATTATTTCATTACTTAAAAAAAAAATAAACTAATGCCATATATTAAAATTATTCCCTTATTGAAAGCCTCACATGGAGCTTTCCTCTATTATCAAAAATGGCCACACTATCTATTACCTTCTCCAGATGTTAAGATTGTTTCTGGTTGTTACCTTTCTGCATTCTGAGTAACACCACACTGCCCCCTATTTTCAAATAGTACTGACTCAAAAATAGCCATTAAAAGTTAGAGGTCTGAGATATTTGGTTTTAAGCTACAGGACTTCTGAGATATAAAAAGAACTCCAGTGTATTAAGCTTCCAGTTTTCTTTAGGCTGAAAGGATGAAGGGGAATGCTACATTCCTTCCTATTGCAGCTCTGGGGATTGTATGTTTTATATTCAAATTCTTCAAAATGCAAAAGAAAAAGCGTTACTGAAGAGAAGAACTCAAAAACACACTAGCTCTGAGTGATGACTTCAGAATAGCCCAAGGGTACAGGATGGTGTTGAGTAATTCAAGTTTACTTTCTGCTAAAAGATCCCTCTGGCTTCACTGCTTCCACAATTAAGGAGGAAAACTGGTTTGCTCTTGCCTTTCTTGGCTTGTTCCAGGCAGAAATGGCACTTCATTTTTGCTCTCACCTTCTTCCATCCATCTGTGCTCTTCAGGAAGGGGCTGCACCTTTCCCACAGCTGAATCACATTCTGACCACAGCGAGATCAGTTTGCATCTGCAGCAGTGCAATAAACCAGCTCTTTGTTTTCACTGGTCAGGCCACCAGTGACATATTTCTGTGGAGGCTGCTATGGGTTTGTCCATGCAAGCTGCAGAGTTTCAGTATCACACATGCAGGCAGAACCAAAAATGGATGGAGGAAAGAGACAGCAAGACATCATTGCTCTTCTCTGTTCTTACCTCTTCCATCATTGCAAGAGTCTGTTTGATCTGGGCTTGGAGATGAGATTGAATCACTTGTTCAAATCCTGGAGACAAGGACAGAAATACAACTTTTCCTGCTCTGCATGGGGCATTACTTGACATCTGTGTGTGGTTTGTTCTACAGAGTGACCAGAAGCCTGGGGGATATGGGTCATGTTTGCTGGCAAGAGGGATTTTGGAGATTCCAGGTCTGATATGCAGTGTTTGTTCCAAAGAGCTGGGAGCTGGTTATTTTTTAAATGGTGCTGTTACACACCATTTTTAGGAATAAGAAATAAGAAGCACACAGATATGCATGAAACACCAACAAAAATACTTTACTTGCAAAGAGGCTGGAGGTAATTCAGTCTCAGAGGATGTTCTGGTAGTGCCACATTTTCTGCTGGCAACCTGGGCTCTGATGCTCACCTCTAACACAGCCATGAGAAGCTTAAAGGTCCTGGTGTCTTAAGGAAGGATCACTGTTAAACTGATGATTAGACTTGATAAGATGGAACAAGACTGTGCCCTTTCAGATGGCTTTGGGTTATACCTGCTGAAAAATGAGGTTTTCAGGGAAACCAAACTCTCTCAGTCTCTTCTTCCTGTTCCCTGTGTTGCATAGAGAAGTGAGATCCAGCAGAGTACTGAGTTCATGTCTAAGTGCAGGTACCCCAGCCTTCTCTTTTTCACACACCACTCCTGACAAACTTTATTGTGACAGTGGAAGAATGGCTGTTTTGTTCTGCAGTGACTGCTCCAGGATACATCACTGTCACGTCACCTAAATGGCACCAGTCACCCTGGTTTTGCAGCAGCTGCTGGGACTTGCTGACCACAGCAGAACCTGTCATTCTGAGATTAAGGAGGGATTAGCTCTGCGATTTCAGCCAGCCTTAATAGAAAGGTTAAAGACTTTGGGAGGAGGAAGTACGTGTGTATGTGCACATGTGTCTTCCAAAACAACAGATGGTTTCAATAAAGTTGCTCCTGCTGCTAGGAAGTGGCACTTCTTGACATTAGCAGAGCCATATCTCATCAGGGTTCTTGTTTCTACCAGGCTGGCTCAGCATGGCCGGACCCAGTGTCTGGCATGGGGTAATCAGGGAAGCACTCCAATATCTGCCCCATTAATTGCCCCCTGCCAGCCTGCCCTCTCTGCTGATGTAACGCCCACTGTGCTCAGTGTGGTGGGATCGATCAGCTTTGAAGGGCAACTTTCCCTCATGATCTGCAATTCCCCCTACTTAAACTGCAGCCAGAACTGTCTTTTTACGGATTCTGCAAGAAATGTGTGATTTCTTGGAACCGCTAAACAAAAACCTCTCTGCTCCAATCAATGGATCGATGTATTAAATTATTGTGCAACTAAATTAATGTGCCCCTTGGTGACAGAACTGCAGAAAATGAGCAGTGTTTTATGCATTAAAGACAACCTAGTAAAAGATTGTTTTTCAAGGTTAGATTGTTCCACAGTGAATACCAAGATTTTTCTAATTAAAATATGAGGGTTTTTTGGAGCTACATCAGCTCTATTGCTTCTCACAGTGTCACAGTGCAAATTAACAGGTACAAATAACTAAAGAACTGTAAATAGTAATTGAGACATATTTGGGAGTTAGCAAGTAATACTGGGGTTTTTTACTAGTTTGTATTTAAATTTTATAGGTAAACAATTTTGCTGGAAATCACTGTGGGGTTATTTTGGTGGGATTTTTGTTTACTTGTTTAAACTCGAGTCATGAAAAATGCCACCATTCATAATGTTGTCTCGAAAAACTATAGAGCTTCTGCAGCCCTTGGTTTTCTCTTTTAGGCTATATGGCACATCTGGGGATAGGCTATGCCTTCCTTTCATGATTCCCTCTTTTCAGTGAAAAAAAAACAGAGAAAAGGGCAAAGAAAAAAAGGAAAACAGGATGTAGTGACCTCTTCCTACAACTTTAAAGTAAACATAACATCCAGAATGAAAATGGGAATATTCACCTGGATTAAAATTCATTCCCTTTTAAAGCTGCAACCCTGGTTCACATTTTCTTTGAATTTTGGTCCAGTTGCATTTCCTACCTTCATTTTGCTGATGAGAAAAAACATGGGAAGTTTCCTACATGCCTCATACTGTGAGGCAAGAGCTGCCTGTTCCAAAAGTGCTCTGTGCACCATCTCTCTTGTGCAGCAGGAGCACTGGGACAGGTTCCTTCCAGGTGAGCCAAACCAATCATTTCATAGATATGATGTTCTCTCTGTCCCTGTGTTGAAGGGAACCAGATGAACCAGTCTTTTGCAGGTGCAATGACAAAGGAAAACCTTTTCAATAACTTCATTGTTTGCTCAAACTCTTTTTATGGATTTCTTCTAAGCTCTCAAATATCTGAAAAAGTTTGTATTTTGTCTCCTGAAACTTTTTCCTTTTTCTCTTTCCTCTCTTGAGCTCATGACAAAGACATTTTTATTCTGAAGGAAAGAATCCCAGAACACAGTCCCAATTGTGAGTCTATAAGGAGTCAAATCTCTCTAATCACTTATAAAAGACAGACATAGACTGTGTGTTCTTTATTAGTTGACATAATTTAATTTTTATTTTGAACCTTTGGAATATCAAATGGGAAAATTTTGCCTCTAAGTGTATGTTTTCAAGCTCTATCTCCAGGAATGATAAATTAGGTGTGAAATTAAAGCACATGTGAAAGCATCCCAGTCCCTCCATAACAAGGACTTTGAATCCTTTCAAAATCCTAAAAGAGGTTTCAGTGCATTGCTGCCAGAACAACTAAAAAAAAACTACCAAAAATGTTAAAATACATACCAAAAACTATTATAAGATAAAAGGATTTACATAAATATATCTATCCACAGCTCCCCAATGTCTCCTGGGAAGCCAGATGTCATGAAATCAAATTATTTGATCAACAGCATGAAGAAATTTGTGGCAGCATCAAGCTAAGAACACAATTTTTCACTTCTACACTCAAATATGGGCCTTCATCACTTCACATACAAAACAATGACAGGAGAAAGAAAATGATGCAGCAGAAGGGAGAGGGAATTCTTTAAGCATCTTGTAATTTCTGAAAGAACAGGCTCAAATATTTGTGTGTAATACAAATGACATTTATATGAAGCTCTAACATGGTGTGTGACTGTCATGGATTTCAGAGCAGCTTGCACAGGCAAAACATCTCATTCTTCAGAGAAGAACTGCGTGAAAAATCCAGATCCCCTGACTTCCATGGGAGTGCAATATCCTAGGAGTGCTAATGGAGGTTTCCAGGGCGGGGAGAGGGTGATGGTGTTATTCCACTTGAGAAAGGCTCCAGCCTTAGCAAAAGTGCTGCTATTGATGCCTCTTAAAGCACATCTAAACCTGTTTGTATGGCAATTTACTTGCTTCACCAAAAACCATAGAAAGGAAAGCTATTTCAAGAAAGGCTCACGCTCCAAAGTGCCAGTTCAATGCGGGATCTGTATTAAAAAACATTCTACATTTTAGCTTCTGCATTTTAACACTAATCCAGCCTGGCCTACGTGCCCACACTGAAGGAAATGAACTGTATCAGGCAATGTCATTTGCTAAAGGGTAAGAGTAGAGGAATCCTCCATCCCTTCGTTTTAGATTTCTAGGGACAATTTCACAGGCCATGCCATTGCTGAATGGGGAAATTGGAAAACTGCAGAATCGATTTGCAGACGTGAAGTTCTATTTTCTTTTACACCTCCTTCATCAGAGTCTCCATCACTCCTGCGTTGTGCAGCATTATCATCGGAGCAGCCTGGACACCACTGATAATTGCTGAGTGAGGGGAAGGCTGTGCCTTGCAAGCAAAAGTAAAACCAGTGGGGTGGCACTGTCTTCAAATTCACCTGTTTTAGAGAAGCGGTCATGTACTCAGGCTACTCATTTCTGAGAGTTAATGGGAAATTAATTTAAAAATACTATTCAAATTGGTTTTGTTAGATTTTTTTTTTCTGAACAAAACTTCCCAGCTAAAAGCTGTGAAGCTGTATTAAATCTATTTTGTGTAAAACCAGGAAAAATATACACAATTTTGCTTCCATTACTTAATTCTTTGTTAATTGTGTTTCACAAAGAAAAAACCTCAAAACTTCTTCCACAGCAAACGCCTGATAATGACACAGTTCCCAACAATGAGACCAGTGGCTGTTTGCTGCAGAAAACTGGGAAACCTGGTGACTATCATGCACTTGACCTCTGGGATGGAGAGAGAAATGTGCTTTGTGATATTAAAGGTCAGGGGCAACAAAATGGTCCCTTGTGTGCTGCAGTAACTCAGCAGCTCTGTGGGACACGTAGGGCTGATCTGGCTGCCCACAGCATGCGGGGGTTACCAACTCTGGAAAAATTAAGAATATTCCTGGTGTAACAAGCTTCCAGACCAAGTAGCCAATTATTGGTTTCTATTAAAGGTGAATTTAACCTCACACAGCTATGAGCCTCACATCCTGACGCTCCCCTGCCCCTCAGCACATCCGTGCAGCATTAGGAGACTGGCAGGCATTTCTGTGCCCTTTCCTGCCGGTTTTCAGCAGTGATGGTGGTGGCAGCTCTGCAGGGCAGCCATCCCCGGGTGACACCTCCACTCCCTGAGCGAGGCTTCTCCCCAGGAACCACAGCTCAGTGTGGACAGGAGAACTGCAGGGACTGGGGGTGTTGGGGGTAATTACTCCTCTGGAAAAGCCATTTCTGCCTGTTGCCCCGGAGAAGACGCAACAGGATCCAAACCGCCGGGACAAGGCGCGGCCGCTGCCCACAAGGCCCTGCCCAAAGGCCCAAAATGGCGGCTCGCCCGGAGGCGCCACCACCTCGTTGCTACGCGACCGGCAGAGCCCGCCTCCTCCCGAGAACTACAACTCCCAGGCATCCCGCCGTGGAAGGACTACAACTCCCGGCAGATCCCACGCGCAGGAGGTGGCCAGCCAGCACTACATATCCCGGCAGGCGGTGGAGGTAGTGGCCAATGGGTGTTCTTGATACTACGGGGTGCGCGGCCGGCGGTGAGCGGGGGAAGCGGCGCGGTGACATTTCCTGCCGGGCCGCCCCCGGAGCCGCTGCCCGAGCGGGGCCCAGGATGGCAGCGCTGGGAGGTCGGTGCGGGGCGACAGGGGAGCGCCCGGTGCGAGAGG